>CM057163.1:4353846-4618846 GCA_029962745.1 Echinometra lucunter | reverse complement strand
AGAAATCTAACTTCTCATATATACAACTTTTAAAGATATATGTCTGTGTATATATCTACAAATCTTGCCCTCTTTTTTTTCTGTTCTGTTGTTTGTTATTTCCATACTACTTCGTCTTTGATTTGATACAGACCTAGAGGGCACAAGCATCGGCGATGGATACCAAGGTCATGACGACAGCCCTTCCATGGGTTCTGGTGCTCATTGTGGTAATTGTCAATTACATCGTTTTGTTCGCTTGCCTCTCTCTATAGACAAACCGGGTGGTCATTTTTTTTTTTAATTCTAAAAATATTGAATATGGTAGGTGGTCTGTTTGATTTTTTTTTTAATTCGGAGAAACTGCCCCTTACAATTTCAAATAAGTGACCTCTATTTGAATTGTCTTAATATGTTTCCTGCTTCATTTCTGAAAGAATGTCAAGTCGTCACAACTTTAAATCTTCAAAATTTACTTTAAGGATGATTAAAATGGTTTAAATGATGATGATGATATTAATAATGTTACAATATAAATGTTAATGATGGTAATTATAATGATGATAATGGTAAGAATGATAATGATAATAGAAATAGAATCATAATGATAAGAAAAATTAAATCATTCATGAAAATCAATAACAGCAATATAAGTAATTACAATAGCAATGATGGTTTACAACGCTAATGATATTGACCATAATAATGGAATGCTAGTAATAATAAGCCCTTGTATTATATTGCTCCTTCTACTTACAATATTCCAGTGCGTATGAAAATAAATAAAACTGTATGAAAGACAGTAAGGTTCCACTAGAATGAGCTATATAGCGCTTTGTCATGACAGTTTTTTTCAAAGTTTCACTCGATTATTTTCTCTCTCATTATTCTTCGACATATTATATTCTGAAGGCGGGGATTTTTCCTTTAAAAAAATTCATGTGATTAAATTCCTAACGTGCTCTCATTTCTTTGTTCAAGCTCAAGGGGTGGGGGTAACAAAGCCTCCTTGGGATTCGTCAAAGTACTGTAAATAAATCATTAGAAAAAAAAACTTTAACCTCTGCTTTATCCAAAGGTTCTGAACGTCTCGAGTGGTTCAGACGAGCTCTTTCTATCTGGCCCGAATATCGTTGACGTGGGAGAAGACGTGGTTTTTACATGCATCTCTAATTCCAGCAGTGCTACATTCAAGTGGAGCGACATCTTACCAAACTCCACAGAAACAATTTATGATGTCAGTGCCATAACTACGAATATGTCAAAATATGACAATTTCGCAGTGTGGGCGAATGATAGCACTTCTACCCTGACGATCAACAATACAATGTCTGGAGACGGAGGAAATTACAGTTGTGAAGTTGGCGGGATTAGTGCTAATATTGTGCTAACTGTTCAACGTGAGTATTATAAACGACTATTTCTGCAGCACTCGTGGAGCCTGTCCGGACAAAGTTATCGGATTCTACGTATTTACAATTTGACCCCATTTTTTCTTCTTTTTTTTCAGATGGAAGAGGTACTGCTCTACATAATAAAAGTATGAAAATTTAAAAAATTTTCAGGCGGAGTGAATTGAGAGTGAATTCAGTGTAAAAATTGTGATATTCACTCTTTATTAATTCTTTTAGGGTGACCTCAGTGATCGCTCATAAGCTTGGTCTTAATTGGTGGTATATATGTCTTGCAACGGACCTCCTCGTAAGCCTCCTTTTTCGGATCATATATATAAATATAAATAGACACACACACACACACACACACACACATATGTATATATATATATATATATATATATATATATATATATATATTGAAAGAAATTTGACAAATGCAAACAACTTTGGCAACTCCCTTGTAAATAATAAACACTGAAAGAAATGAAAATGGGAGAGTGAATTATTATTCTCCCATTTTCATTCTTTTAGTGTATATATATATATATATATGTGCAGATGTTTTTGTACACTTGTGAACTATCTCACTGCCCAAATATCATGATACTTTTCTAATCGCTTATGAAATAAGCTGATTGCCGTGCCCGAAATCATCTTGTTTCTTGCTTTTACGAGCGAGAGTAGCGAGGTAGCGAACGAAAAAAATGGGAATTAGGCCATTATCTACTGAAAGTGTATCTATGTGTTGGTGATCTTGCCGCTCGATTTCTTTGAGTGAAATCTATGAGTAGAAGAACAGTAGCCTATGGCACAATATTGAGACACAATATTCATACTGATTCCTTTCATAAGAAATGTAATCTTCATCGGCATTGGTTAAGTTACTTGAATGCAAGAGAGCGAACGAGCGCTTTCCGATTTTCCATTTTCCTTTTCTTTGTTTTCCCACTTTCTTTTCACTTTCCTTCTCCTTTCTTTTCTTCCTTTTTTTTTCTTTTTCCAGCCGATGGGGGCACGTACCCCCGTGCCCTCCCCCCTCCCCCCGTAGTTACGCCACTGACCACGACCACCAAAATCCTCGTTGACAAAGCTTTGGCCGCTAAAATACTCTCTATGTTAAAGGCATTGGCTAACATTGTTATGATTTTAAAAAAATCTCATTTTGTTACTTAAAAATGGGATAAACATTTGGGTTATAGTGTAAAAATACCAGTGTGAAAGTTTCAGAGCATGATATCCACGGGAAGTATTTTTAAATATTAGAAATGTGAACCAATGTTTGAAAAATATACTAGGGTCGGTTGCATAGACCCAACGTAAGGAGTGCGCATGCGCACATGACTCAACGGACTGCACTGTGTGTATTGACGTATCACGCGGCGGAAGGCAAGTAACGGTATTTTTTGAATTCGCGCAAATGGTCCTCTTAGTTCAGTGTCTCTCGAGACGAAAGCTAATAAAATCGCGGTTTGCGTCTAACTTACAGCTTTTCCTTCCAAATTATGGTTGGTTTCAGGGTTTTTGAGTATAAATACAAGTACTCATACACATGTTTCATCTTAGTTTGAGAATTTTTTAAATCAGCTGCTCACAAAGTTAGCCAATGCCTTTAAGAAAAACCCTCTCCTTTTCAGTTTATATAATTCACCTGGAATTATGTCAGTTTTTTTTTTTTCTGTGATTCCTTTGGGATGCAGTTTGGTATCAAAAGATCCTTCGAAAATTTAATCAAAGTTTATCTCATAGATAATGTAATCTAAAAAGTATTTGATAGTAGGGGACATATTAATGGGCAAGTGATTTTATGCACAATATTTTGGTTGGCAAATTGTGTTTTTTTTTCCCTCTCACCCACAATGCAATCGTTTGACTTTATCGTTTCTTTCATTATTTAATACAGGCCATAGAAGAATAAAAACTCAGCTGACCGTATCGATGGATTTCACTTCTACTATCATCAAACTCTGGAGACATTTGAATGATAATGTTTTCTCACAATGCCTTTATTTGGCTATCAGAAACCATTCCTGAGGACAGGAATAAATTTGACCGATAACGATAATGATAATCTGATTTTCACTGAAATTACATCCGACTATTATACAGTATGTACAGTACGATTTACGTATCATTATACCGGTGTCTTTTCACAAATTTGTGGCGCTGGTCGACTAATGACAAGCACTGAACTGTCACAGTCGACTCATGCACACGATCTGCACCATACAGTCCAAACATTGTATCTGTCTAGGGATTCGATTCACAGCGAATATCGAGTTTATAGCGGTCAGCTCCGGGGTGCATCTTTATTAAATGAAAAATCTCCTCATCAGTATCTGTGTTATGTGCACTCTAAGAAAAAATAAACTTCAATTTTGCACCCTTCAAATGCACTGGGAGTTCCTTTATAGGTACAACTTTGTACCCTGAGAAGCGTTTTGCCCCTTTTTTATGGAACGCCAAAACCGCAAATCAATTTAACACAGCGTCATTCAATTTACATGACATCAATGAATTTACAGTGACATGTTTTAAATTAAAGTTAGTTAGAGTTGATTATGACAAGATTTAGTTCTGCGATAAGAATAAATCTACATCAACTGCAATTTCGTCACACTATCAACTTGTTTCTTGCCATACTAAATCGTGCTGTGCTTTTGACACACAACGGTTGACGCCCAAACGGCAAAACTTATTTAGTGATTGCTTTTCTTTTCTTTTGATGACAGATTTTAAATCAATGATGGCTTTTAAGTGAAGGTGATTTTAATTTCATGATACGTTTTAAGTTCATGACAGCTTTTCAAGGGATGGCTACCCAGTTTGTTATTAGTGACAGGTTTTAAATAGATAAGGGGTTTTGGAGTGAAAGCTACTTTTGATTTGAGAGCAACCTGGATTCTAAATTTAGGGGGTTTTTTAAATGAAGGCTACTTTTGATTTGATGATACCTTTTAAACTGAGGAGGGCTTTTTAAGTAAAGGCTGTTTTCGATTTGATAATACCTGTTAAAGTGATGACAGCTTTTCAAGGGATGGCAACTTTTTTTTGATGACAGGTTTTAAATTGATGACAGCTTTTCAATCTACGTCTCGTTTTAATTGACAACGGCGTGCCATACCAAACATGCCAAAGTAACGATCGACGTAATAGCTATCGATTCAAAACTAACAGTCTAATGACAACGTAGCCATCAAATCAAAAGTAGGTACGAAGGCTGCACCCTTCATCGCATGGATGCTTGAGTGCGTACCTTTGCAGGGCTCTCCAGCTTGAAATACACAAGTACACTAATTATAAAGAAATATGATGAAATTTAAGATACTTACAACAAAGTACGGTTAGTGTATGATTTAATTAGGGGAAAGGATGGTCCCAAAAATGAGTCTTCATCTTCCCCGATCTTTGATGATTCTTTTCAACAGGCCGTTGTTAGTTTGTAAATGCGCATGCGCAAGTTCTTGTTTTGTCTTTGCTATGCGAAGCTGTAATAGCCGGAATGGCTTCAACTTGGCGAGGAAAAAAGGAAATTTAGGCCTAATAACCCTAGAAGACAAAAAACAAACAAAAAAAAAAAAAAAAAAAACGAAAGCAGCGTGCACCCTTGCTCAAAAGGGGCTTTCTCCCAGCATTCTGAAATTATATCGTTATTAATATTAAAACAAATTGGCAAATTGCACAACAGTATATACTGGCAAACCATAATTAAAATATGTCGACCATGGTGACAACACATTATTTTTTTTTTCATTATTCGTGTCTATGGCCTGGACACGTATTGATCCAAAATGATTTTATATAGAGAATCTCTTTGCATTGACCTCGATAGCTGCTCTTAGTGTAGAGCTGCAGAGATCAGTTTTTCGGGTGCACGTAGACCCCCCTCTCCGACTCAACTATATCATGTATATAGTCGATCAAAGCTAAAAGCGTAGGATATGAAACGAAGGAAACGAACGAAAGTGTCACACATACGATATTAGAAATCCCGGCGACTCGCCCGTTGACCATACACAATACACACATCTCCGCGAGGGGATCGTTGAAAGATATGACCGCTCACATACAGCGCGGTTCTTAATACTTTGATTCGTACGTTCTCGAGCCACTGCTCCTCACTGCGCATGCGTATAACGGCAAGTAATTTTGATGTTAGTTTTTGAAGTGAGGGCTACTTTTAATTTCATAGCTACTTTTGATTTGATGGCTACGTTGTCATTAGACTGTTAGTTTTGAATCGATAGCTATTACGTCGATGGTTTCTTTGGTATGGCACGCCGCTGTCATATTAAAACGAGACGTAGATTGACAAGCTGTCATCAATTAAAAACTTGTCATCAAATAAAAAGTTGCCTTACCTTGAAAAGCTGTCATCAAATTGAAATGTATCATGAAATCAAAAGTAGCCTTCACTTGAAAAGTCATCACCAATTTAAAACCTGTCATCAAATAAAAAGTTGCTGTCCCTTGAAAAGCTGTCATCAGTTTAAACAGTATCATTATATCAAAAGTAGCCTTCACGTAAAAAGCCATCATCAATTTAAATCGTGTCATCAAATGTAAAGTTGCCATCCCTTAGAAAACTGTCATCAATTCAGAACATATCATCAAATCAAAAGTCGCTTTCACTTAAAAGCCCTCACTGATTCAAAACCTGTCATCATAGGCAGAATTGCCATCATTAGAGTCATCAAATTAGTTTTGCCGTTTGGCATCGACCGTTGTGCACCAAAAGCACAAAACGTTTTAGCATGGCAAGCAACGAGTTGATAGTGTGGCGAAATTGCAGTCGATGTAGCTTTATGCACAGCGCAGAACTAGATCTTATCATCATCAACTCTATTTTAACCATCAACAATGAAAAAGTCACTACCTTCATTCAAAACATGTCACTTTAAATTGATTGATGTCACTGTAAATTGAAAGACGCTGTGTTGAATTGATTTGCAATTTTTACGTTCTATACACTTTTGAGGTGCATTGAGCTACATTTTGCACCCTTTTGAATGCAAAAATTTCTGCACCCTTAAAGATGCAAAGATGCACCTTCAAGGTGGTAGACGGGCATTTCCGGGTGCAAACAAGTACAAAGGGATGCATCTTTGCACCTTTATTCACGTAGAGTGCAAGACTGCACCCAAAATGTTGCTGCCAGTGGTGCATTTGCGAAATTGGACCTTTTTTCTTAGTGTGTGTGTGATGCTATAATTATGGTGGAAGCTGCTAGAAAACGGTACAGTCAGCTTAACAACTATATACTTACAGTCTCGATCCTACCGAAATCACAATGTTTGGAACGCCGTGTAGCGGTCTTGATTCATGACTTTTGTATTTGTCAGACAAACGACTACAGCCGTTCGCGAAAGGCTCCTTTACCCATTGCTGAAATTTTGATTGCGAATATTTTCCATCTGTTTTCTAGAAATCATGATCTCCAGTATTTGATTTTGTTTGTTTTAGTGCATGCATTTACGAACCATAAAGGAAAACAAGCAAACAACAACGACGTGATATATATATATATATATATATATATATATATATATATATATATATCACGTTAGGGCTGAGATTCTAGACAATGTCCGTCCACAGAATTGGCCAGAAGGTTTTTTTTTTTTTTAACAAGTGTTTTCTGGTCATTTTCAGATTTTTTTTTTCAATACTGCGAATAAAAGATGACTGACTGATTTAAAGACTGAACTCACTAACACAATGTGCGCTGATAAAAATATTCAAGGATTTCAAATTCGGATGGTGTTTATAAAGGGTTATAATACTTTAGGAAAAGAAAGAGAACCAAACGACTTGTACTTTTGTATTGTTCTCATGAAATTTTAGAGATTTGGGGGCACTGAAGTGATTGGCATATGTAGAGACATATCATTCGCGAGAGATGAAATTTTCTGAGAAGTGGTTCAGAATATTAGTAATTTTGCAGGAGTGTGCGGATCATGCTCGAAAACTGAAGAGGAAAATGTTCAAAATCGTCCAGAATTAATTTTGCAGGTGTTAATTCTCAGACTGTTTTTGAACGTTTTCAACATATTGATAGCATGATAGGCTGCATGTAGTTGGCTGAACGTACCAATTGCAAAAGAGGAAACATTCACTGTAAATTGAAAGACGCTGTGTTGAATTGATTTGCGGTTTTGACGTTCTAAACACTTTTGAGGTGCATTGAGCTACATTTTACACCCTTTTGAATGCAAAAATTTCTGCACCCTTAAAGATGCAAAGTTGCACCTTCAAGGTTGTAGACGGGCATTTCGGGTGCAAACAAGTACACAGGGATGCATCTTAGCACCTTTTTTTCACGTTGGGTTCAAGATTGCACCCAAAATGTTGCTGCCAGTGGTGCATTTAGGATGCAAAATTGGACCTTTTTTTTTAGTGTGTGTGTGTGATGCTATAATTATGGGTGGAAGCTGCTAGGAATTACGGTACAGTCAGCTTAACAACTATATACTTACAGTCTCGATCCTACCGAAATCACAATGTTTGGAACGCCGTGTAGCGGTCTTGATTCATGACTTTTGTATTTGTCAGACAAACGACTACAGCCGTTCGCGAAAGGCTCCTTTACCCATTGCTGAAATTTTGATTGCGAATATTTTCCATCTGCTTTCTAGAAATCATGATCTCCAGTATTTGATTTTGTTCGTTTTAGTGCATGCATTTACGAACCATAAAGGAAAACAAGCAAACAACAACGACGTGATATATATATATATATATATATATATATATATATATATATATATCACGTTAGGGCTGAGATTCTAGACAATGTCCGTCCACAGAATTGGCCAGAAGGTTTTTTTTTTTTTTTAACAAGTGTCTTCTGGTCATTTTCAGATTTTTTTTTTTCAATACTGCGAATAAAAGATGACTGACTGATTCAAAGACCGAACTCACTAACACAATGTGCGCTGATAAAAATATTCAAGGATTTCAAATTCGGATGGTGTTTATAAAGGGTTATAATACAGCCGTTCGCAAAAGGCTCCTTTACCCATTGCTGAAATTTTGATTGCGAATATTTTCCATTTGTTTTCTAGAAATCATGATCTCCAGTATTTGATTTTGTTTGTTTTAGTGCATGCATTTACGAACCATAAAGGAAAACAAGCAAACAACAACGACGTGATATATATATATATATATATATATATATATATATATATATATATATCACGTTAGGGCTGAGATTCTAGGAAATCTCCGTCCACAGAATTGGTCAGAGGTGTTTTTTTTTTTTTTTTTTTTTTTTTAACAAGTGTCTTCTGGTCATTTTCAGATCATTCGTGAGAAATGAAATTTTCTGAGAAGTGGTTCAGAATATTAGTAATTTTGCAGGAGTGTGCGGATCATGCTCGAAAACTGAAGAGGAAAATGTTCAAAAATCGTCTAGAATAAATTTTGCAGGTGTAAATTCTCAGACTGTTTTTGAACGTTTTCAACATATTGATAGAATGATAGGCTGCATGTAGTTGCCTGAACGTACCAATTGCAAAAGAGGAAACATTCAAAATCGTTATTCTGCAGGTGTTCGCAGACCATTCTGATCGTTTTGATAAGCGATTGCCGAAAGTGGGATCACGTACATAGGCGAGATTTATTTATTTTTTATATTCAAGATGGTATAAATTCACCTGTGTTTTTGAATACTTCGAGCATGTCAACACATTGTAAAAAAGGAACATAAAAAGAAACAAACAAAAACCGATTAGCATTCGCGCAACTTTTAGGGAATCATCGAAATCGAATTTGAAGGTGTTTTCTGGCCATTTAAAACATTTTTCACGTGCCTTATACCAATATCTTGCCTTAGGGTAAGCGCCTGCAAACAATTGTGATAAGCGCTTTCCGTATTTCCAGGTCACTTGGAAAAAAAAAAGTTATGTACTGTACGAAACGATCGGCGAAAGAAGGGATATCGAAATTGTCTAGAATTAGCAGGCATTTACAGACCACTTTCAGCATTTCAACGCATTTTAAGAAACGGCGGAGAGCAAAAGTAGAAACTCATTCAAACAACCTTGATAAGATATTAAAAAATTTCTAGAATTTCCAGGTGTTTACAGATAATTTTGAACATTTCAAACATTGTACGAAACGGTTAATAGTAAAAGTAGGAAACTTAGATTCGGACAACTTTAATAAGGTTCAAAATCGGTAGGAATTTTTCGTGTTTACCAACCACTTTGAGCATTTCAGCATATTTCACGAAAAGGTTAATTGCAAAAGTAGGAACACTAATGATCACAATTTTATAAGATGTTCAAAATGGTCGAGAATTGGCAGGTGTTTTCAGACCATTTTAAACATTTTACCTTAGCCTATGCATATACTAGGTGTTTTAAAAATATCCCAATTTTTATCTTTAATAGTTCGAAAACTATACATCAGATAATAATGGAAATCTGGAATCGATATGGGGTATGGTAGTGTACAATTTTGTGGAGGTGATTTGAACATAATATCGTGAATTAGAATAATTGATTTCATGATTTCTTTTTTAGTTTAGGGTTCAGATTTAGCTCAATTTCCAACCTTCTGAACAAATCTTTTTCAGCCCTGCAGCATTCGACCATGATGTTTTTATTACCTAAAATTCACTTTTTATATTAGATTTCAAACTGTGTAGGCCCATATAGAAAAATTGTCCCAGTGGCGACAATTTTTCAAGATGGCCCTTAAGCACCATTCGACCATGGTGTTATTATTACCTAAATTATTACCTAGAATTCACTTTTTATATTAGACTTCACACTGTGTAGGCCCATATAGAAAAATTGCCCCAATGGTGACAATTTTTCAAGATGGCCCTTAAGGTTCTCTAGGGCACAGTCTGAGATGTCTCCACATCTAAATCTTGTAATAATGGTTTTATCTCCCTCTGTGCCGAATTCGGTGTTTTTACTACAAAACAGATGTAAACTAGGGGCCATTTGCGGATATTCTTCTTTTTATTATAAATAGAGCACCTTATCAAATTGAGCAACTGAACTATGTTTTTCTGAAATATTTCAGCCCTGAAAAATTTGAATATGAAATAAGATGTCATAAGTGCCTAAAAATAACTTTCCATATCAGATTAATATTGAAAAAATGCCCCATTGTGAATGTTTTTGAAGATGGGCCCCCACGGACCCAATGGACAGAATCTGAATGTCTCCACATCTAAATCTTGTAATAATGTTTGAATCTATCTCTGTGCCGAATCTGGTGATTTAACTAAACAATAGATGTAAACTAGGGACCATTTTCATTTTTTTTTTATCGCCCCTTTTCAAAATGAGCCCCTAAACTATGTTTTCTGAATTATTTCAGCTTTCGAAAATTTTGAATATGAATAAACTGATGCCATATTACCTTAATATAACTTTTCTTAGTAGATTTATATGGAAAAAAGTGTGGATATTTTTTAAGAGGGTCCCAACCGCCCCCATGGGCAGAATCTGAGATGTCGCCACAATCTACATCTTGTAATACTATTTCAATCAACTTCAGTGCCGAATTTGGTGCTTTAACTACATATAAGATGTAAACTAGGGGCCATTTCTGATTTTTTTAAATAGCGCTTTTTTCAAATTGAGTCCCTAAACTATGTTTTTTTATGAAATATTTAACCCCTCGAAGAAATTGAATATGAATTACAGATGTCATATAACCTGAAACTTAACTGTTTGCATTATATTTATAAGGAAAAAGTACCCCGACCGTCAATATTTTTCAAAGAGGGCCCCACGGCCCAAAAGTAGAATCTGACATATCTCCACAACTTAATGTTTTGGTATTACATGTATCTACATTTGTGCCAAATTTGGTTACATAAACCCAACATGCACGATTAGTCGGCTATGCCGCCTCACTAGCAAAAGGATGAGTGATTTTGCAGGTGTTCTCTTAAAATCTTAAGGATGACAGTAATCTGAAGTGATTAGCCGGCCCAAATGGGACAATTGTGCATGAAGTAATTTCTCTTGTTTTCTGTTTTTTGTACCTCCTACTACAACACCATCGATTACAGTGCCTCCAACTTCAACACCTTCGACTACAATGCCTCCGAATACAACATCCCCGACTACAGTGCCTCCTACTACAACAACCTCGACTACAGTGCCTCCAACTACAACACCTCCAACTACAGTGCCTCCTACAACAACACCTCCGACAACAGAGCCTCCTACTACAACTCCTTCGACTACAGAACCTCCTACTACAACACCTCCGACTACAGTACCTCCTACTACAACACCTCAAACTACAGTGCCTCCTACTACAACACCTCCAACTACAGTACCACCTACCACAACACCAACCACAGAACCTCCTACTACAACTCCTCCGACTACTGTGCCTCCTACTACAACACCTGCGACTACAGTGGCTCCTACTACAACACCTACAACTACAGTGCCTCCTACTACATCACCCCCGAGTACAGAACCTCCTACCACAACACCTCCTACTACAACACCTCAAACTACAGTGCCTCCTACTACAACACCTCCAACTACAGTACCACCTACCACAACACCAACCACAGAACCTCCTACTACAACTCCTCCGACTACTGTGCCTCCTACTACAACACCTGCGACTACAGTGGCTCCTACTACAACACCTACAACTACAGTGCCTCCTACTACATCACCCCCGAGTACAGAACCTCCTACCACAACACCTCCAACTACAACACCTCCAACAACAGAACCTCTTACTACAACACCTCCGACTACAGAACCTCCTACTTCAACACCTCCAACTACAGAACCTCCTACTACTACTCCTCCGACTACAGAACCTCCTACTACAACACCTCCCACAACATTGCCTCCTACTACAACACCTCCGACTACAGTGTCTCCCACTACAACACCGCCGACTACAGAACCTCCTACTACAACACCTCCAACTACAGAACCTCCTACCACAACGCCTCCGACTACAACACCTCCGACAACATTGCCTCCTACTACAACACCTCCAACTACATTACCTCCTACTACAACACCTCCAACTACAGTGCCTCCCACTACAACACCGCCGACTACAGTGCCTCCTACTACAACACCTCCAACTACAGTGCCTCCTACTACAACACCTCCAACTACAGTGCCTCCTACTACTACTCCTCCGTCTACAGAACCTCCTACCACAACGCCTCCGACTACAACACCTCCGACTACAATGCCTCCCACTACAACACCGCCGACTACAGTGCCTCCTACTACAACACCTCCAACTACAGTGCCTCCCACTACAACACCGCCGACTACAGTGCCTCCTACTACAACACCTCCAACTACAGTGCCTCCCACTACAACACCTCCAACTACAGTGCCTCCCACTACAACACCGCCGACTACAGTGCCTCCTACTACAACACCTCCAACTACAGTGCCTCCTACTACAACACCTCCAACTACAGTGCCTCCTACTACTACTCCTCCATCTACAGAACCTCCTACCACAACGCCTCCGACTACAACACCTCCGACAACATTGCCTCCTACTACAACACCTCCGACTACAGTGCCTCCCACTACAACACCTCCAACTACAATGACTCCCACTACAACACCGCCGACTACAGTGCCTCCTACTACAACACCTCCAACTACAGTGCCTCCTACCACTACTCCTCCGACTACAGAACCTCCTACCACAACGCCTCCTACTACAACACCTCCGACAACATTGCCTCCTACTACAACACCTCCATCTACAGAACCTCCTACTACTACTCCTCCGACTACAGAACCTCCTACTACAACACCTCCAACTACAGAATCTCCTACCACAACGCCTCCGACTACAACACCTCCGACAACATTGCCTCCTACTACAACACCTCCGAATACAGTGCCTCCCACTACAACACCTCCAACTACAGTGCCTCCCACTACAACACCGCCGACTACAGTGCCTCCTACTACAACACCTCCAACTACAGTGCCTCCTACTACAACACCTCCCACTACAGTGCCTCCTACTACTACTCCTCCGTCTACAGAACCTCCTACCACAACGCCTCCGACTACAACACCTCCGACAACATTGCCTCCTACTACAACACCTCCGACTACAGTGCCTCCCACTACAACACCTCCAACTACAATGCCTCCCACTACAACACCGCCGACTACAGTGCCTCCTACTACAACACCTCCAACTACAGTGCCTCCCACTACAACACCTCCAACTACAGTGCCTCCCACTACAACACCTCCAACTACAGTGCCTCCCACTACAACACCTCCGACTACAGTGCCTCCTACTACAACACCTCCAACTACAGTGCCTCCTACTACAACACCTCCAACTACAGTGCCTCCTACTACTACTCCTCCATCTACAGAACCTCCTACCACAACGCCTCCGACTACAACACCTCCGACAACATTGCCTCCTACTACAACACCTCCGACTACAGTGCCTCCCACTACAACACCTCCAACTACAATGCCTCCCACTACAACACCGCCGACTTCAGTGCCTCCTACTACAACACCTCCAACTACAGTGTCTCCCACTACAACACCGCCGACTACAGTGCCTCCTACTACAACACCTCCAACTACAGTGCCTCCTACTACAACACCTCCAACTACAGTGCCTCCTACTACTACTCCTCCGACTACAACACCTCCAACTACAGTGCCTCCCACTACAACACCGCCGACTACAGTGCCTCCTACTACAACACCTCCAACTACAGTGCCTCCTACTACAACACCTCCAACTACAGTGCCTCCTACTACTACTCCTCCGTCTACAGAACCTCCTACCACAACGCCTCCGACTACAACACCTCCGACTACAATGCCTCCCACTACAACACCGCCGACTACAGTGCCTCCTACTACAACACCTCCAACTACAGTGCCTCCCACTACAACACCGCCGACTACAGTGCCTCCTACTACAACACCTCCAACTACAGTGCCTCCCACTACAACACCTCCAACTACAGTGCCTCCCACTACAACACCGCCGACTACAGTGCCTCCTACTACAACACCTCCAACTACAGTGCCTCCTACTACAACACCTCCAACTACAGTGCCTCCTACTACTACTCCTCCATCTACAGAACCTCCTACCACAACGCCTCCGACTACAACACCTCCGACAACATTGCCTCCTACTACAACACCTCCGACTACAGTGCCTCCCACTACAACACCTCCAACTACAATGACTCCCACTACAACACCGCCGACTACAGTGCCTCCTACTACAACACCTCCAACTACAGTGCCTCCTACCACTACTCCTCCGACTACAGAACCTCCTACCACAACGCCTCCTACTACAACACCTCCGACAACATTGCCTCCTACTACAACACCTCCATCTACAGAACCTCCTACTACTACTCCTCCGACTACAGAACCTCCTACTACAACACCTCCAACTACAGAATCTCCTACCACAACGCCTCCGACTACAACACCTCCGACAACATTGCCTCCTACTACAACACCTCCGAATACAGTGCCTCCCACTACAACACCTCCAACTACAGTGCCTCCCACTACAACACCGCCGACTACAGTGCCTCCTACTACAACACCTCCAACTACAGTGCCTCCTACTACAACACCTCCCACTACAGTGCCTCCTACTACTACTCCTCCGTCTACAGAACCTCCTACCACAACGCCTCCGACTACAACACCTCCGACAACATTGCCTCCTACTACAACACCTCCGACTACAGTGCCTCCCACTACAACACCTCCAACTACAATGCCTCCCACTACAACACCGCCGACTACAGTGCCTCCTACTACAACACCTCCAACTACAGTGCCTCCCACTACAACACCTCCAACTACAGTGCCTCCCACTACAACACCTCCAACTACAGTGCCTCCCACTACAACACCTCCGACTACAGTGCCTCCTACTACAACACCTCCAACTACAGTGCCTCCTACTACAACACCTCCAACTACAGTGCCTCCTACTACTACTCCTCCATCTACAGAACCTCCTACCACAACGCCTCCGACTACAACACCTCCGACAACATTGCCTCCTACTACAACACCTCCGACTACAGTGCCTCCCACTACAACACCTCTAACTACAATGCCTCCCACTACAACACCGCCGACTTCAGTGCCTCCTACTACAACACCTCCAACTACAGTGTCTCCCACTACAACACCGCCGACTACAGTGCCTCCTACTACAACGCCTCCAACTACAGTGCCTCCTACTACAACACCTCCAACTACAGTGCCTCCTACTACTACTCCTCCGACTACAGAACCTCCTACCACAACGCCTCCGACTACAACACCTCCGACAACATTGCCTCCTACTACAACACCTCCGACTACAGTGCCTCCCACTACAACACCTCCAACTACAATGCCTCCCACTACAACACCACCGACTACAGTGCCTCCTACTACAACACCTCCAACTACAGTGCCTCCTACTACAACACCTCCAACTACAGTGCCTCCTACTACTACTCCTCCGACTACAGAACCTCCTACCACAACGCCTCCGACTACAACACCTCCGACAACATTGCCTCCTACTACAACACCTCCGACTACAGTGCCTCCCACTACAACACCGCCGACTACAGTGCCTCCTACTACAACACCTCCAACTACAGTGCCTCCTACTACTACTCCTCCGACTACAGTGCCTCCTACTACAACACCTCCGACTACAGTGCCTCCTACTACAACACCCCCAACTACAGTGCCTCCTACTACAACACCCCCAACGACAGTGCCTCCTACTACAGCACCTCCAACTACAGTGCCTCCTACTACTACTCCTCCGACTACAGAACCTCCTACCACAACGCCTCCGACTACAACACCTCGGACTACATTGCCTCCTACTACAACACCTCCGACTACAGTGCCTCCCACTACAACACCGCCGACTACAGTGCCTCCTACTACAACACCTCCGACTACAGTGCCTCCTTCTACAGCACCCCCGACTACCCTACCTCCTACCACAACACTTCCGACTACAGAACCTCCTCCTCTCTATTTTTCTTGTTTTGGGAGCCAGTTATCATCATTTCGTCCGCATTTCTTCGATTTCCGAAGCATAGAAATAGAAACAGGCATACCAGTCGGGAGAAATTCATTATACTCCTTCATTACGGTAAGTTTAAAGGAATCACGACATTATGCTCCTGCAACAACGGCTTTGCATTAAAGGGGGAACCCAATGCTGAAACAATGTTAGTTGCCAAGGAAACCCCCAAAAGTGGTAAGATTTCAGGATATTTTTGACCCCTCGGCTGTAACTCAGTTTAAAGTGGGTACCCACTTTGACGTCAAAATGACGTCAAAGCTGGTACCTTAACGCGCAATTCTAGCAAAATGCGCGCAAGGTATAATACATATTGTACAGTCTAGCGCGCAGCACAACTGCGATGCGCGAAGCTGGGTATCCACTTTTACGTCATTCCTCATACTTAAATTTGCTGGTCAACTCTTGACTTTTATGAGAAAACTAGCCAAAATGCATTGATTTCGATTGAAAATCATCAAATTTTATTTGTTATTGTTCTTAGAATTCTATTCTCGATCATAAACCAATAAAAAAAATACTTTTTTATAATCACTTGGATTGTGTAAACTTACCCTGACCAGAAACTGTAATTGTAACATTTTAACCTTATATTTTTATCAAATAAGCCCGAATCAATTGTCGGAGTGCCATCCGGTTTCCTTTTCTTCATAAGTGATAATACATATACACACTATCTTGAGCACTGTTTTTTAAGCCTTTAAAAAAACATATCAAACCGAGATTTTTTTATTTTGTAAGCAAGTATGAATTGTCATGAAAAGGACTATGAAAATCATGGGCGTAGGAAGCTTTTCTGAACTGGGGAGGGGGGCTGAAGCACACATCCCTGAAATTCTGATAACAAGAGAAGCTGGCAAGCTAAAATAACCACTTCATGCTATGAAAGAAGACTTAATTTGTCACCAAAATACATGTAGGCCTATAAAAAAATGAAAATATTTGGTTACCTTGCTGCCAAATGTAACTCTATTTTGACACTTCACTGGTCCAAAATGTCTGCTGTCCGAAAACACCCTGTTTTAGATGTTATGAGAGAGCAAAGCGAGCTAGAAAAACCAATACTCTTGACCACAGAAGTGTTATTTCGTCATCAAAATACGCAATATAGGAAATGTTTATATTCGCATTATTCGGTCACCTCACTTGCCGAATTTGTTTGCTTTCCGAAACCATCATGTATCTTTATGTTACATGAGCGAAAGTATAATTATTATTATCATTATTATTATTATTATTATTATTATTATTTTTATTATTGTTATTATTATTATTATTATTATTATTATTACCATCGTTATTATCATTATTATTATTATTATTATTATTATTATTATTATTATTATTATTATAATTATCATTATTATTATTTAAGCACCTTTCTTGCCGACCGAAATCATTGTTATTACGAGCGGGCGAATCGAGCGACTGATATTTTTTTTTTTTCAGAACGTAGATTCGTTGTCAAAATACGCTACATGATTTATATAATGCAAGTCTTCAAGTAGAATTTGAGGATAGTTGCTTGCCGAATTGCTTTGCTTTCCAAAATCACAAAATATGAGTAGAAGAATAGCATTACATTAGCTAGAGACACAAGATGCAAACCAAAGAATTTTCGTAAGAATATCAATTATTGATTTAACCAGCATTGGTTAAGTTATCTAAAAATGCGAGCGAGAGAGGCGAGCAAGCGCTTCCAGGTTTTCCCCTTTTTCTTTCCCACTCTTTGATGTATTGTTTGATAGCAATGTGTCAGTCAAAAATTGCAAGATTTTTTTTTATTTTGAAAATTGTGCATATTTTGTACTATTACTATTCGGTGCTATTTTGCACCTTCAGGAAAATGATGTATTGAGAAAGGGAATGTATATTTTACTTCTTTGATTTATTAAAAAAAGAATGAATCAATGCCGTCCTTGAAATATTACAACTGTCCTTTCGTGATTAGGTCTCTCTCTCTCTCTCTCTCTCTCTCTTGATGCTCATAGTTTACAACGACGGGTGTGATTCAACTTTCGCAACAGCGTCCAAACAGAATGACACTTTCAGAATTTATCAATCCTTCCGACTTCACCTTTCAAGACATGATCAGAGCAGACCCTGCAATTGCAGTCTTCGGTGCACCTGTCGACACTTCCATTGGTAACCCAAGTATCTGTTACCAGGTTTGTATGAAAAATATAAGAAACATTGCTTCACTTATAATATCAGTGATGAATGTAAGTTCTGCTAAATTTAATTGAAAGGTGTGTTGTTTTAGGAATGTCTCATCTACGGGGTTTTGGCGAACTTGACTTCACGAAGGTTTCATGAAATGCTGCCTCGTGTTTCCCTTATAACTATCTCCTTTTCTATAAAATAAATAAGTCCCCTTTACTTGGTGCCTATACATGCTAAAGGACGGCGACAGTCACTGACGTCGTCATGACTCAAATCTGCATCATTACAGTCTTGAGGGTGACACGCGATGACGAACTATGTGATATTGCCACGAAGACCGCCGCACGAAGTTTTACGATAGTCGCAAGAAGCCACTGTGTGTTGTGAGAAGTCCGACGACTTCAAATGTCAGCTGCGTTCATCAGTAACGTGGTCACACGTAGAGATTGCTACATATGCAAAATAGTCTCTTTCAGTGTACTGGGTGTACCTGAATCTGTCGGACAGGAAATTTCTGAAAATTCTCTCTTAGAGAGGTCCACAACTAATTTTCTTAAAAGCATCGGAAAAGAAAGGTAGATTTTTAGATTTATTTTTTTTTGAGGGGGGGGGGGGAGGGCTCATTTTCTTTGTTTTGTTTGTTTCTTGTTTTGCTTACAAAATTATAAATGTATCGTTTCTCCCAAAACTTCGCGAAGGGAAATGAGCAACAGTATGAGTCTCATTGGCCTGTACAGAGGATTTCAGCCAAATGCTTAACCATTTGTATTTGATTTGATTTGATTTGATCTGATTTATTTCTTTAATTGTAATACCATCAACTGAGTATGATAGTTTGGTTTCAAACAATGCTTTCATAAATAGTAAATTTTAAGAGATTGGGGAATGATATCTACAATGCATTTATGAAGAAAAGTTGCAAATTTTCTCTTTGTTTTCTTTTTCAAGGTGTACCAAAGCAGTGAAGACGCAATGTTTTTCACCGACCTGAAGGAAATACTGAGATCATTGTCGGCAAGACCCTGGGGTGCAGAAAACGAAGATGTCATTGATACACTCAGCACGGCTGTCTTGATCACATGGGAAAACATTCAACCTCCCGGTTCAGCTCCTGGGGACGAGGTACGTTGAGTGGAATTATATACAGTGAAAAGCTGGTCCTAATTAGGCCACCAAACCTTTTCGCTAACTTATGTTCCCAAGTTATGGTGCTAAATGCAGTTTGATTCTCGTTGCTCTTGCTGTTGATGTTTGTCGTCGTTGCTAGATTGAAACGCAAAATATTCTGATTCAACACAAATACCCTCAACAACATTCTGTTTTGTTTTCTTTTGTAAAAAAGACAGGTTCTGAACTTAAGAATGTTCGCAATATCAGCTAATTCATTGTATGTAAACTCAGGGGGCTGCAAGGTGTTTATAGCCAAGTAGGTAATTTTCCAGCATTCAATTTAAAATGCCCTCCTATATGTAAAATAATGTGAGGGACGTTTCTCCTTACTTAAATAACATTTATCTGCACCTATGCTGAGCTATCTGTTCGACAAATGCATTCAGTTTCTGGACACCAAATATATTTGTTATAGTCTGTTGACTCTATTCAGTTCTATTCTTGTGTTATGTCCTCTCTTCATATTTCTCTCTATCACTGAATATGGCCACGTGACATCGCAGGTGGTGACCTACCAGGCAGTAGTATTTACTAACGGCAGAAGAACAGGCGTGATGATGTTGTACGAACAAGGTAGATTCTCGTGGAACCCTGACTCCAAATTTGTGCATGTCCGAATCGGTTACAACTCAAAGGTTACCACGGTGAACCGATTTTCATCCACCAGCCTCAGAGAGAGCTATCGACCAGATCTAAATATTGAATTATCTTCAGGTGTTCAGGTACATAATTTAATTTTCTTCAGTTCCGTTCGGTTTTTTTTTTCAATTTATCAATTCAAATCATTCCCTTTTTTTTTGTTTTGTTCACAAAGAAATATCATAAAACCAGCAACATTCGTGTTACTCCCTATTTAAAAATGATAAATGTTACCTATTAATACTTTCAATATTTTAATTCTTTATATCATTATTGGGAAAAGAACAAACTAATTTCAATTTCAATTCAATTCAATTTAAACACATTTATTTCCAATTATTCAAGTAAACAGCAAAAAAAATACAACAAACTGACATTCTTGATATTGATAAATCATATCATATCATATCAATTGTTTAATGGAATCTGCAGTAGAAAAAAATATTTTTGCTCAGTTATTGGCTTAAAAAACGTGATAGGATTTTTGTTTTACCTCTTTGGAGGGGGAGGAGCTAAAATAAAACATATTTATTCAGAAAAACTGAATGGGATCATATCTGTGCACGTACATGATAATGGACCTTAACCATATATCCATATATCAACCCTACAGTAGTATGTAAATAATACTAGGCTATACATGATAATTCCTTACATATAAACTCAGTGTAATCAAAATGAATATAAAGGAAAATTTCGTGGTTTGTATGAACTTTTCGGGATCCACTCCGCACGTACACTTTAAATATGGACAGAGTTCGTAGTGTAAGCATTTAGTGCATTCCCTAAAGCCTGGTAATGAACAACTGCATTCCTCTGTAATAACAACAACAACAACAACAATAATAATAATTATAATAACAACATAATAATAGAAATTATAATGACAATGATAATAATGACAATAATAATAATGATAACAATAATAATAATAATATTAACAAAAATGATAATAATGATGATAATAATAGGCCTGGCATCAACAATCATAATAATAATTACAATTGTAATAATAATGATTGTTTCTTTTATAGCACTAAATCCAATGCAAAAGTGAAGAAAGGCAGATCATAAAACAAATAAAGACATTGCGGTTTCAAACAAACACCAAGAATATAATGCAATCACATGTTAGTAAGATGAAAATGAATTTGTCGTTAATACTGTAGAAATGAGTTCGAATTTTAATCCATTACGAAATTGGCGTTATTTTAACCTGTATATCATTTCTGTCTTCACTCTGCAGGGCATTCTTGTCTACAGACTCGACAACAACCCCAGCACGTTCGTTAATTCACGACTATTTTGCTTGGACTGGTTCCAAAACGATCAAGCTACATTGTTTCCGAGCTTATTCTGGCGACTGATCTTTTCAGACCATTGTCCGTGGACTATTTTCCAGGCCATATTCGATCCAAGATACCGTTCATGTAGATACGTGTTCGACTCATCACCTCTCTCTGCGTTCAATACACGTAAGACGTTTCTTCTTCTCCTCCTTCTTCGATAATCTTAATATTTTATATGTTACATTTACATAGCGTAGTACATTTATTTACATCTTGATTCTCTGTTGCTGATAATGATAATAACCATAGATACAGCAGTCTTCACGTAATTGCTTCTTACACTATTTTATGAAAAACATGTTTTGTTTCCCTAAGATTTATTCAAGGCTGTTCGGAGCCATAGCCAGAACTTGCTACTTTGGAATATCGGAAACGCATGCACAATACCCGGTACACATGGTATAAATCTGCATTTGCGGTGCTTTGGAGAAAATTGTGTTAACGCGAGGTTATGACCTAACATTAGATCGATTGAGTCAACTCAAACCCCATCACTGTTTAACTGGGGCATCACCCTCCCTCCCCAAACTTAGCTATTACTTTGGGAATATGAAGATCGCATCCCAATACTGTTCTTAATTTCTTGTGCATCATTAAATACTAAATTTCAGGAAGATACCTTCAGCGGCCATGGTGCTGCTACCTAGTCAGATTGAAAGATCACGTGTCGTTTGTGTGTAAAGTGCATACGCTTTACTGCAATGACTATACTTATATCTGAACTGAATTAGGAAATAAATGTAGAATACTAAGAAAGTAAACAGTAATGGATTTAAAGAAGGAAGTTTTTAAAAACTACATAAAAACTTGAAAGTTAACACAATTAAAACAACCTTTGTCCAAGTTCTCATTCATGTATTACTTGACTCACGAGTTCCCTGTGTTCCTCTGCGAAGTTACTTTAGCTGAGCTATATTTTTCTACGGTAGTAGAAACAAATAAAGACAAAAACGAATTATATGCTTGTGTTGTGACCATAATGGTTACATAGTAGCTAGAGTTCTGTAATGAGGTTAAAGAAAACTTGAGAACTTTTTCTGTCTTTTTATGTAACTAAAAAAACTTTAGAATAATATCATAGTATGAATGTCTCCTGGAAAGGATCACTCTTCAAGTGCCCTCATACTTGAAATATGTCAAGAATCCGCTTGAGTGCACGGCCTGAATATCTGATTTGTTTGTAGTCCCATACACACTTATGCGTGTGCAGTACATGTGCTATTCAACAAGATTGACTTGGTTTCTTATGATTGTGATGATTTAAAAATCAAAAGGTATCACTAATTTTCAACTATCTGTCAACCAACTGCTTTTAAACGAATGACCGAATCGAAATTTATCTTAAAGAACTATTAGGTAATGAATTATAACTTCTTACATTAATGAGATGTAATGATCACAATTTATTTCTTTCATTTTAAATCTCAACAAAGGTCCATTTATACCATTCTGCCAACAAAGCCGTCGTTTGTTCTTCGGTGGAGGGTATCGATGTACCTATTTCTTTGGACTCCTACCAGGATACTTCGGCGATCTATGGTGGGCCAGTCATTACGAAGCATATACGTTTAATTATCAACTGTGGCTGGGTGAGAATTATTCAACTATGAAACACTACATGATTTTGATTTTATAACATTTATTTCCTCCTTTGTGGGTAATTGCAGCCATGTTGACAGACTGCTTTACACGTATATAAGATGCATACACGCACACACATGACAAAAATATCAAATTGAACAAATATTTTGACGAGATGCAGTGTCAAAATACACTGAAATATAAACATGATAAAGTAAAAACAAAAAAAATACAAAACCATGTAGGATACATACTCACAAAAACGCTATTTTTTTTACTTCACAAGCGCTTTCGTTATATTCCTTTAAGGAGAAGTGCCCCCTGTCATTTTGACATATTAAGTATTGCATAGCGATTCACCAATATTCAAATGAGGACAGATCTATTTTATCATCTCATCTCCCTTTTCCAGGGTATACTCCACCTCAGTCCTAATTATGCGAAATGTCCTTTTAAGGTATTATTTCCCTTTACAATCAACCAACTTTGTTGACCTTTCCCACTATAGCAGTAAAAAAAACACTGTCCCCTTATCAATCAAATGTTATACCTCATCGTGTTGTGTAAGGTTTCACAATCACAATCTCCAAAGGGAATAAAAGACTTCCTCCTTAAGACTATAGGACTATAATTCATACGTAAAACACAATTATTAATCTTCTCTCTCCTCGTTTGAATCTTATGATGGAATAGTCATGTCAAAAAATATCAAAGGCTCGTTTCACCCAAGAAGTTATCTTTTTTTTCACCTGAAGAGAATAAAGGGAAAGTTCTTGTGAATTAAAAATCATTTTGGTTTTGTGTGTGTCTTATGCAGTGTTATTAATTATTATTATTCTGTTTGTTTGTTTGTTTGTTTTATACATGGATATACATATGGGAAAGTCCAAGGTATTCCCCCCCCCCCCCTCCCCCGCAATGACTGTGTTACGGACTACTTTAGAATAATTGATATTAATTCATTCATTTATAACTTTATTCACTTCTTTTTTCTAAAAACCCAGGTTGATCCTACTCAGAGGCGCAGATGGCCTGCTAACAAGGCAGCTCTGCTATAAAAACAAATGATGAAAGCATTACTAAGAAAACACAACAAACAATCATGCAGCGCTCTAGATGCAATCTTAATGATGTATGAATCAAAACTATGCTGCTGCTGCTGCTTTCATAGCACCATTTGTAGAAACGTTAAAAGGCGTCGAATTCAAATTCTTTCATTTGATGTCAATACATATTCGTAACGCCATAATATTTTGTTTTACGTATGAGACTTAGAAACGACAAACTACTTTGGGCTTATATATGACTTTGAGCTTTTTTCTATTCATATTATCTGTGAATGCATGCATATTTCATTGTTCTTTTTCATGGGGTCATGCATACAGCCAATGATGTACTTCCAAGGTACCACTGCTGCCAGTTAGCTGGTGGAGACTTCTGCAATTACTACGAATTACGACGCCCTCGTTCAACTTCCTTCTTCTATTTTCCTCCCCGTCTTGGTAAGCATTTCAGTTCAGTTCATTTCCTTGAATATTGAATATATATATATTCTATTTCTTGACTACTACAACATGCCAAAAGTGTCAGTCCAAATTAGGCCCAATGCAGTGACGACCTAATTGTAGTAGACTATAGCTGCATTAAAAATTCAAAGGCGTTGCCATGGGATTAATTTGCATTTTAGTTATACACAACAAATGCAAACAAATAAAAACACCAGCGTCCATTGCATAAAACTTACCATTAATGGTAACTCTGTCATCAATAGTAAGTACCATGGTAAAAATTCAAGGTTTACATGGAAGTTACCATTGATGGTAAAGTTACAATGTGCGAAACGGGGCCCATGATATTGCAATGCACCTACAAATTTAGACTTACTTTCAATCTGAAAATTAAATTTGGGATATAATGTCAAAATCTTAAAACAAAGCCAACTGTCACTGTACTGTATTCGTTATGGAGATAAATTCGACGTAAAAATATCCTAAATGAAATACTTTGGAATAACAGTAATACATGAAAAATATTTTCCATCTTGAAAAAAAAAGAAAGAATAAGGTCAAACATGTTTTACATAAAGGTAAAGATAATTCTCGATGTGATGAACTCTTATATGTTAAGAATCTGTTGTTGTTTTTTAATGGCGATATCAAAATCAGCATTCCAAAAATACGATTGACTACAGAATTTACTTTTGAACGAAGCTTCACCTCTCAATGAAAACAAAGAACTACATCGAGACAGCTTTAGATGTTATAAACGTAGAATGTACAAAAGCGAAAATTATTATAGTTTAATGCTAGAAAAAAAAAAAAGGAAGAGTCGTTTTCCGTTTTTGGCAAAAGTTTTTAGACCTATACCAGAGACATTTGTTTGGAAAGACATTTTGCTGTTCAAATTTAATAACATAAGAGACAATAATATCAAACAATTATTTCAAATTAATCCATAGAATATTAGTTTCTAAAGACAATCTCTTTAGATGAATGGAGAATTGCTTGATTTGCTCAATATGTAACTACAAAGACTACGTGAAGTGAAACTTTGGAGGAGTGTAAACCAACCCAAAGAACTTAATCAATAATGTTACTTCATTATTGAAAGCACATTCGTACTTTACAGAAAATACAAAATACTTCGACAATGATGAAGTTGAGAAAGTAATGGATATGTTATAATGTTCTCCTTTTTATATAAATTATGTTGATTTTGTATTTGATCTGTGTATTTCGTTTAACTTGGAAATATTATATGTATTCTGAAATGAAATAATAAAATTCCTCTGAAGAGGTAAAGAGAAAAATTTATACTGTATCTTAGATAGTGAGAGATAATTCAATTATTATAATCATTTCAAATGATAGTCATTCAAATACTGAGTGGATAGGGGTTATATTGTTGTGTCAGCAGATAAATCAAGTGGATAAGTCATTCGACTCTCACTCAAATGCTACGTGATTGAGATAAATGCCACAGCATAAAAGTCCTTCCGGAAAGAGTATACTCCACCCACATCAGGTCCCTTGAAATTAATAAAATACTTGAGTGCCTCTGCATAAAATGTTACAACACGAAGTCACATTATAAGTAGAGCAGTTGCTCTATATAGAATATTATGTGGGATATCTTCATCATTCGAATTTCTTTTGTTAAAGGTTGTTCTTGTTCTTTAAGACGCAGTATTATGTTACTCTTATTTCACTTCTACGTATAGCTTGGTTTTGGGGTGACCCTCATATTAATACCCTGGATGGCAGAATGTATACATTCAATGGACTTGGAGAGTACTTCATGCTAACGTACGACAATGGTGACCCATTCGTTCTTCAGGCCAGGACTGGCAAAGCCTTTAACAACAGTGAGCCTGTTGACACTGGAACTGTTTTTACCGGTTTCGCAGCTACACAAGGCATCACAACGGTAAAAATCTTATATATTACACTGTCCACAGACGAATACTCTCTAATTTTACGTAAATGAAAATCCACAACAGTGAGCATGGATTTCTAGCGACTCAAAAAAGGTGATTACTCCTGTGCGTCCTCAGAGAATAGATTCCTAATCTTGTGAGTTTAAAGAATACAGTTAAACGACATACTTTGAGAAGTCTACATGCAATCCGTTCTTTTTCACCAGGGGTGCATGTAGATGTTGATATAAATTGGCAACTGTTAAAATCCTGATTTGGAGGGGATTATGTTGTATTCAATAGTTTGCACGCAATATGTTGTTACATGCTTTGGAAGGTATGTCACGGCTTCTTCATTCTTTAGTTATTCCTCTAAGGTTCACATGGATTCATGTGTCAAATAGGCCATTCTTAGCATGCCAGAAATCTTTAATCTGATTATTTTTCGTAGCAATTGTGTAACCCTAGTACTGGTTACTGATGATTTTTCAAAAATTAAGACAGTGTCCATTATGAGTGGTTGATGAACGCGTTGTTCTCTCTTTGCGTCCAAAACAGGTGGAGTTTTCCCTAAATGACAACAGAACGGACATGAGAATCCTGATAAACCAAACAGAGGAGATAAATGATTTGACTGTGTTAGAAGGAGGTACACTCCATATACTTCACTCAGGGACAAATAAAAAATTCGATTACAAATATTAATTTAAAAGATTAAGAAATGGGCCTTATAGGATTTGTCCTTGATCACGATCTCTTAAATTAATTTCTGGTCTAAGAAATTTAGAGTAAGGTACAAGATCCTTTGTTTTCAACAAAAGTCAAAGGTGAAGTATCCTCCTATCTTCTCGAATCTCTCCTTATAGAAGATCAATAACCTCCGTTTTGCAAAGACATCAAGGGATTCAGCACTGATCGTTGGGCCTTACTTAGGAGAAATTGTTGTTATGATTGTGCCAAGTATTACTGCCGTAAAATGACCACTATCACCAGTATCATTAGCATCGTGGGTAGTGTAGCGTGGTTTTCCCCACTGAAGGAGTCATAGGCATGTCGCATGGGCGGCGCTACGGGAAGTGGGGGGGGGGGGGGCAGGGGACGGCCGCCCTGTGGTTCTTCAAGTGATAATAAAAATGAGGAGAAGAAGAAGAAAGAAGAGTATGGCATGTATGGGGGAGAATGGAAAAGGTTATTGAACTATACAATAGCCCTATTTGTTCATAACTCGCCGGTGGGGAGGGGGACACATTGACTCCCAATTTTTCAACAAAAAAAAAGAGAGGATAGAGAGAAGCAGTTTTAAAAAGTTCCATAAAATATGTTACGAATTGAGAAACTTATGAAAAATTGAATAGCCTCAATTTACTTTCTATGGCGATCCTCAAATTGGCAATGTTGCTTCAAAATGGCAGGTTTAGAAGGACACTCTCCCTATATTTTATAAACAAGATTTCATATTTTCTCCATTATATCTATAAATATATGCTTGTCTCTTTGTGAACTCAACATATGGTGTGTCAATACATTTTCCCACAATATATCTTGACCTAAAAAAAAGAGATAATTGGGAAGATGTGAAAACTTGTGTCCCAAGCATATGGAGACTTGTCCTTCTAATTTTGCCATTTCGAAGCAACTTTGCCGATTTTAGGATCGCCATAGGAAACTAGGAGACTTTTCGAACTTTCATACTAAGCTTCTCATTTTTGTAACCGATTTTGATGGAACATTTTTAAAACTGCTTCTCTCTATAGTCTAATTTTTTTCCCAGGGTGTCATTCTCCTTTAAATGAGTACTAACAAGTGCCCCTCTCACTTTCAGATAATTCACCCCTCTTAAATCAATCCCTCATGATGATTAGAAAATATATTAAAAAATGATCCTTAAGTCTGCAAAATAGAATGTAGGGGTTTACAAACGCCTCAAAACGCTATTTTGCATTCTTGTGTTCACCCCTTTGTAAGTGCCCCTTTTTCAAAAAGTGACCCCCTTTTCGCTGGTGCCCCCCTGTCTATGGATAATCTTGCCCACCCCCCCCCCCCCCATGAAAGTACCCTTTGCCGCCTTTGGGCCATTCGTTCGTGTTATTTCGACTTTAAGGTAAATATAATGCAATTATATAGATGCTAGTGGGCCTGATCGGTTAAGAGGGACATTTTGTCCGTCCATGACTATGATCTGATCATTTTATGTATTATAAATTAAGTAGACAGC
This sequence comes from Echinometra lucunter, assembly GCA_029962745.1. Classification (NCBI taxonomy): domain Eukaryota; kingdom Metazoa; phylum Echinodermata; class Echinoidea; order Camarodonta; family Echinometridae; genus Echinometra; species Echinometra lucunter. The sequence goes on along the minus strand of CM057163.1, from coordinate 4,589,848 downwards.
CGGGGAAACCAAATGTTATCATATTACGACTTTTTTTTCATTGACACTCTTTAGGACGAAATGTATAATAGCTCAACTCATTTCATCACTTATTTTTCACTTGCTATCATTTCCGTGTCTTTTACCCAAGACGGCTATGCCTCTGATGATACCACGTTTTCCCTGACCCGTGAGAACGGGACCACCCCAGATGAAATAAGGATCATGGCTTACTTTCAAGTCGGCAACCTCTCCGCCACATCCTTCACAGTGACCTTTAACAATGGTATCCTGGACCTCATTGTGTCAGCGCCGCCAGATTACGATGGAGAAGGCAAAGGACTTTTGGGTGAGTAGGCTTCTATGAAATATTGCTTTAAAGTACATGGCGTCCATTTTCGATGACACCGAATTCTGTGCAATTACCAGTCAATGATTGGAAACATTTTGGGGGCAGATAAAGAAATCACTCTTGCTTGCTTTCTTATGTCGCCGAGACTTACACACACGCAAATGTAGGAATACTGAAAATTAATGATTGCGTTTTTTATTTTTGCTACTAAACGGAATTTCAATCTTTGTGACTGACAACATTACTGGGTAACAAACGATATTGATTCAAAGTCTCCATAAGAACTGACGGCTTTTATGTTAATCTACCACTTACTATACATATATCATCGATTTGCATAAACGGCATCAGTGAACTGAAAGATTCCAAAGGGAAACAATTTATGAAAAGACTGAAAACTTGTTAAAAAGTAGTTTTTAATTAAGTTTAGATTTGGTTTTAGGTTAGACCGTAGTCTGGACCACGTGTCAAACCTATCTTTCAGCACAATATTACAATGCCCCCCCCCCCCCCACCCTTATCCTTTAAGTAAGAACTCACATGAGCACTCGCATTAAATAACATGAATCTGAATCTCCACTTTATCTTATTTCTTTAGGAAATGGGAACGGAAACAGCTCTGATGATTTCATGTTCCCGAATGGCACAACCCTGGAGGATTCGCTAGCCACAAACCTCACGGACAAGGAGATATATGAATTCGGACAATCGTGTAAGTTAATCTTAACTCCGTTAAGACAGGTCCGGGGTAAGAGCGATACCATTGTGACTTCTCGATCTATTGCACCTTAGGCAAACGTTCACAGTGCAATGAGTTTTTACAGAGGAAAAAAATGTAGAAAAAAGCTGCAAGTAAAATTTTGAGGAAATTGTAGCCAAGAAATGAAATGAAATACCCCATAATTATGGAATAAAGTGAAGGGCGCCTGATAGATTATTATGTGAAATTGGATTCCTAAAAAATGCAAAATGAAAACCGTTGACAAATGTGTTCACATAATTAATGTCCCTGTAGCTGTTGTCAAAGCATTCTTGATTTCCCGAATTAACTAGAGCCAAGCAAAGGATTTCCTTCTTCCACGTGTATTTCTCACGCGAGAATTTTACCAGAGTTTTGTTTTCGTGTTATACAGTACAAGGTGAATCTATGCAGAGTGTTCTAAAGTGTTGTTATGCATCAATAACGGAAAATGGGTAATTACGTATATATATATATATATATATATATATATATATATATATATATTTGTTTTTCGTTGAACAGAACAATCCTTCTGCTAATATGTGTACAGGCCTGCTGTTTTGTGCCGACAGGCATGTTTTGCAGAGCACCTAACCTGCCGTCCAGCTCAGAAAACAGTGGAAGTGTTTAGAAAATGATTTATTTTATTTCATTTTTCTTAACCTTTTTATGTTTTGCTCATGCTAGTATTTAGGAATTGCTTTTTTATCTTTTTTAATCATATATTTTGTTTGCTAGGGCAAATAAATGAGATGGAGTCTCTGTTCTACTATGATGGCACAAGGAACTTTACCTACTACAACCCGGCAAACTACACACCGATTTTCCTGAGTGACCTTCTCGCGCAGGACCCCGAAAGGACTGCTGCTGCAAGGGCTGCGTGTGGTGACGATGAAATGTGCCTGTTTGACTATCTCGCTGTAAATCCAGAACTGGGAGAACAGACGATGCAGACAGGAAATACCTTTGATGAAGACCTCAACAATCTAGGTATTACAAATCCAAACTGTTATAAATTATTGTTAATATATAATATTCCATGTAATTTGTTACACTTTGCAGAGCATTGGCTTAAGTTGTTCTTTGTCTGGTAGAACTTGCATATAACGACCATCAAGGGTAAAATGCAAAAATTGTCTGCACAAGCAAGATGTCTGTTATTTCAGGTGCAATTATGTAGCGCATTACATTAAATATTTCAGTGGGTTTTACATTCATAATGCCGTCCAGTGAAAATAAGAAATCAACTCTGATTTTTTTTTATGATTTTGTCTTTTTCAAAACTGACCTTTTCACGATTTAGGAAACATTTTTATGCAATAAATGATAAAGAAATTAAGGTCACATGTCCCTAATTCCTGAAGTATAGACCTATCAAAAAGAAACAACTACATGCACTTCCTCATATATTAATAACATATTTCCTTCTTTAACTAAGAACTCATTTTCAGAGTTGCTTCATTTTGTCATTGGATGCCATCATAAGATACATACTTAGATCCATTCTCTTTTTTGATAATCTTAAAAATTTGAACGATAATTTTGATAACATGAACAGTTTGGATAAATTCATTCATATATTGTCACTTAAAGAAGATGCTCTCATTTAGGAGTTTGCCATTTTCTTACGATATACTATTGATCAACGTGGTAATCTTTAAATTTGTGCTTTTCATTTGTAATGCAAAACATACATTTACAACCAATTGTGTTATTATCGGGGTTTTTTTCCCGCTGGTAAAATATTTCCTTGACCTATTTTCTCTTAATTCTACCTATATATTTGATTTGATATTTGATTGGAACATTATTGAATATTGTATTGTAACTGCAACTACAGCATTAGTGTAGACAGGTCCTCATACCTGGGGGTTGACTGACCCATTGGTACATATTTTTGTACACATAATTATGAGTTCACTTCGAAATGTGGGGGGGGGGAGGTGAATGCATCCCCCCCCCCATCCCATATCTACGACCCTGAACTACAGCACTAAGACATTGCTGCTGATTGCAGCATATAATTGGTGCGCGTGGATACTGAAAATAAAAATGAGGAAATGAATGACACCAGTGTAAATTCGAAAATATTATTTTTATCTTTGTTATTATTATTATTATTATTATTATTATTATCATTATCATTGTTATTATCATTATTATTACTATTATTTTGTTATTTTCATTATCATTACCGTTACTGTAATGATTATTATTATTAAAAATATTGGTACTGTTACCTAAATTGTCAATATTGCTTTTATCATCGCCGTAGCCAGCAGAGCGTCCTCATGTACCTTATCTCTCCATTTTCTTTTTAGAAAATTTCCCGCCCAATGTGACCGCCATCACCGATTTCAGTGATGCTCTTCAGGACGAGGAAAGAATTCTTTGTGTTCAGGTTAATGAGACAGTCACACTTGGCTTTACGGCTGTTGATCCAAATGATGACGTAATCGAGTTCATGTTCGCCGATCCTGCTCCGGATGGTGCTGCTGTCGACAATAGTAAAAACATATATTTCATTGTCATTTTTAAATACCTTTTTATGTATAGAGTACTAAAGAATTAAAGAATACATTTAGATTTGGAAGAGTCTACGATCTGTTAAAAGAAAACAGTTTGTAGTGGTCATGATGGTAGGACTATTTTGAAGCAATATCTTTTTCAACTAAATAGTAATGAGGTCTTTTGTTGTTTTTTAAGTAATTGGACTACAAACATTAACTATTATACGATGCGATTCCACAGTCTCTTCAGTTACTCGAATAGAGCTCTCTTTTCAGTGCTTAAAATGCACTTTCTGTGGTGTTTATAAAATGTTAAAGGGACAGCTTCATACATGTATAAAGTATGAAATCTGTTGATATCTATGATGCTTCCACCCACCAAAGGTGGTGAGGAAGGTATGTCCGTCCGTCCCTCCGCCCCGCCTTTTCAATAACGCAATATCTCAAGAACCGTTTTTAGGTATGAACTTCAAACTAATGGGGTGTTGCAAGAAAGATGCAATTGATTGCAAATAATTGCTAATTTTGAAAGAACCATTCTGATTGACTCAGAGTGTGCCCTTTTAAGTAGACATGCATGCAACAATGATTTTGATTGGCCAGTGACAATCTTTCTTGCAACACCCCATTAGTCCTGGTATGTGTCACACAGTGATCTCACCTATACCTAGCCCCCCTCCTCCCCCCCCCCCCCCCGGAACAGACGTGGGCCTTTCAAATCCATTCGAATTTCATGAAAGCAAGCTATATTTGAGCCCTTTGCCCCCAAACCTACCACTATGGAATACATTTATGCCAATTCTCACTAAAAAGAAATTCAAGGGTCCTCCCACTTCTACTTCCTCCTCTAGTTCACATTCCATGAAGAGTATTTGGGAGAACAAATTATCAATTTTGATCAACTATAAACTTTATTGTTGATCAAAATTGATAATTGAGACACCTTATATTTCTAAAGACCACTTAATCAGTTCGTAGTAAGCACATATCACGCATGCTCACAAATATCCACGGATATTTCAAACATTTGAAGAGGATTTTTTTTTTTTTAATGATAGAGGCCCCTCATGAATTAAAGCTATTGTTCCTCTTCCCCCTCTCAAAGAATACTTTCACGTGGGTATCATGGAATACACCACTGCTGTGAGATTGATTTGACAACCATAATCATCTTCCACGAACTGGATTGTTAATCAAACTTTTACTCTTTGCAGATGGCAACTTTTCCTGGACACCAACAAGTCTGAACGTGTCTCGGATCGAAGTCGTGGTCAGCGATGACCGAGGAGCAAATACCTCAATCTCATTCAGTGTCAAGATCTGTCGATGTGACAACGGTGGAGAATGTGACTTTACAACGCAAGCCGTGGGTCAAAATCTAAATGCTAATGGATATGCGGTGAGTCAATTTGTTTAGACCGAGTGCCATTCTCATGATGATAATAATATCGTATGAATCAAGAAAAGAAAATAAGTCATATTGATGATTGTAATAATAATGGTAATAATATTAATGATAATAATGATAATGACAATGAGAATGAGAATAATAATATATATTGACTGCTCATGACGATGGTGGTGTAAATTATCACTCCCTCGGTGCTGTCCAGACCAGGCCGTCTATCACCCCCAAGGCGAAACCGAGGGGTGATGGAAGAGCCAGTATGAACAGCACTTAGGGATTGATAATTTCCAACACCATCCGATTACAGAGCAGTCAATATTTGTTTTATATTCCTCATTTTCCAACAAAATGTAAAATTCACTGAGAGTTTGGAGAAAGTCATTTTGAGTTTTAAAAATATAGCTACACTGAACTTACAGCTTGTTTCGTCGGGCGTACACAGACGAAACAAACAGATATATGCTCAAAGCTATACATGAACGTGTGTGTACGTAAGTAGGTTTAGGTACTTACGTGTGTGCAAAAGTCGTGGAGGGTTCTATCAATTGACCTTAAGCCCAGTCACATAATGCTCTGCGTCCGGCGTTGCGTCCAAAAAATCCATTTTTCTGTGCGGACTCCCACGGATCCCTTCCCGTCACCAAAAATTTCAACAAAATATACGGGAAAAGATGCGGGCGATACGGATAGATACGACCAGGTGCGGATACTTGCGTCCACTTGTGGATAATCTTACGAATTGACACGTTATTTTGCTCTTTCGACTTGCGTTAACTTCTGGATACTTCTGAACACTTGCGGGGAGCTGCGGGTATTTACGGAGACTTGCAGATACTTACGAATGGTTACGCATTGTTACGAATAATTATGAACAACGTGGTTTTCTCTGACCATCCCTGCTCAATCAGTGTATTTTTGACCTCTACGGAGAGAACACCTTTCCAATTTCTGCTACTTATGGCTCCAAAGTTTTCCCCCAATATTCAAGGTGGTAGGGCTAGGGGAAGGCTGAAGAGGGCAACAAGGCAACAGGCCCCCCAAGATAAAGCAAGGATGCGGGAGAAAATGCTCTGTCATCAACCCCCACCAGCATGGGTGTCGATTTGTGCTCGCGGTCGGGGGGGGGGATGACTGATGTCGAATATCCTCGACCGCGGAGCAAAGCGACCCGGCGAGGGTGTGGAGATTCAAAAGTGAAGGATAGACTAATTAAGCGGGGGGAGGGGTGTAGGACCTGTTTTTGTTGCCCATATCCCTGCATTATTAGTCTAATCCACCGTTCATCCAATTAACCGCACAAAATTGTTTTCAAACCATATCGCAGAGGTACATCCTCATTACTTGATTGATAGCTTTAGGGAATTTAACCTTTACTTACATCCCGCTTTTTATTTTGCGAGCGAGCCAAAAATTCCACTTTTTAGCGATAAAAGAAATGTTATTTGTCTTCAAAGTACACTCAAGCAATATAAGATGTTTGACTAATTCAGCACCTCACGTGGTCCAATTGTTCACTTTCCTAAACCACAATATATTTCAAATATCACAAGCGATGGAGGCGAGATAGGGGAAAACGCATTCCTTTTGTGATGCAGTGTTAATTTGTCATCCAAATCCCCTATAGGTCTATAAAATATCTATATCTACATATCTTGCCATCTAAAAGCATTTTGTTTTTATGTGCAGGCGAAGCGAGCTACCGACAAGAAATCTGTTTCTTGCTAATAAAACGTAGGATTTTTACCAAAATAGATTAGATGAATTTTATTATGTACCTTATTCGAGAAAAGCTTTACATCTCGCTGTAAAAATATTACATTTTTTGGACATGTTGCTGAGGGAATAAGAGCGCTTGCCTCTTGATCTTGTTTCTATGAGCGAGCGGAGAGAGCGGGCGGAGAGAGCGAGCGAGAAAGGGCTATTTTTTTTTTTTTTTTTTTTTTTTGAAGAACAGCTAGGTTCTAGTGTGCTGCTGCTCCAATCTTATGATTTTAATAACATACGTTTTATCAGCATCCTCCTTTCTCATGATAGGAATAGGCTACCGGTCACAGACATTATTTCAGCATGAAAATTCTTCTGTCATGGGCCTTCTTCCCGTTCGACTTCTTGCAGTTATTTTAGAATAGTACATGTATAACAATGGATAGCAATACCAAATGCAAACCATTTTCATTTCATAATAAACCCTGACAAAAATATCAACTGGAATTGGTTAAGAATCGGTTAAGTAAACAAAAGATAGCGCTGAAAGTCTTTTCCTTTTCCTTTCCTTTTCAAAAATTGTTTCGTTGCTCTTTATTCTCTCTGTCTTTGCCTTTACTTTGGGGTTTTTTTCTAGGGTTACAGGAGACTATGAAATTTTCGTTTTTTTCATGGTGAAATATTGGGGGATGATTGTACAGGCCATCCCCCCTGATCGAAATATTAGGAGAATATAGGGGATATATCCCCCACATTCCCCCCCCCCCCCCGGGATCGATACCTTTGGTCAGAAGGGAACTCGTAGGATGCTGACGGAGGCAATTGAATTTATTAAGGCCCAACCGGTACGAGACAGGACGGGTGGTTGAGGGCTCCCATGCGTAACTGTTCGTAAACGGACGTGTTTTGACACGTTTACTTGCGGACAATTGCGAATACTTACGGTGAATCCGAAGGAACGCAAATGGACGGGAAGTGAACATTTTCCCCGATGGTCTGCGTCCAAGCTACGGATAGTTACGATCACTTACAGATAGTTACGTTTAGATACGGTTAGTTGCGTAAGTCTGCATCCGTGGCGACTCCCTGCGAAATTTGGAAATTTTCCAAATTTTGCAGGCTTGGCGCCGATATTTTGCGTTTCACTACGGATCAGTTACGGACAGTTAAGTAACTCAACATAAGCGACTATGTGACTGGGGCATTAAGGGGCTTTTACACCTTCACGGATCGCATCTCGGATCATTCCGGATCTGAATCCGTGGTGTTCCGGGATGCAACGTCGCGATTTTCGTCGCAGTGCCGTTGTGAATACGATCCCAACTGGGTATATATACGGACAAGTACGGACAAGTACGCTATCTACGCGGATAGACAAGGCAGCATCGCGGACCTTGCCGGAGAAGTCCCCGGAGCGAACACGGATTACAAGGAGGAGCACGGATGTAACTGGGCCCTTACACGGTCCTTTCACGGAAGTGTACGTTCTGCACTTGGATATCTCCGGAGTATTGACGAATGATATGTCCGGTGTGGGGGGGGGCACTAACGTACAACGACATTATGGGTAAGTGCGGCTCTCTCGTTCTCTGGTTTTATCGCTCGTTCTGTAAGCCCGAAAATCATTTAGATCCTTTCCCAAGAGTTCCCAAGCACCGTGTTTCGGTCCGTCCTGAACAATTTTCAATTTCTGTACGATCGTCAACGATTTTTTTTTTTTTTTTTTTTTTTTTAGGAGATATCGCGATTTCAAACTTCGATGCCGGATCGGAATCGAAACGCGCGTAAAAGTTCTAAGTCTATATTGTAACCAGCTATGTATTGTACCAGTCAAGGCATGCAGCTCCGTCATTTCTCAAGACCCGATTTCATGTTAAATTCCAGTTCCCAAGACCCCCATTTGGAGGGGGCAATTTGGTTCTTAAGCCCCTCAGTTCATAAGCAACTTCAGTTCTTAAGGTTATGGTTTCAGATTTTGGGCCACACACCCCTACCCTTTCCAAATGTGAGTGTTGTCACCAATATTTTAAAATGTTTTTCATAAGAATATTCGGTCATTTACCTTGCTATATGCTTCTTGAGCGATTAGGCCTCCGTGTCTTTGGATTCAGTTTACCCATCTAAAAATGCGCCAAAATATACCGGGGTGGAGTCTTCGCTATATGGCAAAAGATATAGAAATTAGGAAGGGTCCGGCTGCTGCTGACAAGCCAAGAAAAGGGAGGAAGGGAAGTAAAATTAACAAAAATCAATCAAGGTCTAATCGGGTAGATATTGAAGAAAATTTGATGCAAGATATTGTTGAAAATAATTGAAAAGAAAAAACTTGGTCGTGAAAAAAAAAATGGGGCAGAAGCCCATAAACCCCACCAGTATGCCAGTGCTCCTGCTTGTTAGAACCGTGAAGGTAAAACTGGTCATTGCAGTAGCCCTTGATTTCCCGGAACAGCCGGAAATTGAAAAAAAAACAAAAACAAAAAACAAAACCAAAAAAAAAAAACGTGCAAGGAAAAGGAGGGGTCTGCTGTTTTCACATTTGATACGCCCATGTATGGTTGTCACATAAAAAATTGTTCGTTCGTGTAGGACAACAGTGACGAATTTCGAACCCGGATGAAAACGGTATTAATACGGACCGCTGTCTACACGGAGAACCCCGGATGCATTCGGTGGCTACACGGAGGTGCACGGTGCCTACCAGGATGAATACCGATGATTTTTCCTCCGTGTACTCCAGGATGAAAAATTGGGCAAGCTTATTTTTTCTCCCGGATATGCCGGTGCACCAAGGATGACGCTGGATGAGCCCCCGGTGTATGCACGGTGATGCCGGGCTTAAGAAGGATAATCCCGATCCGGGATGATCCATGTTGCGATCCGTGAAGTCGTAAAACCCTTTAGGTCAAATGATAGAACGCCAAAACCCTGGGATGAATGATAGATCGAGATGCGCGCCATGTCACGTGAAATAGTTTTGACCAATCACTGAATAAGAATCTATGTATGAGGTGTATAATAATAAAGATATTATAACACAAACGCTGATTTCCTAAGGATCATAATTCCAGTAGGAAAGAAAGGAGTATTTGAAAATATTATAGTGATTAAGGTAATAGTGAAGATGGTCATGAGAGGTACATACATATGGATGAATTTATCTGTCAGATGGTCAAGTGCAGTTGTGCTGACAGTCGGTCAGATGATCAGGTATTTGTGTGTCATGTCTTATTATATTAGGTTGTTGTGTGCAATTGTACGAACGGCTGGGCGGGTGACCATTGTGACGAAGACTTCGATTCCTGTGCTGGAAATCCTTGTTACACCGGGGTGTTCTGTAGTGACAACCCACCCGGTTCCGCTACTGAATTTGAGTGCGATGACTGTCCATCACACTTGCAGGGAGATGGTATCCAATGCTATGGTATGTGACAACAAATCACGAATACCCCGTTCTTTCTTGACAAGGCAAACGTGCTGAAAAACCGGCCAAAGAAAAAAATACAAAACGAACTACAACAGCATAAAAATGATACAAACCATATGTTTCTCTAACTTCGTTTCTTGTACGGAGCATAGTCTCTTTAATATTCGCTCGTTCATTTCTTTCCTAACACCCCAATTTCCGCAACTGATTTTTAGCAATGTTCATTTACTGCTTATTTCCCTTCATGAGTGAACAGATCCTAAGATCCTAATATCATCGAATTCTCCAGTCGTTAATCTTTGAATGAAACATATCACACCATGTTGTCATTATTTGCTTTTTTATTTCCAAAATGTCGGATTGATTTTTTTTCCTCAATATACTATTTTCTTGAAAACTATACTGAAAACATAAGAAGTACCACATTTCAGTTCTCATAAAATATCTCAACTCTCAGTCCAGTCTCTAAAATCTTGACATATTCAGAAATTAATTTTACCTTGTGTGAATATCACCATGGAACTTTTTGATTAATAGTACAAAAAATAGAACCATGCATATTTGCATCAGTGACATTTTGTCATGATGTTATCACTTTACCTTTACAGACTTCAACGAATGCAACGACACTAATGATAACGAATGTGAACAGAATTGCCACAACATCATTGGTGGATACTATTGTTCTTGCAACGAGGGATTCACCATGTCACTGGATGAGCGTTCATGTATAAGTAATTAATTCATTCATTAATTTTGCTTTCTTTACACAGGGATGTCTCTTTAGAATACATAAAAACTGCTTTGCAAGAGATCTCTGTATGACATATACTAGGTGTTTTAAGAAAAATTTCCCACTTTTGATCTTCAATAATTTGAAAACTATACATCAGATGATTCTTTCATTGATATTGGGTATAGCTGAATAGTGTGCAATTTTGTTGGAGGTGATTTGAATATGATATCATAAATCAGCTTCATAAAATTCATGATTATTCTTTAAGTTAGGGTTCAGATTTTGAGCAATTTCCAACCAATTGTACAAAACTTGAACTTTGAACAAGAGTCAGTGGGTGTGTATGGGAGTGTATGCTTACAATGACCATGGACAATGGACATGAATACCACCCCTTTGGAGTTCCAGTGAGCAAGCTTCTGGTCTATAGGTCCAGGGCACATGAATGCTTTATTCATTATTATTGATAATTGCCCTGGCCACTGCTAGTCTGAATTCAGGGTATGGGGTAAAATGCAAGCGCATTGGAAAAGCGAGCACATGTTTCCATGTGCTTGCATTCACTATTGTTTTATTGTTATCATTATCATCATCATCATCAACAACATCAACAACAACACTGTTTTTTTTTTTTTTTTTGTCATTTGAATGAATGAAATCACTTCTCAGTACTTTCATTGCTTCAAAATCCATTAAAGACATCTATTAGGGCATTAGTTTACCGTTAGAGCCAGAGGGTGAAGGCTAGCTGTGACAGTGTAATTCCTCATGAATAAATTAATGATGCATTCATACCCTGGACATTGTCCATGGCTATTGTGTGGGTATTAAGCACACACTCTTACAGACACCCATTGACTCTTGTTCAAAGTTAAAATTTTTGTGAAGAAGTTTGGAAATGGATCAAAATCTGAACCCTAAGTTTAAAAATAATCACAAATTTAATGAAACTGATTTATGATATCATGTTCATATCACCTCCAGCAAAATTGTACACTATTCAACTATACTCCATATCAATACCAGCCTGACGTATGGTTTTCCAATATTATTATTAAAGATCAAAAAAGGGGAAAGGTTTTTTTTCTTAAACACCTATACAATCAAAATACATTATAAAACAATGAGAGAGTGGTAAAACGTTACTATAAATAGCAAAACAAAACAATACAATATGAAAGATAGATTGAGATGAAAACAGGTAATGTAAATCTGTTCAAACCATTTAGAACTCCTCTTGTCCAGCAAAGTACCTTCCCCACTTTATATTGTTTTATTCTTTTTCCCCCTTTTTCTTTTTCAAATAATTAGGGGGATATCTTACTACTTCATTTATTTATTAACAATTTGGATTCACTAAATTATTTGTTTTTCAGGGATTTCGGGATTGAGTAACACTTCAACCCGAGAAGTTAGGAATTTTTAACTTTCTCAAACTGGCAAGGCGATGATTTAGATCTGAAAAAAATTGCTATCACGTAATTGAGAACCCCCCCCCCCCCCCCCTCCGTAATCTTTGAATAGTAATCTTGCATGTTGAATATTCTCCCAAATGAAAATTTCTAGATGATTACTAAAAATTCTCTGCTATCGTACTCTTTGGAACATAAATGAAAAATCATACCGTCAACCTCCTTCAGAGCCACTAATCGATACCTACATTCTACAATTGTCTTTTTTGAACAGATAACACCGGTTGTACACCTACTGCAATGAACAATACTGGTTCTCCAAATTGTACATGTGATGACGGCTACGAGTTTACTAATGGAACATGCTTAGGTGAGATTAATTGAGATAATAGTAGCCTGTTATTTATCAAAATTTCCCAGAGCTATCCTTTTTTTAACGTTTACAAAGGTTGAAAATTTTCCCCGTCAGAAGTCGAACCCAGGCCCTTGGCTTTAAACGCCAATCCAACGCCTAAACCAATAGACCACGGGGACCGGTCAGGTTTCAGCGAGTCTAAGTTCGCTCAACCGATAGTTTTCCAAATTTTTTACCTTCACTTATTAATTCCTTTGTAGGTGGCAGATGAGTTTTGAGCAATGACCAGCTCACATATATACACACACGCTAAAACGCACACACTCATAGGTGTGTGTGTGTGTATATATATATACACATGAAGACGTTTGAAAGCAAAAACAGATAAATCTATTTTTGTCAAATTGAGATATTTGCAATTCAAGATCGAGAAAAAAAAAGAAAATAATTAGAGAATATGTGCTACTTTTCACCATAACTTCAACATTTGAAAAATATTATTTTGTACTACGTGATGGTGACCTTAGCTTATAATTTTCAAAAATGGCATTTATCTGTTTTTGCATATAAACTCTTAATATTTCAATAATGATAATAATAATAATAATAATAATAATAATGAAAACTATTATTGCTGCGTTGACTGGGTTAGGGCGAATCTTTTTTTCCCTCGGCCTATTTTTTGTATTCACCTTAATGCACGCTTGAGTCGCGTCAACATTCTCCTGCCCTATTGTGACGAAATAAACTCATTCATTGGATTAGCCGTATGGCAGGTTATGAATAATAATAATAATAATAATAATAATAATAATAATAATAATAATAATAATAAATAAATAAATAAATAAATAAATAAATAAAATAGTAATAATAATAATGATAATAATAATTATAATAACGATGATAAGAAGAAGAACAAAGAAAAAAGGAAGAAGAAGAAGAATTCGTTTCATTCAAAAGAGATAATCCAACGAATAAACCAACCAAATCGAATGCATCATAGAGAAATGCAATTTCTTCTTATTTCATATGTAAGCACATTTATGATGCTTGAGCTTGAGAAAGTCATCTTAAAATATCCTTAAACTAGCAAAGTCTAAAGTGATTTGCCCACAAGGCCAGAGATAAATACAACGAACGGCCCTTCTGTGCTCCTATTCCGTTTTAATTTCCGTGAACAGAGGAGGGGTAATGTGGAAAGACTTTGGGGCTTCATTTTGAAGCTGCAAAAATGTTGACTAATAAATAGGAATGCATAAATATCACTTATCCTTGTTATTAGTCACTAATTAGTTCGTTTATTTCCGTTTGTTGCTACCTTACTGACTGCTCCGAAGTGCAAACTGCTTCTGACAATACCGTTCTTATTCTTCCAAAATAAAAACATTTTTCTCCGGACATTATAAATTATCAAGTAACTAATCGGAAAAAAATCTTAATTCCTAAACCACTGCATGAATAAAATAATAATTCCTGTAATGTTAATCAAGGTCTTATCACTGATAACAACTATGGGGCTAAAAGATAATCTTGATGGATTACGTGAATGTGATTGATCTTTTATTCTATGGTGATATAAAATAATTATCTCAATTCTGACTTGTCGTGAGCCTGTGGAAAGTCTGTGATTCTACTATATTTGTCAAACACCATTCTTTCTCTTTATTTACAGTATTAAGGTCTGATAAACACACTTTCATTCACAATTCGTCACATGTAATAATAGGTATTGATAAACTGATTCATTTATACAGATTTTGACGAATGTTGGAATAATGTTGACGACTGCCCAGACGGCATTTCAACGTGCATTAATACGGCCGGCGATTACTTCTGTGAATGTGTAGTTGGGTATGATACGGACAACGCAACAAAGTCATGCGAAGGTAAGAATTATGCAAGGTAATAGCAAAACTAAGATGCTGTGAAGCTTTTCACTGTATTCAGACTAAGGCAGTTCACTAGAAGCCAAGACGGGCGTAATGTTTCTAGGACAGTCTCTGGTTGTGAGTAGCTGCAAGTTGGCGCTGTTATAAATTCATCATTTCAGAGCTATTAGCGCCACTTCGCTGTGGTTTTAAACCAAATTGCAACATTACCCTGTACTAAGCTTAGACCACTTGTCGTAGAGGATACTTTCGAAGTACCACATAAGAAAACACGAGCATGATCAGACAGACTCAAACGCAGTATTGTGATGCTTCACTGCTGAAAAGAATACAGTGCCTCTCAGTGTGGAACACAGTGTTAAATCATCTTGACATTGTTAAATTGAAACGTTTTAAAGTTGTGAATCACATCTTCACATTGTGATCGAGTAGATGCATACTGTGAATTCAATCGCCATTATGTGAACACTCTGTGGAACCCACACGATGAAGGTGTCCACAGTGTGAAATCATCTTCGCACTGTTGAATTCATGTGAACACATTGTGCACACACTGTGGGACACTGTGTTCTCGCCGGCCAGGTTGCATATCCAGGCATAATTGGACAGATCCAAACACCCTATCTAGGTATTGGCGACTCCCTAGAAGGACTGGAGTGGCCTTGCCCAAGCCTAAGAGTTTGTTCGAAAAGGGGCATCGGCGGAACCCTATGCGTGTGTAGAGAGTTATGAAGCATAAGCAGATCCAAAGTGTTTATTTCTGACCCCAGAACATAACCTCGATTATCTTAAAGTGAACCTGGTTTTAACAGTGAGGTAATGAGCAAAAAACCTTAGGGGCAAGAAATGATCCGCATCACCACCAAGTGGCATAAATAAGCAGAGAACACGGGGGAAATCATGGCATTTCAGCAACAATTCTGCGTCACTGGTATCAAAGTACAAATAAACCACACTTGAATTTTCAATGGGGGAGAAGCTGCCCCGAGACGCCCCCGCGATCAATACACCGGTGGGTTTTCGCACCTTTTGAAAAAAATCTCCGGCCATTTTAGGAGAGAAATCAACCAGTAGCTTGGCTGGATGAAGGCCATGTCCTTTGCTATTGCATGTAGGCCTACCTGTCAGATACTAAATCCAGCATTAATTTTACTACTTCCATTATTTAATATTTTCTTTCAAACCAGATGTAGATGAATGTGCCAGTGACCTAGACAATTGCAACGCGACAGGTCGCGTGTGCATAAATACCGTCGGGAACTACACTTGTGTTTGTCCCGAGGATAGCGCTGAGATCAACGGGGCATGTCAAGGTATGGTTTTAGCCAATACAATTTTTCTAACTTTCTCTGAGAGAAAAGTCATAATTTACTCCTAAATATCTCTCAGATCTTATCTCCTTACGTTCCTCGGATCTTTAAGACTCATTCGATCATCAGCGTGTTTGCAGTTAATTCCTGATTATCGTACTTTTACTAGATATGGGGATCGAGCTTTCGCTGTAATCATGAATTGCCACTATCCTTTTGGAATAGATTACCAGCTTGCATTCAGAACACCGAATCCCTCAATCAGTTTAAGACCTTATGTTAAACCAATATGGTTTATTTTGAGCATATGGCAAGCCCTTTTAAAATTTATTCCTATTTCTAGATATCAAGAAATGGGAATTTTTGATATCAAGAATTTAATTTAAAACAAAGATGTGTTGCTAAAATTCTTTTTGATTTCGAGCGTTAAACTAATGCAAAAATTCATTCTGATATCAAGTCTTTGGATTTCGAGCGTTAAACTAATGAAGAAATTCATTCTGCTTTCGAGCGTTAAACTAACGCAGAAATTCATTTAATCTCAAGTTTATATTTATCATAGCATATATATGCAATCTAATATTAGCTAATTTGGACAACAACTTTTTTAAAGGGTGTAACAGCACAACTGGCAAAATATCGCATTGAAATATTTCATATAATGCGCTCTACAGATGTAAGCATTATTATCATTATTAGTAGTATTATTATCATTATTATTATTATTATTATTATTATTATCATCATCATTATTATTATTATTATTATTATTATTATTATTATTATTATCATTATTATTATTATTAATTATTATTAATAATTATTATCATCATCATTATTATTCTTATCATTATCATATCACGAAATGAATTCTTGATATGTTGTTAGTTTTATGTGAGAGTAAGGTGAGATTGATGAGTAGATTCCACGTCTATATCTCTTTGCAAAACATGATTTTTCGTTTTTAGACTCTCATTATAAACATAATTCCCGAATAATTTGTATTTCACAACTGATGAAACAGCATGTTTTAAGATATTTGTCAAGACATACAAAAGGCGTTCATGTACGGCAAATTGGCATACCTTTGCGCTGGAAATGAATTTCTGCACTAGTTTAACGCTCGAAATCAGAAGGAACTTCTGCATTAGTTCAATGCTCGAAATCCGAATTCTTGCTATCAGAATGAATTTCTGCATTAGTGTAACGCTCGAAATCGGAATGAATTTCTGCACTAGTTTAACGCTCGAAATCAGAATGAATTTCTGCATTAGTTTAACGCTCGAAGTCAAATCAATTTCTGCTTTAGTTTAACGCTCGAAATCGGAATGAATTTCTGAATTATTATTTAACGATCCAAATCAAAAGAAATTTTAGCAACACGTTTGTGCTTTAAATTCAATTCTTGATATCAAGAATTGAATTCTTGGCAATAGGAATAAGTGTTAAAAGGGCTTGCCATACGAGCACAAGGTCTCAGCTGTTAGTCTGTCAAAGAGCTGTACACCATCATAACATGCTCTATGTGATTGACATTTTATTCTCATTCATGTACAGTGTAATATTCTAGCTCTTTGAAGTCAATTAATGTTTTTTTTTTTTTTTATTATGCGTTCTGGTAATCTGGTTACTTTCTCTTTAACTGTAATCTCTAGGAATTTGACTTGATTATTTACACATTTACTTGGAAATCCGAAATTCTGCCAAAGCATAGGTATATATATACTTACGAATGATATGAATCTTAAGTTTGATTGTATTTTTTATTTTACACCCCCCCCCCCCCGTTTTCATTTAATTGATTTTAATGGATTATTTTAACAGATTTTGGGTACTTAATGAATGAAACACTAATGGAAATGTGCAAAACCTTCGGTGAATTTAAGCGTAACGTCAGTTACCAACATATCTTCATTCAATTTTTCATGGCATTAAAACAAATTATTCAAATGGCTCATTATTCAAATGGTTCATTATTTTGCATATCTCTTCCCATGAACCTAAGTGTAAATGTCAAATAAATTACATAGCCTAATCCCTACAAGTCTGAGACATGAGATATATAAATTTGATTCGACACGATCATTTTCCATGTCCTTTTGCGTAACGTCAGTTGCCGGCCCCTTTTTCGCTTGCTGTGCGCTTTTTCGCTTGCTGTGTGATAAGTAATCGCATTTTCGGTTTCCCTTTAGTTGAGTCGAAGATTTGAAAAGACTTCTCATTTTCATGGGTTGCTGACCAATATCAAATCAAAGGGCCATTTCCTTTGTACATTCTGATTTCTTGCTTTTTGCCGTAAGCTCGGTAATTGAATATGCCATGAGTATTTTACACTGTGAAATATTTCAGTACAAGGAGCAGAATAAATTTTTATCATAGATCGGGTCAGTCACTATTTTTGCCGAACCTAGCAACGCATAATGTAAGAACAAAAAATGCGAAAATTGACAGCGTGGCTTCACACTTTCTATAATGTGTTACTTTGGATTTAGCCTTTTTTTCTAAATCTTTTTCTCTTCAGAGTTTTTATTTTTTTCCTGAAAACACTGGCCTTAAAGAAAGGAGAAAAATATGAAAGGCTTTTCACAACAGGCAAATTTATTGTCTTAATCTAGGACCGTACGATTCTGCGATGTCTATCTCATTAGCCTCGATTTCATCCCAAAACATGTACTTATCAAATGCTTTAGCAATAACGTAATTTCCTGAGGTAAATTATTGTTACAATTATTTATTCCTTACTTGTTAGATGCCACGACCTTATTTTTGCAAGAGCGCTTCGATTATATCGTCGGTCTGACTGTCGAAGATTATCCAGAAACCATTGAGTCGGACGCGAACAGGGCTCAACTAGCAAATGAGGTATGCAAACTCGGATTATTTAGTAATCCTCACCATCCTCTGTATCCTATTTGTTGCAAGTATTATTATAATTCTTGTTATTATTATTGTTTTTGTTGTCATTAAAGTATTTGGTCTCACCTGGGCCTGGGAGGCGAAAAGCGAACTTAAGGGAGAAGTCTACGCGATTTCTGTAAGCATGGATCATAAAGAGAAAAAATTCAGCAGCTAGAAAATTTCTTACTTTACCCGACATACCCTAGGATTACCGAGTAATCAACAATTAACTTGTATAAACAGTAGTTCTAGTACGAGCCCATTTTCATCCACAATGCAAGCGATATGCATGTACGACATTCCGTCTCGAAGTGGTCTGCGCACACTTTCTTTAACTTCGAAAATTTCTAAGTTATGAAGTCGAATTTGTCCGTTCTAATATCATTAATCCATCAGGCACATCTCTCCCTATCCGTCAGGGAATTTGGGATTGCAGAAAAAAATTCTCTTTGGAACAGAACTGGTATGATTTGTACACCCAAAAGCTAGACATATCGGCATTTTGCATAGAGAATGTGCAGAGAATAAGTGCGCATACGCAATCTTTTATGCAACTGAATCGCCTACGTCACACGACCTATGACCATATTTGGGTTTCGGTGGGAAATTCAATTATTCGGAGTAAAAAAAAAAAGCTAACACTTAATTGGTATTTACAAACCACAGAAATCATTTTCATAAATGAAAGTAGCATTGTCTGTTAGCGTGAATTTTAAACTTTATAGTGTAGTTTTAATGAACTCGTCTGGACTTCTCCTTTAATTGCTGTGACCTTCAGGTCTCCCCTCCCGATATAACTAATCGAGAATAGTACAATGGTTTCTTAACGTGCAAAGGTGATGTCTCTCCTCTACAACGAGCCTCCACTTGACGTCCTGTTCGAGGGACAGGGTGTTTTCCACTGAAATATAGTCTGCGACATTTCTTACAGAAATTTCTCGTTATTTTCTTATGCTTCAATTACAGCTATTAACCATAACTTGTTAACGGTTTTGTAGTATCAAGTAGTTATTACTTCTTTCCTACTTATATTTACTCCTTTCGTCAATGGAGGTGAAATTGAAGTAAAATTTTATCTTCATCTGGCAGTTAACTCTCCAGTTGCTCTGTCCAATACAGCTTTTCGATTTCCTGAACGATACATCTATCTTCGGAGATGACACACTTATAGCTGTTCTTGTGACTAACTATACCGTCACGGTTGAGGGCATATACGCTATTGTCGAGTTCCGAATCGACACAACGAACTCGAATCTTACCTCTTCCGATGTGGCATTGGCCTTCACCAATTCCCTTCCTGATACCCGAACATTTGGTTCTAATAATCGGATTGCTGAAGAAGGTATGGTTTATATATATATATATATATATATATAATAAGAATCAGAGTTGGTCGTAGAATGCCATTAATTAACTCTGATTCTTGTATTATCTAGATGCCAAGCAGTCTAATTTTCAATTATATGTATATATATACATATATAAATAATAATAAATAATAATATGCAACATTTATATAGCGCTTAATACAAATGTTTCTAAGCGCTGCATAATATATATATATATATATATATATATATATATATATATATATATCCATCGCCTTTCTTGTCTTATTTTTCTTCTTTTTGCTTCCTTTTCTTCTTCATATCATTTATTGAGTTTTCTGTTATTTTAAACATCAAAATACAATTTTAATTTTTTTTTTAAAAACTCTTAAAAAGGTTTCTGACCGACTGAGTCAGAATTTGCTTAACAAGACCATTTTGTTCATTACAAATTTCCCTTTAATATGAAATACGTCAAAAAAAAACATGCTTTGTAGAGTATACCTCACTCTGTTTGTCAATTCCATCTTTTCGTGATTATTATAGATGTTGATGAATGTACTCAGTTCGATGACATCTGCAGGAATGGGAATTGTACGAATACAGATGGAAGCTTCTTCTGCACGTGTAGCGAGGGCTTCCAGGGGGATGGAACAGACTCCTGTACAGGTAGAATCATCCTGCCAGACATTTGAACATGTGACAATGAAACTTATTTGGTTCTAAGAGTACCATTAAGATTTCATCGTACTTGATAGGTTGATATGAAATAAAATGATATTGTTAGGTTAAAACAAAGGAAATATTTAATATTTCATTTAAAAAAACTTAAACTTGATCAAAATTTGGAAGGAAAGTAGGAGGAAAATGGTAACGTAGCTTAAATCCAAATTCCACCGGCTGTCCTCCTATTTTGAGAATATTCCAAAGGCTGAGTCGCCAAAGCTGTTATGGGTGCTATGTCTTTGAAATTAAACAAAGGGGAGACAAACAGAAGAAATAAAGGGAATGTTATGAGGGATTGAAAATACCTTGAAACATGTAGACCCTCCATTCTTATCCTTATGAAAAGGACATTACCAAAAATAAAATTAAAAGTTAAAAGTTCCTAAAATGTCTTTTTTTTTTCTCATGATTATCTATTCAATTCTGTAGCAAGA
Source organism: Echinometra lucunter (assembly GCA_029962745.1). NCBI lineage: Eukaryota > Metazoa > Echinodermata > Echinoidea > Camarodonta > Echinometridae > Echinometra > Echinometra lucunter. The sequence continues at coordinate 4,568,638 of CM057163.1, read as the reverse complement.
TGTTGGAAAACGATTGCTGTAATTTGAATATTAGCGTTTTGTTTTTGTTTTTTGTTTTTTTTTTTTTTTGGGGGGGGGGGTTTGTTTTGTTTTGTTTTTTTCCACAGCGATGTATCGACATCTTTGATGTCCTTTCAAACCCCATTCACATTTAAACAATACTGCTCCTCAACTCTTATGAGCCAAGCAGACTTGGCAGATTTCCTGGAGCCACATTATACATGTGTGTATGTCTCACGGAAGGGTTCTAAAGAGTTTATTTATCTAATTATGCCCAGATGTGGGTAACGTGACGAAGGTTTGGTGATCAAGCATTCCTTCTGCCAATTTTGGGGTAAACGGTTTTTTTTTTTTTCCCCATTGAACGGGATGCAATTGAGCGACTGTGCTACTCGGCATTCTTTGCAAATGAAAGGCTAATGAAATGAAGAAAAATGTAATTGAATCAACTATCTGAGAAAATTATGCATTTTTGCGTTTTTATAAACAGATATAGATGAATGTCGAGGTGACCATGGTTGTCAACAAATATGCAACAATGAGGAAGGCAATTACTCGTGTGCTTGCTCAGATGGATATGAGTTGGATGGTGGAGGATTTAATTGCACCGGTAAGTTCTGAAATGGGTACATTTCCAAATATTTTCGTGATTTTCTTTGTCTAAAGTATCGCAGCAAAGGCACTTGCTTTTACTTTCTTGTTAAGTTGTAGTATCGCGGTTTTGAAATTTGGTGCCTAGCTTCCTGCGAAGAGAACGTTGGATTATAAAAATTAACAATCGTGGAAGAATAAATAATATTGGTTTTGTCAATTCCATTTAGGTTTATTGCCCATCTCAAAGCTATATCCCCTGAAACTGATTGCTCTCTAAATGATTTTTTATTAATAAATTTATAATGATAAACCTTTATTCAATTTTAATTACATACTTTGCGTAGGCCAAAGCATCCATTCTTTAAGTGATTTTTCAGAGCTATTTAGTCAATGTCTTATCATTTCAGTTATCTAGGAAAAGGTAAAAGAATATACCTGTAATCAGCAAATCAGCTCTATTAACCGTTTAAGATTCTGTTGACAGTTTTTGTTGTGCAATTACGAATTATAGACTTCTCGTCCGCTACGGAACAGCGGCATAAACACTTTCGTTCCACAGCATTTTTTACATCCCATGACAGTTATGACAAATTTGTTCTTGCATGCATAGGCTCTCAAAGACATAGAGTTTCGGTCAAGGGTTGCATCTGCAGTTTTTGATTAGTTATAGAATTGGGGTTCATGAAAGGAAAAAAAATATGGGTGCAGAGTTGAAGTCAGAAATTCGATTGGTGTAGAAAGGAGGAGTATCAAGGAACATACGCTTTACAATCCTTAAGTAGGTAGGAAAAAATACAAAATGTACCAAAGGGTATTAGTTTACACTTGAAAAGCAAAATGAAATGATCAAAGCAAGTAACGGAAGGTAAAATGATTAGCTTATGACCAACCGCTTATGTTGGTGTAAGTGTTCCAGCCAAGCAATCACTGAATGCTATCAGTCTCCTGAAAGAACATACGTTTACGCAAGATAATACCATTCACGTTTCCCGAACACGAGGCTTCCTGATATATACAAATAGTCTATGAAGATGCTACATTTTATGCGTGTGGGCGTGCGCGCGCTTGTGCGTGGTGATGTTTTTGTATATCATATGGGCGGGTGCGAGGGTGTATGTGTATTCTTTTTTCTTTTTCTTTTTCTTTTTCTTTTTCTTCTTCATCTTCTTCTTCTTCTTCTTTTTCTTCTTCTTCTTCTTCTTCATTTACTTCGCCGGGACTGTAAGTCGATTTATATGATTTACATGTATACTTTTGGTTCAATATGCACATGTATCTTATTTCTTTAATGTATGACATAATTTGCATGTGATCATGTGAAAAAGGAAAGAGGAAAAAGTTATTCCTATAGGACAATGTTTTACCGAATACCATGGGCAAACGTATATTTATATGTAATTCTTAATTCTCAACTCTAAATAGATATTGACGAGTGCTCTGGAAATTCATCCGTTTGTGATTCTCTAAATGGAATGTGCATGAACTCGATCGGCTCTTACAACTGTTCATGCAATAGCGGGTACGAACTGGACGTCGATTTACGTACATGCAGTGGTAAGGACGCTATATATGTCATAGGGGGTTCCCACTTGCAAAGAAATAGAGTTTGGCTGTCAACCGTGAAAGGTAAAAGAGAAAGGAAAAATATGCAAATAATAGGACCTTCTGTCTGGATTTGCTTTTTCTTCAGCTTTCTCGTTTGTTTTTGCCCCTGATTTTTTTATGTTGTTGTTCTTTGTTTTGATGACAGAAGCTGCTACCACCATGACGACAATTACAGAAGCAAGTACCACCATGATGACGATGATGATTGATGCAAGTACCTCCATGACCACAATGATGACAGATGATAGTACCTCCTCCATGACAGCTATGATGACAGATACTAGTATCTCCATGACGACGACAATGATAGATGCAAGTACAATCATGATGACGATGACAGATACCAGTACCTCCATGGCGACGATGGTAGATGCAAGTACCACCACGACGGCGATGACCGATGCAAGTACCACCACAACGACGATGACCGATGCAAGTACCTCCATGACGACGATCACAGATGCTAGTACTTCCACGAGGCCGCAGGTAGATGGAAGTACAATCATGATGACGATGACAGATACCAGTACCTCCATGACGACGATGGTAGATGCAAGTACCACCGCGACGACGATGGCAGATGCTAGTACCTCCATGACGACGATGGTAGATGCAAGTACCACCGCGACGACGATGGCAGATGCTAGTACCTCCATGACGACGATGGTAGATGCAAGTACAATCATGATGACGATGACAGATGCAAGTACCACCATGGCGACGATGACAGATCCAAATACTACCCCGACGACGATGACCGATGCAAGTACCATCATGACTACGATGACAGATGCTACTACATCAATAACGACGATGATGACAGACCCGGTTACAAATCCTGTTACCACGTCAGCACCTCCCGGTAAAGGAGCGATTTTGATATTATTGTCTTTTAGTATTATGTCTGTCTTTTTGTTGTGGTTGTGGTTGTTATTATCCACATTAACCCATCTTCATCGACATGTACTATTCAGAAACACACAACAGAATAAGGTGAATGTGGTTGTCATAGTTGTAATGAAAACCAGAATCATAATATGTTTCACGTATACATTTTTTTCGACTGATTATTCCTATCATGCATCTCGATATGTAGTCAGTCTCACATCAACGATATATTGACATTTCAGAATCCAACAACGCTTACGAGGTTACGTACGTAAGTGTATTTAAATTGTTTTGCGTTCGTTAAGATAAGGGTAGAGGTTGACTAGTATCGGCATCAGTGGCGTAAAACCCCCCCCCCCCCCCCCCCTTGAAGGATTTCAGCGGGAAAATCCACCAAACCACCGGGAAAAAATGAAAGGGAGGGAAAGGAAGAAAAAGGAAGGGAGAAAGGGAAAGAAAGAAGAAGAAAGGAAAAGAAAGAAGAAGAAGAAGAAGAAAGGGAAAGAAAGGAGAAAGGGAAAGGAAGAAGGAGAACGGGAAGGAGAAAAGGAGAAAGGGGAGAACGGGAAAGGAAGAAGAGAGAGAGGAAAAAGAGGGAAAGGGGAAAAAGAAAAAAAGCAAAGGGAAACAAAAGAAATGAGGGATAATTTAGTACCAAAACCCCGGAGCTTCCGAGTGCTCCACTCCCTGGACCCCCGCAGTGGCTTTCCCTGTAGACCCCCATCAGGGGCCCTAAACCAGAACCCTGGGCCCCACCCGCTAAGGGCTTCGCAACAAACAACGCGGTGCGGGCTCACCTCCACATATTCTATTTCTAGACTTAGATACCGGGAAATTTTCGCCTCTGCCCCCCCCCCCCCCCGATAACGGGCAGAGAATGTAAGAGACCGGGAACAGGCTACGAACAATTCAAAGAAACGTCAGAGCTTCCGCGGAAATCACCATCCCTGCACCCTCCACCTAGCAAGCCTAGGGAGCGCGCTTTGCACTATCGTCCTCCTAAATGAAATCCTAGCTACACCACTGATTCCAGACTTAATTACCCGGAAATTTTTGGCTATGGGTATGCCCCCCCCCCCCCAACAGGCAGAAAGCGTAAGAAGAGCGGGCACTGACAGCGAAAAAACGTCGGAGCTTCCGCGCTTTGCGGGAGGGGGAAACCCTCCCCCCCCCCCCCCCCCCTCCTTAGACCCTCCCCCTAGGGAGCTCCGTCCTCCCAAAATGAAATCCTAGTTACGCCGCAGAATTAATTACCGACAACTAACCATTCAAAGATACGTCGGAGCTTCCTCTCCCCTTCCTGCACCCTCCCCTCTAGGAAGCACTACATTGGCGTAAATTCCGGGGGATGGGGAATCTATCAACCCCACTTGGGGGAGAGGGGGGATGGCGTGTACAAATTTTCCCCTATGCAGTCACACTTTTTAAGGAAGAAATTTATTTTAATTAATCAGTTAGTAAAAATTATAAATAACAACCATCATATTTTAGAATTTCTATGTGAAAATGCTATTGAAAACAAAAAAGTAGTTATTTTTGGCTTGCTCGCTTCGCTCGTTTGTCAAAATCTAAGGATTTCCATCCGAAAATGCGATTGAAATCGAGAAAAGTGGTTATTTTTGGCTCGCTCGATTCGCCCGCTCGCAAAAATAGATACCAAAATGTGTGTGAAAGGGAAAAGTCATTAAAAGAGTTTTTTATCCCCTACTCCTCAAATTGAATTTACGCCGGTAGAGCGTTACCATCCTCGTAAAATGCAGTCCTAGCTACGCCACAGATTCTAGACGTAGACTAGTTACCGGGAAATTTTTGGCTCTGCCCCCCCCCCCCCCCTGATAACAGGTACCTGTTACACCCCTGATTAGCATTCAGCGTCATTATATTATTTCATCGTTGTATGAGGCATTTGTATTATTAGGGAACCTAGGCATCGGGCTAAAACAACAAGAACATCAGGTATGCATATTCTGTTTGTCTTAGATTCATTACATGGAATCACGATCTTCTAGCTGAGAAAGTAATACCTTTCATAGAACATACCAATCAATGATCTCACTCTCTATAACGCAGAGATTAACAAAGGGCCAACAACAGAACATTCATCTGAATGTCTTATGATTAATTGGACGATGTAACTGAAACTTGAACTCTATGGTATCATTATTAAAATTTGAATTTATTCCTACCCTAGCATTCGTAAAAAAAAACTTAATTTTTGCAAACGGTGGGTTTTTAAATGTTAATCAGCCCTCCATCCAAAAAAAGTCCCACTTCTGTGAGTTTTGAACCGTTTCATGAAATTGCAACCATAAAGAACATCATAGAAAGGGTTCTGGATTGTCTATACCCACCTCCCACAAAAGAAAGAAAGATTGCGGACAGCACTTTAAAAGTCAAAACGAGACTTGTTAATTCTCGAAGTGATCGGCCTCGATGAATAAAAATTAGTAGTAATTCTGCCGTCAATGACAACACTGATCAACAGCCAATCAAAGTCACGGTTTCCTTGGATGTTTCCACTGACGGCAATGGTAAGATCTGTGGCAATCTGAAATCCTGGTGGCTTTCTTCTTTTCTTCTGTAAACACTTTATCCATCATTTTTATTGCTGTTATTATTACTATCATTATCATTATTATTATCAATATGATAATAAACAGTACGTGTAGTAGAAGTATTATCATGCTCAAGATCATCATGATCACAATCATCATTACTATCATTATTGTCATCATGGTTATCACTATTAATAGTTGGAGTATCATCATTATTGTTATCGTTTTTGTTGATGCTTTTACTATCAAGCTTTGGTAACACGTCGAGTGAGGATATCTGTAAGAGCGAACCGACGTAATGGAGAGCCTCTGGTATACACAAGCGATCTTTCTGATCCTAATTCATCCGCCTTCACAGAACTGGAAATCGTATTCTGCGGTGCAGTAAGTGTTACGCATGCCACCTTTCACTATGATCTGAAGCAGGGGAGTTGAAATCCATTAGTTTCCCGAGTTATTTGAAGAATAACTTCTTTTGGAGTAGAATTCACTACTAATCACGGAATCCGCACTAAAGTAAAGGTTAAATAACACTTCTGAGTTTTGAAGTCACAATTTTTAATGCAGAGTCCAGTCCAAATGAAAATGATCTCTGATGTGATTCATATGAATTAGATTTCATTTCAGCTCCTTTGCGTTTAAAGAGTACATTTCTTTATGCAGCTTGAATTTGCTTTCATGCAAGGCAATATGTGCATTAAGCTCGAATCTTTCCTCTGTAAGGATCACACACATGTTATCTTAATGAATTAGGACTCTAACAGGAACTGGTCTACTTTTGGTATTCGTGGGACTGATTGGCCATCTTTTTCGTAGATCCTTTGTCGGAAAATTGAATGAATAAATTACCAGGTATAGTTACATTTAGTGTATTCGTACTTTTGTAAGAACATTTAGTGAACCTATCCTAGACAGTGGGATAATTCTGGGGGTGTTTCATCAAGACTGAAATTGACTGAAATCGCACTTAACTATGGTAGGTCATTCATGCCACTTTGCTTTCACCATTGGACTCTCGAATGATGTGCAAGTCATGATCACATATCTGCAGAATTGACGTGTTTTTTTTTTTTTTTTTTTGTCTGTATTGTTCATTGACAAATAAAACAAAATGCTAATTCTGTAGATTTGTGACCATGATTTGCTCATCCCAACAATGGTGAAAGCAAACAGTGGCATGAATGGCCTACCATAGTTAAGTGCGATTTCAGTCAATCTTAGTGTTTGTGAAAGAATCTCCCTGATTATTCAAAAGTTGAGACCAGACACTAAAATGGGGGATTCTCCTAAAGCCAGTTTAGTTTCTATGTATCATATCAAATTATTTCCGACTTGTTTGAGGTTCACTTTTTTATCTCACTTAATTTCTTGCCTGACTTTTCAAGGTGCATGAATACCTCAATCGCACGCATGGAACGATTCTGAGATCGTACGTCTGCGTAGTATTACTTTTCAGCCCCGGAAGTGTTGTTGGTGATATGCAGATAGACGTAGGAGCAGACAACGCAGATCAGGTAACCGTCATTGGAGATACTGCTTACGGTATACCTGCAATGAATACAGAACTGGTATTTGGCAACAGCAGTATTAGTGTGGTACCTGAAGCAGGTATGTATAATATATGTTGATTTTCATATCGTAACGATTAAGGCTAATCGCTAATGAGGAGGAAAACGGAGGTTTTTCAAGGGTATTTTCATGTACAAAATAGATAGAAATAACGCAAGAAAGGACTGCGCTTAAAAATGTTAGGAACTCATTTAGGCCTACCTTCATGTCATAAAGCGCTTAATAAACCTCCGCGGATACCCCCCCCCCCCCCCCCCCCCCGATTTGCCCCTTCATATGTTTTGGACGGACCTTTAAAGGAATGTGGGTGAAACGAATGCTAAGCTACCATGGTTAAAATTTGGTAGAAAATAGATTATAAAATTGGCCACAGTGCATTACAAACGCTTCAAGCAGTTTTCTTGATAATATAATAAGAACACTTAAGTTCTGTTTCGAAACAGTATAAGTGAGATGAATAGTAGACGAATTCCGTGACAGTAGGAAGTTTTCAAATATTCGGCAATAGGCCTTCATCGGGAAATGATAAGTAAAAATTGCTCGGTATCAGCACAAGAGGCCGCAGCGCAAAAGCTCCATCATTTATGAAAATCCCTGGTCAGGAAATATGGCGCATCCTCACTGACACAGTCATGACCATTTGACGGGAAAAAGTACTGGGCAATTCATTATTCAATAAAATTAAATTTATAATCAAACTAAGTGCTCTTTAATCATACAATAGTATACAAATAATGATTGTTTGTGAGTGCAATAGACAGAATATTTCATGAGGTGAAAGATGAAATGATCCATTCAACGAGGCGCAGCCAAGTTGAATGGATCAATAATTTCATCTTTCACCGAATGAAATATTCTGTCCATTGCACGAATGAAAAAAAAAAAAACATTCATTTTTTTGTTTTATATGACACATAAAAATAGATCAAATCGCAATAAATCAATAGCGCTATACGCTAGCGCGCTGTTCACTCGAAACGAAAGCGTTTTACGTACGTAGTGTGCCTGGCTTTCGGCTTTCATGCAATGGAGCAAATCGTATGGATCCAAGATTGCACGGTAAATGGAGCCACAGTTGCACGAATGATGACGTCATAGTGCAATGGGACAAATGATCAATATCAAACAACCAATCAAATGACAGGGATCTATTAAGGTGTTATATAAATGATATTGTATTTTGATAATAAAGGTGACAGCTGTTTATAAAGCTCTTTGCTTTTGTCACTGTCTCCTCTATCTTGTGATTTTCTACTTTGTATCCTATTATGTATTTTTAAACTATTGATGAAAATAAATGAATTGAATGCAATTTAATATTTTACTTGGAAAATAACGAATTATAATAAACAAAAAATGAACAGTGACAAGCATAACAATGAAAGTGCTGAATATTGTTATTAACATCATAATGAACGAAATCTTTGTTATCCTTTATTTTTGTTAGTAGGAGGATTGTCTACTGGAGCGATCGTGGCAATAGTGTTGGGTGTTATCGTGGGCCTTCTCCTCATCATCCTCTGTTCGTGTTGTATCTTGGTACAGATGGCATCGCGAAATAACGCAGCCCGCAAACTTGCACTCGGGTAAGGCCCTTGTCACGATTATCATTTCCAAACAACCTGCCCAACCCTCCCCCCCCCCCCCATGAAATGTACATCCTTTATCATCATGCCTTCCTGCACTCTAATATGAAAATATCAAAGTTCATTAAAACAGACCAACTGTTTGTAAACAACAAATAAAACACATGGGTTTTTTAACGAACAGGTAGTCAACTCATATTGTAACCAACCTATTATGATTTGAACCAAATTTTTAGAGTGTGGTTCAACGATGTGTGTGTTGGGGGGGGGGGAGGGACAGGAATTTCAGATTATGATTTATTTTTATTACTATCCGACCCTAGATTGAATATGTTTCTTAATATGTATCTTAATTTATGCAGTCTAGTAGTGAGTTTGCATTGGTGGATCCAGGGAGTGGTAAGGGGACTCACAACCGCCTCATTAATTGCAAAGAATGAACAGATAAACATGGGTCCTCTAATGTTTACCTTAGCAATCACTCTTACAGTCGTAATATTGATGTTTGCAATTATTTGCATTGATAAAAAAAATCAATTGTACGGTCAAACCATCTACGCAACGCGGACCAGGATTAAAGCAAGTACGCTTTTATGACCACCTGCCTATAATGATTGCCCCTTAACAGAGAGGCGTACCATGGACCATACGCCAGGGATAGTCCGGTGTTCTTCAGTGACGACCCATTTGACGAGTCACACACCAACAATTCTCTTGATCTCCGTGAATACGCCGTAGGTCAAGCAGTAGAAAGGATCGCACGAGACCGTGCCCGTCGAAATGAGGTAAGTTACTTCACTGGTTTGATATTGGTTTACCTTACTGTTGAGAAAGCATGCATGCTAAGTATGTACAGAGCCGTCATGAGGATTGATGCCTTAATGGCGCTATAGTGCATCGGTTTTGTTTCGAACCCAGGTCACCAACTAAGCTATCGTGCTTCCTCCAACTGAGTTATTGCTCCTTAAAGCCACTGAGAACTGGCGCTTATATAGCTCTGAAATGATCTATTTACAACAGCGCCAACTTGCGGCTACTCACAACCAGAGACTCTCTTAGAAACATTACGCCCTTCCTGGCTTCTAGTGAACAGCCTAAGTCTGAATACATATACATTTTTACAGATGCGTCTGAAAAAATAAAGCTCGCGTTGATCAGATGGTGCATGCTGGGAGATAAACCGGGACAGAATCACTGAACTAAGTGGACAAAATCAGTAGTTCAGGACTGAGGTGGCGCTATTTCGAATCTCATACAAGGGCGCCAGTTCGCTTAAAGTTCAATCGCCAGACGAGAAAAAAGAAAAATATTATCTTAAGGGGAGTAACAATTTCATTGTAGTGCAAATAGAAATCATGTTTGGATTATTACTAATTTCATAGTCATCCTAGAACGCACGAGGACAATATAACCCGAGACTGACTTTTTGTATTGTATTGTATTGTATTGTATTGTATTTAACTTCACTGATATGTACATCAACATTCTGTTCTTTTTTAAAGTCTTTGCGAACATATAATTAACTAAAGGTTGAAACCTAGCAATTGATGCCATGAATATCCCGCCAATTATCCCATCCGGTTTCTAAGTAAAAACTTAACTGAAGATTGTAATCTTTCTAGAGGGAAGGCAGCATTTTAGAAGAATTACGATCCATTGTCATTATTAGACTCATATCAACAAAGATATCATCTTTCGAGGAAACTGGGACTAATAATTTGTTTTTAATGAAGGGCGTCATCGTTGTTTGACTTTCTAAAATCAAACCTTATGACAAACTGAAATCTTTTTAGCAGGATAAAGCTAATAGGAGAGGCCTTCTAATATGTTAACTGTTATTTATGTATGCTCAAGCTGTAGGCCAATTATCATTTTAGAATGCTTAACCACTCAATTTGCAATAAGATTTTGAGAAATAAATAAATAAATGAATCGGGAAAACTGAAACAGTGTTCGTATATTCTGCCGGTGATGGGTCGTTGTAGAAAATTGTCATGCCTCTTCTATGTCTTTTTCTCTTTTTTAGACTCACGCGAATGGACGTGAACATTTCAGGACACCATACATCGTGGGGGATGATGAAGTGGTAAGGTCATCAAGTGAACCATGAATCTTAACTCGTAGCTTACTGGAACCGGGTGACACATGTGTCAAACCTATGGGGGTATATAAATCGTTACCCAATGGGTTAAAGATGAGAAGTGTATTGTGATGCCATTATCGGACGTTCATTACACATGTCGTAAAACAAAAATAAGTGATTTTGGAGATTATCAAACAATTATGAAAAAAAAAAATAATCGTGTGATCATTAAGTGAAAAGTAGCAAATGAACGTTTTGATTTATCAAGATGAAGTGCATTTTACATGAATTGAACAAACTACATGCTGATGCATTGATACTGATAAATGGCATAATAAAACAAGATTTAATGCTACTACGATATGCTATAGCAAACTCCTTCACACTAGCAAAGTCACAGAATTTCTGCAGTCTTAGAAAGCATCAGTGTTGTTTGACGATAAATAATAGTGATGTATAGTACAACGAAAATTAAGAGCAAAGTTGAAATCAACCACTATACTTCTCATCAAAGAATTGACTGCAGGTGTTTTCTTTCAAGCTCTTCTGCCCCCCCCCCCTCCTCGCTTTTGCTGTATGTTCATTGACTTATCTTGCTTCATATTTTGCTCAATTTAGAAAATAATCTGGTCAGCTGCGTGTAAGTTTGTATTTATTTGTATAAAAGTCTCAATTTGCACATTTCTGTGACCCTCATACGCACGACAATTCCATTTGATTTTTATTTGCTTACTACCCCCCCCCCCATGTTTTTTTCTCTCTCTTCTTTCATTCAACAGCGATCAGTTGAACGCAACCCTATCTACTTCTGAAGGAAAGTTCAAGACACCGATGCAAGGAATCCATGAATGATATTTGATACGGTTTTTTTTTTAACTTTCTCAATGGTGACAATTAGTTATGTATTCATTTTAAATTCATTTGAGGGAATATTCGTGAAAGAGAAAATAATTTGCATAAGGGTCAGCTGATTACAATTCGTAATGAGAATTATGTTATTTATCCAAGATAAATCTATATGTACCGTGCGAATTTATTCTACTTAGTCTGTTGCAAAAGCGCACTTGTCAGCATTATTTCTATCCCAAGAACTTCTTGTTATATGTGTTATTACCGTGTTTGCTGCTACTGTTTATCTACAAGCCAATCTTCAAGTTAGTTGATAGATTGGTAGGACGGGTTAGTTGATGTACGGTAATTATCCTTGAAGCAAGTGTACACTCTAACCCTAAGCCATAAGACCACAGATTCATAGCGAATTATCCTGGTATTACAAGCAATATATTTTTCTTCTTTTTTTCCTTTTTTCGGCCATTTGTAATCTTTTGGTGAATTTATAAAAAAAGGTGCCATAACAAAGGATCCGTAGCAATAGTTTTGCGTCTTTACGCAGTTGATGCATGCTGTGTGAGGGTTAGTATAAAAAATCACTATCTTATATTTTGCTTTGAACCAAAGAAGCCACAAGACCACAGATCCAAAGCGAATTGTCCTGGTATTACTAGCAGTATATATATATTTTTTTTCTTTCCCTTCTTTCGGTTATTAGTAATCTTTTGGTGAATTTATAATAAAAGGTGCTATAAAAAAAGGATCCGAAGCAGTAGTTTTTCGACTCCTCGCAGTAGTATTGGTACATAATTTGTAGCTATAATAAGAACAGGCGCTGTAAAGGTGATTCGTAGCATAATTACTTTAATCATCAAAGGGCTTTCTCACGCATATATACGCCTTCTAGATATTGTAACGTTTTACTTGATTTTGTAATCTTTTGGTAATTGGTATGCATCTGTAATTTTTTTTTAAAAAACCTCTGATATAAATTATCTGTGTTCTGTGTTGAAAATTCAGTCTTACATTATTATACCGGATTATGCGCTTCACTCTATGTAGGTCTGTATCCGTCAATTATAAACCTATGCAATGACTCCGCCAGGTTAAGGCAATTATAAGTCTTACATTTTCTTTTATTATCGAGAAATGTGCATTTCTGTCCTTATCTTAATGATTGAATTAAAGGGAAAAACATATGAAAATAAGCTTATTCTTAAAATTATTATTAGATCGGAAAACCCTTGTGATTTTTTTATGATTCTAAAGTGACTAGACAGATTTCAGTTTACAAATGTGTGTATAGTCGAACAAGCAATTGCGTAATTATTGTTTATTTGGTCAGGAAAATGTACTTGTTAGAAAGTTTTGAAATAATCAACTTTTCTCCAAGCTAACGACTCGTTTAGGTCAATCAGAGTATATTAATGAACTAAAGGAATGAAATTGTGAAGTGGTTCCACTCCATTTTCTTCTGTTCTTCTATATACTTCTAACTTCCTTTTAAAGTGATTTTCTACATTTATTAGGTTTAATAAAATTAAAAGCCGTACTTTTAATACCAATCTAGATTTTATCCTTCGAATATCTACAATCTCTGTTAGAAAGACTATTCTCACGTTTCATTACATCATCATGATGAACCATAGGTCATACAAAATCGTATAATGGGAGCTCTTAACACAGGAATTGTCTATGATATAAATCTTGACGCCTGAGAATTCGAATGAACGGGATTTAAAGGAGGAAAATTTTGTTTTTCATTAAAACTTATCTAAGTTAGTAAAGTGTTTATAATTCTACATTACTTGTTGAAGAAAAACAGTAAACTTGACATGTGTAATTAAACCACGTGCTTTCATTTTCTATTCCTGTTTGTTGACAATTCACGGGCGTCATTCAGTTGTATATATATCTTCTGGGGGACACTCTCATTTTAATTATTCTTTTTTTTCATGGGGATTTTTTTTTCCATTTATTATTCATTTATTCTTTCTTGGGGAGAAGGGCATGCACACATTTTTGGGGGGACACACCCTATTGTGTTCCCCGCTATTACATTTTGGGGGGCGTGTCCCCCTATCTGCGTGCCCTGACTGACGCCCAAGTGACAGTTATAATAAGTAATAAAGAACTCCAAGTATCCTTTGAATAATACTTTGTGAACTTGTCATTTATGTTCTCCGTTTTGCACGACCTCTATCAATCCATGCATTATCATCATATTATGATGAATAACCAAACACTATGAGTACCTGCACCTTATTAAGCCCTTATCCGGCACCTGTCTTTCTTTCTACTGTTGATAGACAATTTATAAGAAAATAGACAGAACACCAAACAAGCGAAAGTTATTATTAAATTGAGTGGAAGTGTGGCTAAAGACTGTAAGAGAAGGGGTAGAGTGAGAAGGGAGGATAGGATCTAGTGGATATTGAGAGAAAGACGGAGAGATTCCCGCACAGAAAAAGATAGAGTTAGACGAGGGATTGGAAGAGAGATAAGAGAGGGGGAGAGATGGCAGGCAGAGAATGGATGCAATAAAATGCACAAACACACGCGAGATTAACCAAACGTAGTCACAGAGAGAGAGAGAGAGAGAGAAAGGGGTGGTATATGGTAAACTTGACTCCCCTAATTCTACAGGTGTAGATAAATACACTTAAAAGCTATACAGATACACAAAGGATGTTACTTTATGGTAGAAGAAAGGTGTGCTTTCATTTTCAAATATTTTAACTTTTTTCCTGTGTATATATCAATATATACTACAAGTTCGAAAAAAAAATCATATTTAAACATTTAATGCTTTAGACACACAATTCAACATGAATTTACTTCCTTTTAATATGCTGAAGATCAACTACAATAATAATGTAAATTTTTAGAACATATTGTCAAAAAATAAGGATTTATCCATTTTGGACAAGGGAGTAATAAAAAAGTGGATAGTTAATGGACTTAAAGGATTTTTACATTCTCATTTTTGCTGTCCTGCCTTTCAAATCCTGTGCATGACCCTATTCCCTACTTTCAACATCAATCATTTCCATTTAGCAGATACAATCACTATAAAACATTTGTTTGTTCACCGTTGCTATGGCAATGTATGTACCCCATCTGACAACCGTATCCCGCCCGACTTCTCGATCCTGTAACTGTTGTATTTGCATAGCGTAATGATCATAAGAGTGTTACCGTTATCTGCCATAGGAAGAGCGTATAAATGGCCACAGTACAATGTAGGTACGGGAAGAGAGGTGATCTTGCTCATAGGCACAGGTTTTTAAATATTTTCTAGAATTGCAATTTGATTTTTAAGGGTATCAGGTGTATTATACTTTATGAAAAAGTAATGACAGTAACGTTGTACTAAACTCCACAATACACAAACCCATACACACTGAATTAAAAGCAAAGTTAATTTCCATGGGAGCCTTGATATGGATTAGTTTTCTTAGCCATGGATCGTTAAAATGCATATTTTTTTTTGGGGGGGGGGGGGTCAAAATTTTATGTAGTGGGTTTTTTTTTTTCTTAATTATTTTTATTACTCTCTTTTAGTCTTAGCGATGTACCTTCATAGTAATTTTATCAACACTTTGATTTTGATTTTGATTTTTGAAACAGGTATGATATTTTTTTAAAGATAAAGAAGCCATTCATTTCTTTTGTAATTCCCATCGGTTAAACAGAAAGATTCCAAAATACACTCGTTTGCACATAGTACAAATACAATAATATTAAAAAGTTACATACAGAAGTTCGTTTTACATAATATTGAGTACTTAATATCTGTCATTTTCTTTTCACATTTTTTCCAGACCACATAATTTTGGATTTTCGACCTCCATTTTAATTCTTCTATGAATGAATGAATTCATCAAAAACTTCCTTTAAAACTGTATTTCATTTTTTCTTTAATTAAATAATGTATTTGTTCCTCAATTAATCATACATTGTAGAAAGCAATATGCTTACATTTATGTCCCCCTTGTCTACAACGCTCTGAACAATTATTTCGATATTAACACAAAATTGTCTGAATTTACTGCAAAAGAGAGCTTATTAAAAAAATTTATGACTTAAGATTACAGCGCTATAATGGCAAAATCTCCGTACGCTTATTTACAGCAAGATACTTAAAAGAGGACCCATTAGGATATTTTGAACAATATTGTTTGCAATATATTCCGCCATTAAGTGTGCAAACATTCGAGTAGGTGCGGTTTCTAGTAAAATGAGTGAAATACTTTTTGTACACTGCCACTTAGTGATAACCACTGTTCTCGACGTTGATTTCGTATCTAATTGGTTTTATTGCTGATTAAAATGATCTATGTGTCTCTGACAATTAATGGTTTTCATGCACGGCCCGTTGCCAGGGCTTTATTAAAAAGAATGTTAATAAACACCTCTCACGATAACCACATTAAAAGGGCGCTAAGTTGTTACTTCTTTCTTGTCATCCCAGGGGATGTAAACCGTTGTCTTAGAAATATATTTCGGCATGTTCATGATCAATCGCTATCATCATCATTTACATCCATTGACAGGGGCAACGGAACGGGTTTTTTTCTTTATGTATTTTTTTTTTTATTAGAGGGCATGGCACCCAAACAGGTGGGGTCCAGGGGACGGAGCCCCCTGAAGCCCTTGGGTTTTCTTGGCTTGTGAGTCTACACACAAAGAAAAAAAGAAGGTTCAATTTTGCACTCTTCAAATGGTACACCAGGAACTCCTTTTAAGGGTGCAACTTTGCATCTAAAGGACCATTATGCACCATTAATGGTGCAGAGAGCTACACCTACAGGGAAGGTGCAAATTTGAATCCTTTTGAATGCAAAAATTTCTTCTTCCTTTGGAGTGCATAATTGCACCTTTTAGGATGCAAACGGGCATTTCCGGATGCAAACAATCACGAACGGGTGCATCTAGGCACCTTTTTCATGTAGTGTGCAGGACTGCACCACAAAGAGTGCTGCTTTTGTGACATTTTTAAAAACTGATTTGTTTTTATTTTCGGAGGGGAAAGGGGGTTTTGAGCCACCCACCTTTCCCCCCGCTTCCGCGGCCCCCGCCTAATTATATTTATATATATAATATATATATATATATATATATATATATATATATATATATATATATATATAAAGTTTATTGACGACATGTCACTGAGAGCGCGCGAGAGGTCATGTGTTAGGTGAAGGGAAAGAAGGACGGGTTGAAATAGTGTTTGCAGATTATAGATCCTTCCGTTGCCAAACATTTTATCCTGCCCTGATATGAGTACAGTTAAAAGCACGCCAATCAAATTTCAATATACGTCAACTCCAAATATAGGTGGGAGTCATCCAGCAATTGTTCGAAAGCAGAAGAAAGGGGGAAAAGCAGGCAAAAGGGGTAAAATGAGGAGGAGGAGGAAGAGGAGGAGGATGGTGATGAGGATGATGATGATGATGATGATGATGATTGTAATAATAGTGATAAAATGATAATGATGAGGATGAGGATGATGATGATGATAATGATATAATTTGTTAAAGATTAGATCACCAAAGTGGCAAATTGTTAACTGACAGTGAGATATCTTTTTCTTAAATGTTCAGGCTTGGGCATTAATTTATACTTTATATGGAACATTACTCTCTTTTTATAGGGCAGAAGGCCTATTCAGAGGTAGCAGAAATAGCATGAACTCTAATAGACAGAATATTATCCTGCTAAGAACTATGAAATTTAGGAATATATGTCATCTTTTCTTTTGAAAAATAATGGGAGATTTGTCCTACAATAATAAACCGTGAAGTAATCAGTTTCCGTTAAGATCATTATGACTGCACGTCTTATTGGATCGTTGGTCTCTTAAGCCCTCAGGTTTTTATTCATTTATTTATATCTATTTATTCATTTATTTATTATTTTTTTCTTTTATTCAACCATGCATTTATTTACCTTTCAAGTAAGTTTACAAGACTGGCTGAGGTGTTCACGTTAAATGTAGTCTTTCAGTAAAAGAAAAAATATATATAGAAAGGAAAAAAGAGAATAAACCAATTCCGTTCAGACTCAGTAAACTGCTACTCTCAGTTTCTACTTTCCTCCACATCAGTCTCAATAATAAAACTGAATTTCCCTTAAACATGTTCTGTCAACAAAATTAGAGGCGACTGATTTCATCGCTCTTCCGTGTGGTGTCAGATCTGGATGAAGCAGTTTATCTTATCTTTCTCCCTCTCTCTCTCTCTCTCTCTCTCTCTCTCTCTCTGTCTCTGTCTCTTTCCGGCCCTACCTACCTACCTCTATAGCTTAAAAACATTAAGTCCCTATAAAGGAAAAACGCTTATAACGTCTTCAACTATTCATTGATGTGACAAGTGATTGAAGATTGAAGACAAGATCTTCATCATCATGAATATTAAAACTGAAAGGTAAAATCGTGCCTGACTAGTATATGCGTCAATTACCAAGAAAGATTTATCGCTTAGGCAGCCTACTATCAGGTATTGGTGATGTGGAAAAACTCAGATGAAATGATAACAATAATAATATTGAGAGCAATATTAGCAATGATAATCATTATTATTATCATTATTATTATTATTATCATTAGTATTATTATTAGTATTATTATTATTATTATTATTATTATTATTATTATGATTATTATTGTTATTATTATTATTATTTTTATTATTATTATTATTATTATTATTATTAATAATTATATTAATAGTTCTTAATATATTATTATTGTTATCATTATCATCATCATTATTATTATCGTTATCAAGATCTGGCAGGGGAAAAGTGATATTAACTCCCTGTGACCCTCGGGACTCACCTACCTCCCAATATAACTCAAGTGGATGTGCAGGTGCACCACTAAACACCGCTTTCCCTCTACTCTTCTTCGCATAGTGAGGTGGGTTTGTAACGTGAAAAGGGGGTGATTCTCCTCTATACGGGCCTCCATTCAACGTCCTATCTGAAAGACGGACCGTGTTCCGCTAAAACATAGCCTGCGTCTATGAAACAGGGAAGGGGCGCGTTAACACACAACTCAGGTTTCAGTCATCCGGCCGGAGTGGACTCGAACCCACGATCTTAGTGACTGCGCTATATAAATGGTCTAATTATTATTACTATTATTATTATTATCTTTGGTTCGACAGGCAGACTATATACCGACTGAACCAACTCGCCTTTTGAAAGTAGGGTGCATGCATGTCACCAGAGAATGTCAATGAGAGTGAAGTAAGAGATACAACAACAAAAGTAGAAAGTAGAAGAGCAAAATAGTCTCTTGAGGGGCTATCCATCATGTAAATAGTTTGTGGTTATCGTTCGAACAACCAATTACCTACGTACAATGTTGACTGAAATCTAATCAGTTCGTCTTATAGTGATGCATATTTACCAAGTTCCAAGTTCATACCTCAAATGATTCTGAAAAAAAAACATCAACAAGGCTAGCTCGAATTTCGAAATTGACCTCTATGACCTCTGACTAGATTGGGAGTCAAACTCTAATCAGATTCTTCCTGTAGTGATGCATACTAGCTCCAAGGTGATACCTCAAATGGTGCTTAACATATCGTGCTAACGAATCTAACACCTGAAGTTTTAAGAATTGACCGTCTCTTTCTATGGTGATACATAGAGGGACCAAGTTTGACGTTGATAGGTCAAATGGTTCTTGAGATATCGTGTTATTAACGAAAAATTGGGACGGGTGGACTGACGAACGGACAACCAAAAAACATCATACTCTTCGGCACTACCCCCGAGAAAGAGGGCGGAGACATGCATGAAAATATTTTTAGGAAGAGAGCATTAAGGTGTGTAGACGAGATGGATGATTGGCAGAAAGAGAGAGAGAGGGGGGGTGGGGGGGGGGGGGAGAGAGGGAATCTACCATTACATGTTTACCACCCTGCACAATTATCACGAGTTATTTATGAACGCGACTCAGATGCGAGAGGACACCTTTGCGTTATAGTTAGGTCCAAGTGTGATATATTCCTAAAACCCTTTTCATTCTCTTCGTTAAACCTGCATCCAACTGGTTGATACTGAATACGAAGATTTTTTTTTGAAGACAACATAAAACAAGATGTTAGATGCAACAGTGCCTGGTTGCTGAATCTTTACCACCGGAAACATGTTTCAATCAACGTTTCGACAATTGTTGCTTTTCCTGTTATGTACACTGTCACCCGGTAAGTCTACAGTAACTTCGGTTTGAACATTTTGATTAATACCATGTTACAGAACTTAGCAGTAAGGATGGATAATAGATGGAAAAATTTCCATGAGATAATTCTGGATGTGCGTGTTTAACATATGCATTTCTTTTGTTAGTTTTGCATGTCATCAAATAAGATTGCTTAATTGTTTCAGTGAAAATATATTACATCGAGATGGTCCAAAAGACGAGGAATAAAAAGAATCTATCTGGAAGGGTTGTGAGTGTATACATCTAGATAAAGATATACACGTCATAAAAACAATTTGTTTGTTTCCTTGTGTGTTTCTTGAGCAATTTCCAGTCGTATAAATATAGCCTTCGTTTCTTCTGATACTTAACCCAAATTCAAATTTCTGGATATACTAAACTTCACAAGTATAAGTATACAAACCATGCGAATACAGATTTTTTTAATGATATATATATATATATATATATATATATATATATTAAAAAGATGAATACATAACGCATGATTCAAGTTATCTAATTTTGATCAGTTGTAGCAAATTTGTTATGAGAAATATGAACCCGAAAGACACGTGTGTAAACATGGTAAAGAAAACTTTACGTGGTATGTATTTATAGATATCCAGGTAAACGAGCATGTATGTATTTTTATTCATATGCACCTAGCATGACAACATTCTGCACTAAATGTGAATTATGGCAAACTGATAGAACATTTGGATACATGAATACGTCACTCGCCTGCTATAAATTTCAACACTTAAGTATCTCGAGCACAAACAGACGCCAATAAGGTTGCTCGCGAAGACTTTAATGTTTCTATCACATTGCCACCTTGTTGTGCCAGAAATGAGCAATTAATAATAGAGATGTAATAACAAAGACATTCATACTGTACAACATATCCGCCACAAAGAGTGCTCAAGGCGCTTACAATTTGAAATCAATTACGACTTAAACTTAAAATACACATATTCAGAAAAAGCTACATGTATTCATCAGAAAATGTGTTTTTAATTTGCACCTCAAATCATTAAAGGAGAATGCAACTCAGACATCAGTGTGCTTTCAAGTGAGTGAAGAAAAAAAAAGAAAGAGTGAACAGTGAAAGTTTGAGCAAAATCGGACAGTTTGTTCAAGAGCAGTGAATTTTGAAATTTCAAGTGAATCATTATTATTGGATCCTTCAGGTTGGCAAATCCACCAGCATCTGTGATGTCAACGTGGACAACTCTTTATTCACTGTACATAGAAGTTAACATTTCCTTCATTTTCAAGAAAAATAGAAATTATTTTGATTTACTCTTAGAGGACGACATGGCTACATCAATTCTGCAAGCATTTTGGGAAGAATCATGTTGATTCCTCAATTAAATTAATTTCGTGTAAATCAATATTTTCAAAAATGAATATGCACAAAATGAATGGAGAGTTGTCCACGATGATATGAGAGATGCTGGCAAAGTTGCTAACTTAAGGATCCCCATAATAAGGATTTACCTAAACTTTCAAAATTCACAACTCCTGAACAGATTGTCCGATTCTCCTCAAACTTTCACCGTTTTTCTTGTTCATCTTCACTGAAAACACACTGAAGCCAAGGTTCCATTCTACTTTAAGCTCGACATACACATTAATTTCAGAGGCGACGGAACGTCGGCATTGGGTAAAGGAAGTGGAGGAGCACCCTTTGCCTGCCCAAGGAGAGGTGCCCCTCCACTTCCATTGTCCGAGCCCGACAATACACCACCTCTAATGGATTTCTTCCATTTTCGTTCCAACCGATGCACGATGATGGTGATGACAATCATGAAGATGTCACTCTCAACATATTTTGCCAAGAAATGGATGTCGATATTCTTGCGAGATGAAAAGGAAGACAGTTTCATATTAGGACTACATTAACGCAGAAAACCTTTTAAACATTGCAGTATTTAAAAACCAGGAAAGGAGCCGTTTAGAACGCTTGATATTTCTATATTAGGCTATTTTCATAAATGATACATGTAGATAACCTAAGTCCATGGCCTTTTGATAATGCAGATAGGTATAATGCAACCATGCAGTCTATTTAAATGTAAAATGGTTTTATTCCGCAGCGGCTTCTTCTTGCTTTTTCACTGCATAATAAAGTCACTGTTTTCTCGGCATTTATCTAACAAATAATTCTGTTTTGTTTTGTTTTGTTTTTGTTTTTTGTTTTGTGTGTGTGTGTGTGTGTTTTTTCGACATTGCAGAAGTCAAGAGAGATAATAATGTAGCATACAATCCATTATTTTCCCGCTCTGGCTCTCCTTGTAATTGAATGAGCTTATCTTCAGTTAACATGGTTAATTTTCAGCAACTTTCATTTTACAAGATGTTAACCCGTTGCGTACGGAAACTGCATGGTCCACTGGCGTAAATCCCGGGGGATGAGGGGTATATGTAACCTCCACCCCCCCCCTCCCCTCCACACACACACGCTTACGCACACGCACACACCCTCACGTGCCCACACTTTTTCGATAGGGGGATGGCGTGTACAAATAGCCCCACTTTTTAAAAGAAGAAATGATATTGTAAAAGAGAGGTAAAAAGAAATAAAAACAGGGCTGAAACAAAGGAATAATATGGAAGCGCTTGTTCGCTTCGCTCGCTTGCATTTTCAGTATCTTAACCAATACTGCTTATATTACTATTCATAAGGAAGGAAATAGGGTTGCACCTCGTTTGTCTATCCTAACTTTATGCTATTCTTCTACTCATAAATTGTTAGTTAGATCTATATAGCGGCAAGTTGATTCTGTGACCATAAACATATTCCTATACCCTCTGTGAGAATGGAAGATGTCGATAAATACTATTGTACTTTACTAAATCTCGAGAAAGGAGTAACAATACACTAGAACCTAGTGTCAGTATTTAATCCTATTTAAACCTGTTTCCTCGCTCTTAAAATTTCTTGAAGGAAGATGTTTTCGATTAGCAATCACTCTTATTCCAGCAGCAGATGCCTGAATATCATAACATTAAATTTTTGCAGCGACGTGTCTGACTATCCTCGAATTCTGCAGGGAGTGTAAATTATAAAATCATTTAGTGTATTTTGTATATTTTTTTCTTCGCTCCCTGCTCTCGCTCATATTAAGAATTATTTGGGGAGGCAAACGAATTCGGGAGGCAAGGGAGGTGACCGAATATATTTTAGATACGTTATAGGCTTATGATGTATTTTGATGACAAAATGATACTTCATGATGAAAAGAGTGGGGTTTTTTTCTAATTCCTTGCTCGCTTCGCTCGCTCATAATATTTAGAATCAGGATGGTTTGGGAAGGCAAGCAATTGGACCAGCGAGGTATATCATAATTTGGTAGTGAGGTGACCAAATATACCATTTAGATATCTTATAGGCACTTTGATCACAAAATAAGGCATTTTTACTGCAAGAAGTGGATATTTTTGGCTAGCTTGCTTCGCTCACTCGTAAAAATAAATGAATAGCATGGATGTCGGGGGGTGAAACAAATTAATGGGACAATCTTTCCTTAGCAGAGGATAATTTTTGAGGAACCCCCTGTCGGGGGTGCGCGGGCTGGCGAGAGAGTTTGTGCAAGAAATTTCTGCATAATATTTCGACCACCCCCCCCCCCCCCCCACACACACACACACAACCTCACTCACGCACATTGTCTCGAAAATCATTTATAACACTTGCTGGCTTAACAAAAATTATCCTCTGCTAAGGAAAGATTGTCCCATTAATTTGTTTTTATTGGGTAAGTCTTCCAACTCCTTCTTGTCACAAACCAACTCCTTGGTTTGTGACAAGAATGACTGTGACCAGTTTTATTTAAAACCTGATCTTCTCGTTTTTTAAATGGTCTTCAGATTCTGGAGGGGTTTTCTGTCAGCATGTGAGTAAATCATTAGATGTTCTTTCTTCAGGTATAGATTGCCTTGAAGTTGATGTGACAAGTGAAAAAGTGGATAATTTTTGTACTGAATTAAGTAAGGTTTTTGTAGAATCTGCGAAGGAAGTTGGTGTGTGTAAATCTCTGCCACCTCGCAGAGCGGTGGGAAGGAAGGAAAACAAAGAAAATAAACCATGGTTTGACAAAGACTGCTAGAAATCTAGAAGGAAATATTTGAATGAGAAGAATAGGTATAAGAATAAGAGCAAAGGTTCTTTTTCCTTAGCACAGGATGATTTTTGTTAAGCCAGCAAGTGTTATAAATGATTTTTGAGACGCAAAAGGAGTTTGTATTTTAAACAGCAAAATGAGTCATTGCGGAAATTAAGAAATAATAATCCAGCTCAGTATTGGTCCTTTTTGAAGTCGGGGGAACAAAATAAAACGATTCAGTTGTATTTTCCGATTTTGTTGACCACTTTAGGAAGATTGGCAGTATAGGAACATTGATTATGATCAATTATCTGCGACCTCACTCGATGATATACAGATTGAAGTTGCTTTTGATGGTAAGCATCTATTAGATCATCCATTCTCTGAAGATGAAGTTGTGTCTATGATAAAGAAATTTTAAAATGCTAAAGCTTGTGGTATAGATAAAATACGTAATGAATTTTTGAAGAATTGCCCAAGATATATGATTGTGATAAAAGTCCGCTTTTTTAATATCGTGTTAGGTACAGGTTGTATACCCAGAGATTGGTGTGCAGGAATAATCATTCCAGTCTACAAAAACAAGGGTGTTGCTGCTGATCCAGATAACTACAGGGGTATTACTTTATCAAGTTGTTTGGGAGAACTATTTATTTTTATATTAAATTCAAGGTTAACTAAATTTTTCATTAAAATTGTCAGATTGGGAAGGAGCAAGCAGGTTTTCGTGCAAGCTACTCCACAACTGACCATGTATTCGTATTGAAGTGTATAACTGATATTTATTTCCTACAGAACTGTGGATTTATTGATTATAAGAAAGCCTCTGATTTTATTGACAGATACTCATTATGGCAGAAACCGTTGAAGAATGGAGTTAGTGGTAAAACTTTCAAATTGATTAAGAACATATACAATCATGCAAAGTAATGTGTAAATGTTAAAGGAAATCTGTAGGAGTATTTTACTTGCATTGTTGGCGTAAGACGAGGGGAGAACCTATCTCCATTATTGTTTGCCATTTATTTGAATGATTTTGACAGCTATTGGTTCATGTTATGAAGGTCCGAAGTATAAGGCCAGTGAGATGCGCAGTAAGGTTTTGGATAATTTTGTTAATTTGTATTGTTTGTTGTATGCAGACGACACTATTATTCTAGCTGAAAGTCCAGACCAGCTCCAATCTGCTTTGAATGCAGTTATTACCATAACCGTAAATACTAGCAAGATTAAAATCGTTATATTTTCTCGAGGGTAGGTGAGAAAATACCAATTTTCAACTGTAGTGGCGATGTTTTGGAGGTTGTGGATGATTTTTATCTATTTGGGAGTTATGGCACTTTCAAATTAACAGTCACAAAGCAGGTATCCCAGGCAAGGAAAGCTTTGTACAGTTTATTGGCAAAAGCAAAAAGATTACAACTGTCCATTGATACACAGTGTGAATTATTTGATCGGATGATTTTACCAATACTGACATATGGGTGTGAAGTATGGGGCTTTGAAGATATTGCTCGAATTGAAATTTTTCAGAGAAAGTTTTTGAGAACAATTTTACGGGTAAATAAGTTTATTCCAGATGCCATGGCATATGGAGAAACTGGGCGCTCCACTTTTGACTCAGAAATGTGAAAGTTGAGGAGGACAAGTACATTTTCTTGATTTGTAGCTTGGTTTTTAATATGCACAAAGATCCAACTATACATTTCATGTCAAATGGATGAGTTGCACTGAAGATATACTACGGAAAGCAGGTTATGGTAATATATTATCATCACAAGGGAAGTGAATTGGGACCGATCGGTTTCTAAAAGCCTTGAAGTTGCGTTTAAAGGATATGTCAGAACAAGACTGGCATGCAGCAACGTGGTCAAATCGTATTTGTTCGAATTATAAGATGACTGAAAAAGAATAAGCTTTTGAGACGTATTTCCTAATTTTAAGTAACGCTGATGCAACTACATTGTGTAAATTAAGATGCAGGTCTCATAGGTTATCCGTCAATAACAATCGATTTTCTCGAGATTCAGTGAATCATGATTTATGTACATTGTGTTCGCTGAAGGAAGTTGGAGATGAGTTCCATTATTTATTTGGGTGTTCTTTCTTCAGTAAAGAACGACAGATGTAAATACCCAAAGAATATCTTATAAGACCTTTTGCTTACCAGATGGGTCGATTGTTTAGTGTAGATAAAAGGTGCCATTTAAAAAAAAAAACTTGTGAAATTCATTAGAACTGTAATGTTGTATTTCTCTAATTCATTTATTGATGAAAGGTTTCTTGATAATAATACAGTTACCAGAGTGAATGTAACTACTAGAAGTGGCAGGGTGGTTAAACAACCAGTGCGTTTTACAATCATGTAACTGTGCTGAACACAACAATATATTAGTTTACAGTGGGATTTTTGTTGTTGTTGTTATATTAGCCCTTTTGCAAGATGTACTATCACAATGCAAACATTTGTATCCATTATGGTAAATATGTTCTTTTTATACACATATTCATTATTGTAAATATGTTCATTTTCATACACATATTTGATATTGTAAATATGTTCTTGTTGAGACTCTCATACTCCCGATCGGGGGTCGATAGAGTTTAATAAAATCTTATCTTATCTTATGTAATGTGACTTGTCCTTAACAAAGAATTAACGATGACAGAAAGAATAACAACAAGAACAATCATCATGGTTACAATAATAAATATGATAAAAATTATAATGATAATAATGATAAGAAATATAACAGTGAAAACCGATAATGTTTTTCAACAAAAAAAAACATTTTCCGTATGTTGGTTCAAATGCGCTTTAGAGTGCTGATCTTTATGGAATGAGTGAGCATTAAGATGCTTTTTTGAAGCATCGAAAAATTATTTATTGTTTGAGACAAATTTGTGTAGTAGATTGAAAAGTTAAAGAGCAGAGCTCAGTCACCGAAGATTGGGCAACATTCTGAAGCAAAATCCCTATCACAACCCTAACCATATCTCTTCGGGGAAATTAAAACAGGAACAATTATCGCAGGAACAAATGTCGCGTCACGGCTGCTGATACCCTGTGAGTAGCAAGTTGGTTTACTGGTATTTATTAATGCAAAATGAAAGGAAAAGCGAGACCAAGGCTGCATGTCTGAAGATTTATTCATTTTAAAGAATAACATGTACGTCATGATACTTCTATTATGCTCTTTTGTTGCGACTGTGATATCTACCTGATGAAAAGATTTGAATCAGTTATTGTGTCTCAAGAGGCTATATTATACGTGTTGTACACACACTCCTAATTATAACCTAACGTACACAGATTTGCTGCTAACCGTTGTAACATTAACGTTATGAATCCATGTGTTTGGGCATGTTGGGTGTAACCGTGGACTCTTATGTTGATTTTAAAGTACACACTGAAAACACTGCTTTAACGGTGAAACAAAAGCTAGGTGTAATAAGAAGATTAAAAATGTATTTCTCTATTAAACAATTATCTGATATATATATTGCGGTTACATTATACCTCGTTTCCTTTACTGTTGTAATATGTGGTATGGGGAATTTCAATACTTAAAAAAATAACACAAAAGAGCTGCCTATATAGTTTCAAAAAAGTCATGGGATACACCATCCTTAGATGTATTTCGGTCACTATGTTCGCCAACCCTTGATAAATAATTGTTCTGGAAGACAGCCTGCTGTCTAATGTATAAATGCATAGATAAAATAACACCCGAAATTGTGTACGATAGATTTATATTCGTTGATGAAATTTCACAACAAACAACTTGCAACATAGATAAGATGATGTTGCACTTACCCAAATGTTAAACAGAATTCCACAGGAAGTCATTTATTTATTCAGGCAGTGAAATTTGGGATGATCTCCCGCTTGAAGTTAAACAAGCACAGAGCCTAGGTCTTTGAGAGCTCTAAAAGAATTTCTCATTTGGTACGTTATTGTCCTGATGATACACAAGATACTGCTATGAATAATGTAAGGGGTTTTTTTCTCTCTCTCTCTCTCTCTCTCTCTCTCACTGTCCGCCGTTACCACCAAATCCATTTTTTTTTTACTCTTATACTTATAGATTTGATCCGTAACTCCATAATCACAGTCATTACATGATTATGCATACTTTCCTTCACATTGTCCTTAATTTCGTTCCAGTTCTCAGCGTTCCTTGACTCTCTATACTGCAATACAAAATAAACATAATTATTGCTATTTAATGCTGTCTTTTTGTGTGTGTAGCTACGACTATATGTATTCAGTACTTTGTATTGTCATATATTTTGTTTAATAGTTTCTGATCGTTAATTTTTGGTAATATTCAAACCAAACATATATTTTGTGCTCATAATGTGATCTATACCGTTTTAATTGTAAATATGTATTTTCTTGTTTAATTCTTATTCCAGGGCTCTGTGGAAGAGCAGGGTTTTTTATGTATAATATATTATACTGAACAGACCACCCTGAATAAAGATGTGAAATAAACAAATATATAATAAATAATGTAAACGTATAGTTACACAATCTTTTCCTTGAGGCTTCAAATGATCTTACACCAATTTTATGGGGCAGAAATAAGATCTACCCTTCTACTAAATTTTTTCATGATCAACGACTAAAAATGTCATGATGAAATATAATGCATTGTTAAGGTCACATACTTATGTGGCAAGCGAATACTTCAGAGAACAAAGTGATGTTGCTCCATGAAGTTATTCCATTATAGGAGAATACCTCTTTAATCCGCGAAGTGTGCGACTCTGTTTTAGATAATTACTGCAAGGATATCAAATATTAGATGAAAGCCTCACAAATTGCTGTCAAGATTGATGCAAGTAATGGATAGCTTTAAACCCTAGCAGCCTAACTCCCCTCCATCACTAAAGCCATTATTCCAGGAGTGATTTAATGTGTTGAACACATTGGGGGAAATCATCAAAGTCGGTTGGTAAATATCATGATTTTACATGATGCAAATCATTAAAGTATGTGATAGGAGCAAGTATTTATGATTATATTCATGTCTACAGAGGTGACGTAGTCTGGTGGATACGTCACAGGGCTGCAAGTAGATAACTGGGTTCGCTACCGGAGTGTGAGAATGTGGGTGCGTGTGTGTTTGCTTGGATTTGTATAGCTGTATAAGCGACGACAGTGAACATAGCAAAATTCTTGAGGACAATGGTCCTCGGATGTCAAACAACAGTTTTGAGCTTTGTTCCGTCAGCCTTCCGAGGACAGGAGACAATAGCTGACCTCGAGAGAGGAATTAAGCGATGACAGTGAACTCCCCCCCCCCCCCAAAAAAAAAAAAAGTTCCTGAAAGCAGTGCTTCTCGGATGTCAAACAATAGTCCTCGAATGTCAAACAATATATTTAAGCCTTATTCCGTCAGCCTTCGAGGACAGGAGAGCAATGGAGGGACAATGCTGTCCTTGGGAGCAAAGCCATGTGAAGATATGTGCTTGCGCGTTTGTGGGCGTGTGTGAGCGTGTGTGTGGGTGTGTGTTTGTGTGTATTTGTGTATGAGACGTGTATCAATCAGATATGGTCATTCAATTTGCGTCTTGGACCGACTTTTAACGTCAACATCCGAATGACGTGATTCAGGCTCGAACCTGGGTTCGATCAGAGTCAGTTTTTAAGCGAAGACAAAGAGCTGACTGCGAACGTTACTCCAACTTTTGTTCCCCGCACTGCACTTTTTTTTTTTTTTTTTTGCAAGATATTGAAGGGCAAGTTCACAAAAAGATGAGGTTCATTTTATAAAAAGGGTAAATGTTTCAAAACAAACAGGAAAAATTTGATAAAAATCTGCTGAAAATAAAGAAGTTATGAATTTTTTAAGGCATTTTTTTTTTTTTTTTTTTTTTGCAAACAGTTCTTGAACAGTCGATATGAAAATTCAGTGAATGAATAACAACTCTCCACACATCATATACAAAGAAATTAAAAGTTCTCTTATAGCTAAAAAAAAAAAAAAAAAAAAAAAAAAAGGTGTGAAAGATGTCCTAAATGCAAACTTACAAAATATTGTCTGACTGTGTATTCATCAAAGACGTTTTGAATATATAGCTAGACAGAAAGTCGCACGCGCGGAAAGCATTACGCCTATGGGGTTAAGCCCCTCCCAGCTTTCGTCCATTAGAAGCCGAAAATAAGCCCTTCTAAATATTCATGAACCGAAATAAGTACCCTTGATTGGATCATAGCATCATGAATATGTATTTCTTCGATAGTATCGTTCTCGAAATATGGTTATTCGTTTGACCTTATTATGTCACAGTTATGCAAATTCATGCAAGACATGCTTCCTCGCACAAAGTTAGAGGTTTCTACTTCACAGAGAAAACGTGAGTACCACTGCAATTATGATTAAATATCGGAAATATGACCATTTGTTTCAAAATAGTTGGCTATTCTTCTTGATCTACAATAATTTCTTTACAATTTGAAATAACTGCTAACAGCTATTTCCGAAAGAGCTAGAAAAAATATACTCTCGAACTTACAGTTTGGTTTTCATCGTCATGAGGTAGATTGACCGCGGGTGTCGTTCTCGCACCATGTATTCGAGGTAGCTTCCCCGGGCTAATCCCGGGGGCCATCTATGATAATTCTGGTGTTCACGTTGACCGTGCTTGAACGGTTTTGATATCTAACTTCTAAGATTGTTCAAATCAGAAGTTTGGCGTCATGAAAAATCAAATTCAGACCTAGATTAGACAACAGGATTTTTGTGAGTGAACACTCCAACAGAATTTAGACCGATAGTGTGTGTAGACTATAAAGTCATGTAGATCTAGATCTAACAAGTTAACTGTAATGTACTAATACTATTAGTAGGGTGTCCACAGAAATTTTCTGTTTCCAGCTTCGTGGTTTTTTTTGTGGATTTTTTTCTTTTTTTTTACATATTTGATAAGAATTATATATCAGATTACACATGGTTAAATTTCAGCATTTTCTGACTTTTCTATCAAAAGATAGAGTAATTCAAAATAACGGTAGTTTTCCGTCCCTTTTTGCCCATCTGCTCTGTAATATACACATGGACTGGGATACCGTGCAAATAATGACGTTTGGTTGGACTCGCTGGCTGCTGCATGCCTGTGACACTGCAGTGCAGGCTGGATCGATCACACAATCAACACACTGTGTACGTCGATGACGATGGGCCCGGTTGATTTTGCTACTGTTTTTAACTCTTGTAAACTTTTAACATTTGAAGTTGAAACAATTATTGAGTGACCTTTAGTCTAGGTCTTACTATCCACATTCATCAGTGTACAAGATCTAACGTTAACAGTTATCAGAAATTTTGTTTTTAAAAAATCTGAAGTAGATCTGGACACACTTGTAATAAGTTGAATTAAGTTGTCACTTTATTGTTTGTATTCATTTATGCACTTTACCATGTCCGAAAACAAACTTTGTGTATTTTTTATACAAGACAATAAATTATCTAGAAATCATGACATTTTGTTCAACCTCTCAGTCTCACCCCACCTCTTCTGAAGATAGAAAATGCAGCTGTTAAAAAGAGTGCAATTTCAAGTAACTATCAAATGCTACACGGTTAGACCTATATGCTATAAGTTGCAATCTACCTGTCCTGGTTGTAATAATGCTTTCTTTTTCTTTCTTGTTTTCTTTTTTTTTTTTGTTCCCACAGATGAATATATTGGAACTGGAAGGCTGGAATAATTCGACTGATGAACATCACTACATGTAATATAGGCCCCAGGTGAAGCAGAGAATCCTCTGAAGTGACAAGTAATAACAACAAAAATTTTCCAGAACACTTTTCTTTCTTATTCACATTATGATTACAGTAATGAATTTGAGGGCACTCGAGTAGAGCGTAGACTGTAATTATTTAATAGGCTTTGTGTATCTTTAGTTGGACTCACTGCAGGCTGGAGAGTGTACAATTAAAACGCTACTCTAACGATTCCGGTTGATGCTTTTGCCATTTTGTTGCTCTTGTAAACTCCAAACATTTGAAGTTGAAACAATTATTGAATGACCATTAGTCTATGTCTAACTGTCGAATCTAGCTAAGAATGACCACATTCTTCAGTTGAAAAGTTTAGGTAAAACACTTAAACTTCTGAAAGTCTCTTAAAATCTTGAGTAGATCTGGACACACTGTCATTTAGCCCTCTCACCCCACCCCCTTATGTACATGGATAGAAGATGCTACTGTGTGAATGCTATTCCATGTATTTGATTTATTCAGTTTTTTTCCCTTAGTTTTTGTAATCATTTTAATTTATTATTTCTTTTGGGGGGAGGGGGGCTATTCAGACACATGTTTAATACATGTATGGTTTCTTTGTAGTCTGGTTAATGGCAGTTTACAAAAGTCCTGTTCTATTTTGGTGGCAGAACTGAAACATTTTATGGGGTGGATTACAGACATATTATGTAAATGTTTGTAACTCAAATGGTAAGCTTTTCTATTTCTACATGAAGGAAATCTAAAATATTGGATACACCATGAAAAGATAACTAAGATTTGATAGAACTATGAACTATTTCAATGTAAGTATCTCAGTCAGAAATGAATTACAACTTGGTACAGTGATATTGATTTTCAAAATAATTATATATTTATTTATTTGTTTAGTTTTGTTTTTTGTTCACACAGTTAGATATTGGAAGGCTAGAGTAATTCTACTGATGAATGTCACAACATGTCCACTACATGTCACTACAAGTCCAGGATGAAGCAGAAAATCCTGTAAAGTGACAGGTAACGACTAACAATAACTTTTCCAGGACACTTGTAACACAAATTCATACCTCTAACTGTATATTGTAGAGTATATTTCATTGCACATGTAAATGTTTTCCCTCTCTCATGTTCCTCTATAACAAAATTTGTCTGTGTTGACAAACTTGACATAGGGGAGACTTCACAGAGATCCTTTGTACAGGAGAGTGACGCCTGATGCACATTAATAGACAACATTTATTGCCAAATCTAGCTAGTGTGTAAACAGGTCGGCACACTAATTTTTCATTGTATGGGTTCTGAATTGAAACTGAAAAATTTCAGTTGTTAATTTTAGTTATGAATGCAGATTTTTATCCAGATTTAAGCTCCCATGTGCCTTTTGCTATCATGTAGATTAATATAAATTTGTATCAGTGCTCCCCAATTTCAAAGCATTCATGTGTATGAAGGTTATCTCATTTAAGCATAATTATGCAGTAGGTTATTTAGCTTATGTAGAGGCCTTATTCAGTCATATTTTTTTTAATTTTCCTTTTAATGTAGTATGATGCCATAGCAGATGATTGATGCAGACTGGAATTTAGAAATCCTCAGGGGAACAAAGAAGAGATGTATGACTTGAACATTTGAGAGTAAGTTTGCTGCTATAAGTAACCAATCCCCTCAACTATCATTGACCACATTAGGTGTAAGCAGTCTTAGATGTGATTTACTGTCATAGATGATTCATTCCTGATTTTCTAGTTTACCAAAGTACTTTAATTGGTTTCATAGAGTGGTCTATAAAATAAAATGTATTTATATTTACTAGATTTCAGTAACATTACATCATGCAGTACATAATCTGACCTGTCCAATGTTGTTTGTGACTCAAAGTCCCTTTTATTACCGAGTATTACTAAATTACCGTATAAGCATAAGTTTACTTCCGAAGTATTATTTCATTTTATATGCATCATGTATGCTCCAGAAATATGAATTATAAAGTTTCAGGTCAAAATATGTGTAGTTGGATTTCTTCACTTGCACACTCCTACCTTGTGCATTTTAGTCCTTCTTGCAAGTGTCTAAATGTTGTGTGACTAATCCTCAAATGCATCTGATTTATTATGTTGTCTTTTTTTCTCAGCAGAGTTCTGGATTATTACTTTGGCTCATCCTTCCTGTCACCTAGACTACAGCCTTGACGGTGACTGCAGATGACATCTACTCCCTGAAAATGCTTTCTTCAGATAGTAGCAAAGACTTATTTTTTAAAGCGATGATTTTAACATATGATTTATCTCTAAATGCCCCATTGAATATCCCATTAAATCAAAGCTACAGAGTAAATATTTGGGGATTTCCTCTTTTTTTTAATGATTAAAGTCAACTAATATTGCATGAATTATACTTGTACATAATTAAATGGACACAATGTCAACTGCCATCTCAAATTTAGAATTGATAAGAAAGGCGTTTACTTTATATTTGCTTTATAGGAATCTAAATCAAAGAATGTAGGAACTCATTAACCCCTAGACTTTTATAAAGATTGGCAAGATGCCTGCAAGTGTTACATCGAGGTAACTTCAGTTTTGTATGTTTGAAGTTAAAATGTGTTGAATCATTAAATTATTATTCTTATTAAAAGTTTACTATCCGCTAATGACCGAATGGCCTATTTTTATTTTAGACCCCCTTACATGCATTGATCACTGGAAGATTAACCTGTTAACCAGCATTTAAAAAAAATATTTTGTACCAAAAATAATATCCCTTAATGAAGTATGCTTATGGGGGGGGGGGGGGGTAATACAATGTACCTACATGTGCAATGTGAAGGCTTGTTAAAGGTAAATAAGGCCGTATGCAGGAATTTTTTCCTGGAGGGGGCAAGAATTTGTTCAGTTTTTAAGGAAAGTGCAAGCGAGGGAACAAAGTGACCAAGTGGGAGCTTTTGCATTTTAGAATTGAAATGGAATGATCTGGGTGTAATTTAGGGCATTTTTCGAAAAAAAAAATCAGAAAAAGATAGAAGGGGGTTGAATTTTTTTTTTTTGGGGGGGGGGGACAACTGCCCCCTATTTGCGTACGGCCATGAGGGTAAACCGAGAGTTTGAAGGCTTGAGAAGGATAAGGTAGGAAAAAGGAAAAGATAGAAGTGATGTGTTAAATTTAAATTGCTCTATCAAAGCTACAAGAGAAAGAAAGTGGACAACTGTGCCGAGTAAGAAAGAGTGGATATCTTAAAAAGAAGTATTTTTGATAGTAAAATCGGTGAATGAGTGGAGACTGAAGGGTATGAGAGCAGAAATGGACTTAGTAAAATGTACAGGAAATGGGGCAATGTGTGATCATTATTTCTTTATTTATATGGTTGTTTCCCTTTCTCTCTTCTACTTGGTTATTATCATCACCAGATCAGTTTCCCCCTTTAATTCCCTCTTCTTGGAGCTCTCTTTCCCCTTCTCTTCACAATCAAAGTGCCTTCATAATCTTTTCCCACCTCCCAGATTAGCCAATTGAAAGGAGTAGTGCAAAAGAGCGTGAACAAAAAAAAAATGAATGGATGCTTGGATTTGGTAATGAATGAAAGTGAATTTCAAAATTAAATCTGTGTACACAAAGACTGAAGTACAGTTACAAAGAAATTATAACAAATAGGTGATTCATTTGAGGGTTCAGATAAAAAATAGATTAATTAATTAGGGGATACTTGCATTTGATAATGAATGAAAGTGAATTTCAGAATTAAATCTGTGTACACAAAGACTGAAGTACAGTTACAAAGAAATTATAACAAATAGGTGATTCATTTGAGGGTTCAGATAAAAAATAGATTAATTAATTAGGGGATGCAGCTTGCATTTGATAATGAATGAAAGTGCATTTTGAAATTAATTCTGTGTACACAAAGACTGAAGTACAGTTAGAAAGAAATTATAACAGATAGGTTATTCCTTTGAGGGTTCAGGCCTTCATGTGGAAAATGTTTTTTTTTTGTTTTTGTTTTTTGTTTTTTTTTAAAGAAGCTCCAACCAACTATTGTAGAAGCCACCAATCAAAAATTCATCGACTCGAAGATATGATACATACCCAGTCTGAGTCATGTGTTAAGTAAACAAGAAAGGAGAAAGGTTTCCATATAATTATATAGATCGGAGGCTCCGCCCCGTACTTTTATTTTTTTGTGATCGATAACCTGTTTGAGTGAGTTGACTGGCGCATCAGAAATGGCCGAAGTTGATT
The DNA here is from genome assembly GCA_029962745.1 of Echinometra lucunter. Taxonomy (NCBI): domain Eukaryota; kingdom Metazoa; phylum Echinodermata; class Echinoidea; order Camarodonta; family Echinometridae; genus Echinometra; species Echinometra lucunter. The sequence goes on along the minus strand of CM057163.1, from coordinate 4,532,610 downwards.
TGCTACATCCCTTGCGCGGCCAGCCCGCAACGGGTGAATAAAATTACAATAAATACATGTATTACGCGATTTGACCTTTCCTCTCGCGCTGATGTCTGCATTGTCTCGCATCGCGTACTATTTGTCATGTGGGTACGCAGTGTGAAGGGGAGCATCTTACAAAATGCATAATTCATGACAGCTCATGAATTATTTAGAAGGGCTTATTTCGGCTTATAATGGACGAAAGCTAATTGCGGAGCTTGGGGGGGGGGGGCTTGGTATTCATGCCCCCATGCTCCCCATGCATGCCCCCCCCCCCGCAATTACGCCACTGAGGTACCCTATGAATCTAAATCATTTTTGCAACAAGGTATTGAGTAATTCAAGTAATTCAAGGGAGTATAGAAAATAGTACGGGAACAAGGCTTTTGTGTTTTCCTTAATTTTTATTTTTAAAAGTGTTATCACCCTTAATGCGCACAAAAACAATAGACGTAATCGAGAAGGAAAGAAATTTTGTTTAACGCATAACGGGATACAAGCAGATAAAACTCGTGTATCATCTGATGTTTTATATATGTTCTACTGAATCGAATTAGGGACAATCACATATTTATCTAAGATTGGAGAATATTGTGCATGCATAATTCACTCATAAAGAATACCTAACTCAAACAATTCAAAAGTAGAGTTGTTTCAAACTATCTCTTTGAGTATCTGAGCATTTACATTTTCTAGCTTTATATTTGCATGTTTTAGCTGGAAAATTATGGGTATATTGCTTGGAAAATAGAGAATTGAGAATATTTGTTCAATTTCGCTTCAACAGTACTGTTACAGGTCCAGTGCATTATAGGATTTATAAATAGTTTTCTGCTCTCCTTTTGCATTTTCTTTTTCCGCTTCTTCTGCTACTACTTCTTCTTCTTCTTTTTCGTCGTCGTTGAATGTTCGTCCTCATCATCTTCATCATCATCTTCTTCTTCTCCTTCTCTTCCTTTTGTCTGTTTCTTCCGATTCATATTCCCCGTTGCATTTTCCTCCTCGTTTTATCCATTCATTTTGTCAAAGAACGTAAATGACTTTTTGTGAATCCTAAAAACGCACAAAAACATACTTATCTTCGAAAGCATACGTTCATCTTCAAGATCCACATTATTTCACAGTTATCTTTTTCCTATTCTTTTATTTTCAACTTTACTTCTTATTTTGAATAACTTTTAACGAAACTGCGCCATTAAAAGTTTTTTAAAAGCTGCTTCAAAATTTGATGAACAGGCAGGAAACGCATCCAACTCTTTTTCTTCTTCTTCTTAAAGAAATGTCATTTAGGTATATCAAAATATCATAATACCACTTTACTGAGTCTCCCATGTCATTAATCGATAAAATGCTATGGAAATTGCTGCCTTTTGTGTGCTTAAGCCGTGCGCTTATTACATTTGCTCTAATTCTCTTGTTAACCCGTTTTAAATCAAAATTTGTGGCTCAGTTCTAATAAATCATGCTTGAATACAATATATGTCAATGCGGTACCCACACTCGGGAGTATTATTTATATTCTGCTTACATATGAAATGATCTCCGTGATAAAAACCATGTTTAGACTGAACTGAAATGATTGGCAGATGATTTAATTTTGTTCAAAATTCTGAGCCCCGGTTTTTATGGTAGCACTTCAAATATACTCGCACTTTACTTTTCACGCCTAATTGGCAAGAGGCAGGCAAGACTACCGCGCTGTATGTGCCATTCGGGGGAGGAGGGGGGGGGGGGGGGGTCACCATGCTTATTGCAACTAGGTTGGCTTGTGACACAATTAAGGGAGAATAGGTAAGAGGAACACCGACCAAGGCGGTGTCCATTTGAACTAGAAACGAACTGTTTACAAAAAAAAAAACCTAGAAACGTTGCCCCCCTTCATATCAATATTATGTTTTATGTAAAAAAAAATAAAAAATGAAAAACTTGTGTTTACTGTCTTAGATTTCTTATGCTTTCACCTTTCCGCGATTCGTGTGTGGTCTAACCTTCTGTGTAAATTCATTTTTCTTCGTCTTTTTAATTTTCAAAATCGATCGACTTTTACTACTTTTCTCTTTGATCAAGGTCAACCTGGTATGAAGGTGGAATCGTTTCCTCTCAACCAAAAAAAAAAAAAAATTAAAAAAAAGCAGTACACAAAATCAACTTTTTTTTTTTGTTTTGTTTTGCTTTCACGACATGTGTTGAAATGTGTCGCATTCCTCACAGTCCATGGACAGTATGACTGCTACAACATACTGAGACCAAATGAATGGAATGGAACGCAAGATACATTCTGCTTATGGGACAATAACTGCGACACGTGCCCTTCCCCTGGAGACTCAGATTACGGCAATGAGATCATTTCCTATTTCTATGAAGATTATCTCTATAATCACACAGGTGAGACTGTTTTACATGTAATTTCTGGATTTTATGGCAGGGAGGTGCACATGATATCACATTATTTCTTAAGACAATATAAGACATGTATCCTGGGATTGTGTGTTACCCCTTTTATTATAGCTATTGAAATAAAAGGCTTGAATTTTTTTTTTTTTTTTTAAGTTGTCCTTATTGGCATGTATAACACTGATTTCATCTCATCGCTAATTTTATCTCATCAGAAAGTGTTAATTAATATTGTTTAATGCTTTATGGCATGATATATATTATAAAACTGAAATATGTCACTGCTTCACTGAACATAAGGGACCCCCCCCCCCCCTTATACTAGTAGCCCCCTTTTGGGTATGGACGGAAGGGACGTCCAAGATTGCCAAAATCGACCTCCTGGGGATAAAATACTATTCCTAGGACGTCCCCCTATCCCCCCCCCCCCCCCCTCCCGGCCTCCCCGCTTCAGAATTAAAGCTGCAATACGTTACAAAACCTTAAACGTGTGTTCAAGCGGATTTCGTTATTTTGTAAACAGAAAGATCTTTGAAGTACAATCGAGAATCTCTCAAGGCTTTTTTTTTCTGATGTAGGCTAGAGAAGAGTGAAATGTACTGGCTAAACTAGTCTGTGAAATGGTAAAACAAAATGTGTTTAAGTGTCCCAAACAAGTGTAGTACGTGCAGCGCTAAGGCGGTGTATCAAATACTTAGACTGGATAGGAAAGTATACATGACAAGGATCACCTGAGAATTATGTTCTAATGTTATCTATTCACGTACTCAACAGATATCCCAGGACAGGTGTGTAAACTGGTGATGAAGCCAGGTATCCTTCCACAATGTAGATACTTTGGCTTCTACGTTACCTGTGAGATAAACTACTGCAATGGTAAGTGACGTAAGCGGATCGCATTTAAGGTAAAGCCCACCCTCCTATGAAAGAAGAAGGAGGAGAAGAAGACTTGAAGATTAACTTCTTCGTTAGCTTACCCTGATTTCGCTTTTGGAATAATCAGATACCATCATTGCCAAAAGCTGGGTATCTTGACCTTGACCTGAGAAGGGGCGAAAAATCTTAGCTTAAGATGATCAGTGGCACTGAAACATTTTTAGGGATTGTGTTCAAGACTCTGGAGTATTAAGTGCCTTTCTAAGAGCTATTTTACAATGATATTGACTTATTAAGATGGCCCGGCTTACTAAGGCTGCTTCTTTTTTCTTGTGGAAGTTCTTTCGGGAGGGAAAGTGCCCTTGCTCCTTTTTCAAAGATGCCAGTTCATCATGTTCATGCCAGAGGTGTACACAGACACATGTTAGAATAAGTTACGTAACCGTCATTCTCTCTCTCTCTCTCTCTCTCTGCAAATGTATTTGTACTATTCGTGTTCACTTATTGCGGGTGATGGCTAAGAAAATCACTTAATTACCTCTGACTGCAGAACATGCCGGTTGTTACAACCTGGAAACTAATGGGTCGGACTACAGAGGATTAGCCCAATACACACAAAGTGGATTCAGTTGCTTAGCATGGTCTGACGTCATACATCCTTTCAATGAAACGGAAGAAGGTTAGAGAAATAGATAAGACTTTAAAAATGAGGTACAGCCGCATGTTTTCAATAATAGAATCTTTGAAACATTTTTTTATGAATGGTTTTCAATGCTGTCTACGTTACGACTTCATCAACCCATAATAACATTTGTTAGTTGTATGTTTGTTTTTTTAATGATGCATTTTCCTTCACTGCAATATCATATGAGCTTATGGCCAGAAATCCGTAGCAAACATAACCCTACTCCGTAGCAAAACGGCCACACTTAAAAAAAAAGTTATCAGCTTTTGTATATGATACGTAAGGCTGAAAATACTTGATAAAAAAATAATGATAATAATTAAGAGGCATCTACAAGTAATGAACTCATTTTCTTTCTTCTCTTTTATATTTTATATCTTCTCTTTTTAATCCAGGTTTAGATGCTAATTTTTGCCGAAATCCAGATGGTAGTGAGAAACCATGGTGTTACTACAGAGATAGGACCCAAACAATGTTAAGGGACTTTTGCATCATTCCTAATTGTAAGCTTTCATTTCATTTCTTTCATTTATTTCTACCCTTAAAAAGGGCAAAATAATGATGATAATGATTTTTTTTTTCATTTCATGTCATTTGATTTAATTCATCATGGTTGGAAAAAAACATAGCAAATAAAACAATAGTCACTTCAGCCATTCCTACCATTAGGCACCATCCACATGCATGCATGCGGGGCCCTGGCAAAGGCAGAGAATTGCACTGTAGAAAAATATTTTGCCAATAGAAGTAAGTGCTGCAGTTGGACTTGAACCGCGAACCATGTGATCCACAGTTGGGAGACCTATCCGCTAGATCAAGATACCTCTACAAAATGGAGGTGCCGTGGTCGAGTGGTCTAAGGCGCTTGAATGGAGACGCAAAGGCAGGGGTTCGATCCCCGCAAGACGGCACTTATGCCCTTGAGCAAGGCATTTTATCTACATTGCTCTTTTATCGTATATCAAATAAATGAAAATGTTATAGGCATTATTGATACCAACGTGACGGCGTGTTTTTTTTTTTTTTTTTTTTTTTTTTTTTGTAAATGGAGGTGCAGTGGTCGAGTGGTCTAAGGCGCTTGACTGGAGACGCAAAGGCTGGGGTTCGATCCCCGCGGTACGGCACTAATGCCCTTGAGCAAGGCATTTTATCTACATTGCTGTACATCAAATAAGTGAAATTACTGTAGGCATTATTGATACCAACGTGTGCACGTGTTTAAAAAAAAAATCTTTATTCATGTTTCTACCTATATAATAGTGGGGAAGCAGGGAAGCAGCAAATCGTGGAAGCCATGTTCTTTATTTGAATGACTCCTCATAAGTTTATATTGAAATTTGTACATTTCGCAATAAAAACAGATGGCACACAGGCTAGTAATCTATTAAGCTTTTTGTTTTATCCCAGTGGGTTTGTGGGAAGAATATGAAAAGCAAAGAGTTTCGCTGTTATGAAAAATCTCTGACTCCTGGGAAATATATCTCCAAATCAGAAGGACTATCAACTAATAATGTCCTGCATGTGATATTATCATGACTTGGGTTTAGGTACAACTGACGTTCTAGCTGACTTCAGACGAAGACCAGATATGTATCCTCTGACGGCTATGGTTATGACTTCATATCATGATCTGGGTCTGCTAGTTATAGATGTGGAAGAGAAATGCGCTCAGGTTTGATAATTATTTTACCTCATTTTTATCCGGGGGTGAAAATTGAAAGCATTTTCGCGATTTGGTTTTCGATGCATTATGCATATATTAATATATTTACAGTGAATATGTACTGATTTTTTTCATGTTGCTTTCGTTTCCGATTTCTGTCTTTTATTTTGTTTTGTAATAAGCAGGAAGACGATGGCAGGACGCACACCGTGACGCGTTAAAACTTTATGCATTATGTTACAACATAATATTAGGCCTGCATCTGTAATTTTGTGTACACCTTTGCCTTTTTTGTTCGACCTTTTCAATAATTAATTTGTAAAAAAAACAAAATTATGTTATATTGAGGATAATCAAAAAAAGTTTATTCTAGTTAAAAAAAATTGGATTTGATTCATTTGACTTCTTTATATTGTATTTTTATTTTATTTTTTATTTTTATTTTTATATTTTGATTGGTTTTACTATCCCAGCGATGCATTGACGAGACCAGCTTTGAATGCAGGAGTTTCTTTGTTGGGCCCTCTGGCTACTGCTTTCTCTCCGCTGCTGGTGCCATCCATGATGGTAGACATATTGAAGAATATCAGAACACTGGAGGAGATTTATTCTACCGAAAATCTACCCGTAAGTCTTCGTTCATATATAAATTGGTAGACCCCAAAACACAAACATTCAAGATGAAAACGCCTCGATGAAGTGAAAACAGACAAGTAGTTTCCTTTTCATCTCTTTCACTACAATATTAAGTTTTTCTTCTTTTCAACCCACTTGCTATTTATTTATAAGAATCAAGAATTTTCTTCAAATGGATGCCACAAAATTCTGATCAGGCTTTAATTCGTTTCTTTGCCTGCACTCATTAAAAACATGGCTGACTTTGTTATGTACTTGTATTTGTATCTTAGGTTTTAAAAATTAGGCTTCAAACAGACCTTGCGACAAGAGTTTTATCCCATATACGCCTATACTGCAGAGTAGTGAAGAGTAAAAATTTCGCTTCATTGCAGAATTTTTTCATTTCGTATTTAATAATTGGCTTTGTGGGTATGTTATATAAAAATCTCACAGTATTAGCTTCTCTTTTTCATATTATCCAGGATGCCATGAGGTCATCCCACTGAAATACCCAGGTGAGAAAAAAGAAATGGAAGAGCCTTTGGATGTTTTTACCTTTTTTTTTCACATTTAAAGAAAAAATAAACGACATATTTTTTTTTAAATGTCATTACTTCCTGCTTCTATTGATATATCTATGTGTTGATGTGTTGAACTGGTAAACGCTTCAGTGGAATGAAAACTGATAGATTTTTTTCAACTAAAAAGTAAAACCTCGTAAAAGACTGGGATTTCCACTTCATAGTTTTGAAGGATTTCAAATTTATATGGAGTTTTGTGATACCTACTCTTGATTTAACTGTAAAATATGCTCTGAATATTTTGATTACATTTTTACTTTTTGAAAGAATTGAGCCACAACATCTTTGTACAAATGTTTCCCACTGTGCATTGCATCTGTCAGTTCAATCAATGTTTTTGCTACCCATACTGCTCCATTAACTGTTAGTGATATTGCGCTCATGAAAATACTTACGTAACATTTTGTAGTTGCTTTTTTCTAAAATACATAAGAACAAAATGTGAATTTTATATTTCTATTGTATTTGTATTTCAAACTATTGGAGTTTTGTTCAGTACAGTTAATTTTTAATCGAAATTGAAGAGGTTATTGATTACATGTTACCTATGCACATATATGATTTCTGCAATCTTCCCTCTTTTTCATAATTTTGTTTTGTTTTGTTTTGTTTGACTATTAGGGATTTGTTCAGAAGTAGAATACTACATGAATTACCTGTATACATGACTTTATTTGCATATGATCGCTCTTTTCCATTTTATACCCCAGTATTCTCAAATCTATCCATGTTCGTTTTTTTTTTTTTACACTTATTCATTACTCCTTAGAAAATTACGAAAAATTGGTGTGTCTGAAGAATGTTTGCCTTGGTTTAATGATTAATATGCGCAACAGGTTCATTTCAACTTATTTTGCCTCTACTCTTTCAACTCCATTGCCCATTTCCGTTGGTGTCCCACAAGGTTCCATCCTGGGACCTATACATTTATCATTTTCATTAACGATTTGCCACGGTATATGAATCATTGTTCATTTCAACCCTACGCTGATGATACTGTTATTTACTATTCTGATACCGATGTAAATAATATTCAGAATAAACTAAATCACGATTTATCACTTATTTATGATCGCATGTACAATAATAAACTAACTGTAAATTTTGATAAAACAGTCTCTTTACTTATTGGGTCTAGGCACATGTTAAACAAATGTAGCAGACTGAATGTAAATATTAATGATACTGCTATACATCAGTCCGAAAGTGTTAAATATTTGGGATTTATTTTCGACAACAAACTTAAATGGGACATCCATATTGATAACTTATGTAAGAGAGTTGGGAACTTAGTGAAATATTTGTCTAGACTTCGATATTTTGTTAATGATTCGAACTTGAACTTGATCTATAAATCAATTATATTGCCACTTTTTGACCTTGCTGATATTTTGATTGATTCATGTGACTGGAAACGTATCAAGTAATTGCAAACTATACAGAATCGCGCGGGTAGAATAATTGTGGAACTGAATCCTTATGAACATATCTCTAATGCACAAATTCACTCAGTTTTGAAACGGTCGTCACTTGAATCAAGGCGCAAGAAAAATTTGAATTTACTTGTATTCAAATCAGTCAATGATATGCTATCCCCAAATATGAAAAATATGTTTCAACCCACTTCCCATAATTACTCTCTCCGGGATTCTGGTAATTTTGCTCTCCCTAAGCCCAGAACTGAGTATTGCCGAAGAACGACAGGGTATAGGAGTTCAATTCACAATAATGCTCTTCCAAGAGCTATCAAACTTTCACCAAGCGTAAATATATTCAAGAATGAATTAAAAGTTATTATTCCTGATTTTATATAGTGTCTTTTATATTAGTGCAGGCTCACACCTAGTTTTTTTTTTTTCGCTCTCTGTTTCTTGTATCGTTGTATTTATGTAAATATTTTGTGTACCTAGTTTTGTTTTAATTTTCGTTATTTACTGTCGTCACGTTATTTTTCTGTACGTAAGTAGTCTTTTATACATTGTTATATATATAGGGACCCCTCTGAAAGACAGCGTTGTTTTGATACCAACGCTGAGTAGGGCTATCCTTCTGTCCTTTTTTCAATGAATTTTCATTTGAATGTATTGTTATGTTTTTCTTTTTAATTTTACGGAAATAAATACAATACCATACAATACAATACAATTTTACATATAATCCAGTTATGTTCTAATATTCGTAATTCCGAATTGTGAATCAAATACTTTGTATTGTATCTTATTCTAAATCGGGTAAATTTCTGTGAAATACAATTAGTTTTTTAAATTCACACTGGATAAGTTATGAATTAAATATTACATCTTTAGCCCAATTCGGTAAATGTTGCCAGTACTCTATATTTTGTTCTTGCATGTTATTTTTGTATTTATATATTTTTCATGCTTTTATTGTAAATATGACAGTTTTTGTCATGGAACCTTTATCATATATTTATATTCATATCCATAAACATAATCAACTGAATTGAACTAAAATTCAATTGAACTGCATTGAATTGGTTAATGAGACATGATAATGGGTGCGAAGGGGTGATTCGGAATTTCATCTGCACTCACAATTTCAATAGCTGTAATATGAATTAATCATTGACATACAGACATTTTTGGCCATGATTTAAAAAAAAAGCGAAAATCTAATCAAGTATTCTGAGCGTCATTCAGAAGAATATTTACTAGTTAATTGAATTGAATTGAATTGAATTGAATTGAATTGAATTTATTCAAACCAGTCAAAAAAAAGTACAAAGTACAAAAAAAGTACAAAAGTACAAACAAAATAAAATGGTTACATTACAAAGAACTGATGAAAATGACAGGTTTGGGACCCCAAAGAAGCACAGCTTGTAATCAGGGGCCCCTGCATATGATATTTTACTTAAACATAGAACAACTATGAGAAAAAAAATTGCACAAAACAAATTTCCGATAGATTGAACATCTACAAATATGCTCGGTACTGCAATTTCGGACAATAGCGTTAAAAACAAACATACTCTCATCAGATTACTGCATGAATGAACTGAAAGCCGAAAATCAAACAGTGTCAAAGAAAACTGAGGGAACGCGCCGTATTCTCTGATGAGAGCATGTCAACCCTTGTTAATATATATATATATATGTATATATCAAGGTACCCATGGTACAAACATGGTAATTTGATGGTACATATGTATACTTTGACCTACTTTTGATATTACCATGTGTAATGTGGTACTTCCTAGCAGGGGAAAGGCGTATTTGTGCTTTAATGCTATTCTACCAATTTTACATGTACGTCATGCAAGGTACATGTTGCACAGAGCTCTAGCAATTCATCGAACATTTGAAACGACTAACAGAAGGTTCGCTTGTAAAAAACTAGAGATCAACAATGAGAATAATTTATGTCAGCAAACATGAATGCATTAGGCACGTCAGAATTATTGCCCTGTGATGAAACGAAAATTTCACCGTCTGTCCACTCATAATTTGTGTAAAGCGTGATGTAAACATCATAATACTGCAAATAAAAGGCCACAGTGTGCGCACACCACGGAAATATCCCGAGAATGATGGATACTTTTACTTTGATAATAATAATGATAATGATGACGGTGATGATGATAATAGTGATGAGGATAACGATGATAATGATAATAATAATAAGAGTAACAATAACTATAATATTGTAATAATGATACCAAGAATAATTTGAAATATTTATTGCTCACTTTCTACGTAAATGTACTCAACTGCGCATAACAAAATAATGGGAATATGTGAGAACGGAACAAGTATTATGATTATTAAGAAGCAAGGGTAATCAAACCAGCCTTGAAAATCTGGAGAGCCACGGGCCCTACAAAAATAATGCATTACTAGAACCAAAAAAAAATGTCTTTTGAATGTTTTCCAGAATCAGTTGAGTTTAACAACGAAATTCTAGACTGTGTCGCATTATAAGGTAGGCAGATCCCTGAAAATTATGCGTTTGATGACTAATTATATCTAGTCTTTAAGCATTCAGCGCATTGAACCTACTTTACATCCCTAATGACGTTACCATTGCGAAGTGACGGAGTCAACATAAGTTCCAGTGGAGTCCATTCTCAAACGTTGTAATAGATCTGTTTACTAATTTTATACATACTTGTTGAACAAAAGTTTCCCTTGACAACTAGAAAACTAGCCAGAGGCTTGCCCGATATAGCTACAACTAATGCATGCAAACTGGATTCCATCTATTCATATTCCACTATAACAGGTGAAATGAATTGTTAGTAACCAAGGGTTCTGGAAAGAAACGTGTATAAATTTGAATATATTAGCAAACAGGTCTATTGATTCAATCACTAATGATTCACCTCGACCCTTTCCCCCTTAGACCACTGTATGCTACCCCTCGGGATGGAGGGTAGATGGATTGAGGATAGCCAGATCAGTGTAACCAGTGAGATAGATACCGAGCATGGTGCTAGACATGCTAGACTGAACGGCCCTTCAGCATGGGTTCCAGACCTCACCGATCTTCAACCGGCAATTACAGTAAGTAAGCTGTACCTACTTAGACTCAAGGAACCAACTGTGGAACTGGCACATTTTTCACACCTTTCTCGCGAAGGCTTCCTCATCCCCTCCCCACCAAGTTTAAGTCAAATATTAAATATATAGGATAGGTTTAGAAATACGGGTAAGGGTAGGGGGATTGTTAGGATTAGGGTAAGGGGTTATGATTAGGGGTAGGGTTAGCGTAGCGGGAGGGGGGGGGGGTCTTTCCCCTTTCTCTTTAAAAGTAGACAGAAACCTATAAATACTTTAGATATAACGTCCCTAGGTAATTGCTTCATATTCATATTTTCCCACTGACTGAAACGAATTTCAGACGACATTTGTTTTTGTTGTGTGAAAGTTGGGAAGTATAATGTGAGTGATGTTAAACACTGTCATAAATGTGCTACAGTAAATGTAAAAAGTTGAAGATTCATAGGCGCCATAGTATTTCTTTCAGTGAAACGTTTGGTAGTATGATAGTATGCTGTGATACCTAGCATGTTTAGGCAGATAATAAAGCTGGATTCTAAGCTCACGCAGAAATACATGTTTTCAGATTATGCAGATGTATAGATTAATTATTGCTGTATATAGATTGGATACCCATTTTCCGAAAATATTAGCTTTTTATTGCCTAGTTTCCAGGGGAAGCGCTGCGGGGGGGGGGGGGGGGCAAATGCCCCCATGATTTTTCAAGTGATAATAAAGTGAAAAAAGAGGAGTCCCCCCCCCCCCCCCCCTCATAAAAAATCCTGGCACTGCCCCTGCTAGTTTCCATACCAACGACCATTTTTTTTTTTTTTTTTTTGCGTAACCAGATAAATATTACTTTAAATGACTCAGATTTTTTTAGTGCAATCCATCAGACAAATCAGGGCCCCGTAACACAAAGCTTAGCAATTGATCGTACGATTGATCTTTGCGATTGATTGCATTGACCACTATGTGCAATCAGTCGCAAAAAAATTTATCGTACGATCAATCGCTAAGCTTTGTGTTACGGGGCCCAGGTAGACATATTTGGAAGCCAGGATGTAAAATTAGAAATATTTTGCTTTCTTATATTCCCTTAACCCGTTGCCTACTGGAACGGGGTGGTCCCTGGTCCCTGTACTAACATCTGACTGAGCCTATGGGAAATAAAAAATGCAGTAGTGAATTATCGATGTGTTACCTTGGTGAACTTCATGTCGAACTGGTAGCCTATGGGAAATAAAAAATGCAGTAGTGAATTATCGATGTGTTACCTTGGTGAACTTCATGTCGAACTGGTAGCCTATGGGAAATAAAAAATGCAGTAGTGAATTATCGATGTGTTACCTTGGTGAACTTCGTGTCGAACTGGTAGAGCATGATAGCTTAAGGTCTGTGCTACGGGAAATATTCGATATCATAGAGATACTAGACGGTCGAAGCGAACATTAAAAAAAAAAACATTTAAAATTGTGCCTAAATTGATGGGAGGGACCTATGCAGTTGTGGGCACAAGAACTAAAGGGTGCGCCTCTGCACAGGGTTGACAACCAAGGGTAGCATAGTCTTGGAAAAGCACGATTAACAGCTAGTGTAGTGATTTTAAAAATCTGCGGTTTCTTCAGAGTGTTTTGTTTTCAGTGTTGAAACCCCCTTTTTTCATGTTTTGGGAAATGACTGCGGGGGTTTGCTTTTCATGTGAGCTTTTGTTTTATATTTAGGCCTATATACTTTCTGGTTGTTTTTTAAATTATCGTAATTGTTGCAGTTGTTTCCTATTAACTTTTTTTTTTTCATTTTAATGAAATTTAAAAGTACATGAAAAATCCCCTAAAGAATAAGCAATTAAAAATTACATTCTAAAGCATAAGAGGAAGCTTTTCTACCTAAATCTATCCGCATCACTGTGAATATCAATAGTTAATCGTTCACTGATCTTAAAACACGATCGTAGGAGCATGTTATATATCGATGGGATGATAATTAGAATACAATAAAGGCCTTTTTGGTATGTAAAGAATCACACTCTCCTCTGTCAAAACCATTGTTACATTTCGTTGCATTTCAGATAACTTTCTCTGTGAGAATGATAGTTACCGGAGTTGTCCTGCAAGCAGGGAGTCACGGAGATCACATCACTAACCTCGTTTCCAACTTCACTGTCGACTTTGATCCACGGCCTGAATACTCTAGGAACCCTCAAATAGAGTACATGGGGGAAGAAGATCAACCAAAGGTTAGCAAAGTTTGTATGTTCAGTTCTGAAGGAAATCACGTCCTAGGTAGTTTTGATAATGGTAGTTATAATAATAATGCTAATAATGATGATGATGGTGATGATAATAGAAATAGCAATATTCATAATAATAATGATAACAAGATATTTGAATTCGTCACATGACAAATTAGGTGGTCTGTCGGTATTTTTTAGGTTTCGACATGGATAGTGATAAAGTCGTTGGTAAGACTTTTGATACATTTTTTTACGTCTCGATAGGAGACTAACGTCATAGAAATTGGATGATTTGATATCGCAGCATAATGAAAAGGTGACCCATAGCTTTAATTCACCTTAACTAATCAGATTTTCTATAGGGTTGTACATTAACTACTGTGCACTGCATTGCAATAGTCATATCAGGCTAAAATCAGACAGTTTATTTCACTGACTGTGACTGTATATGTAATCATAGCTGAAGAGGATAGTAATATAAAATGTAAAAGGAAAGCAAAAGGAAAAAAATTGCCCCCCCCCCCCTCCGGGACTCGAATCAAGGACCTTGAGGATGTGAGGCAAGTGCTTTAAAGGTATACCTGAAAACAGCTCATAGAGATAACACGTAGATGGAAAACGGAATTCTAATATATTTTCCCGTCGAAATTTCGACATGTTTCCGACATGTGGCTTAAAAACATATGTAGGTATAATATAGAAAACTTTCTCATTTACAACATACTTGAAGATGGGTGAAATTCAAGCAGAAATAATGGAGAGGTTGATCAAAGAAGACGAGAATGTAGAATCAAGAATTACGCAAAGGTCATGTCCCGTAGAGAATACACGTAAAATGAGAAAAATTGACATAGTACCATTTATTGTAAATTTAGACAGTGATGACGTCATTAAAATGAGAAATAATGAATATTAGATTTGTATACAATTATCTCAGCTACGACATATCGAAATCCCAGCAGAAATTGACTAACAGTAAGCGAGATAGTCTTGGTTAAAGGCAAAAAATAAAACATCAAAAAATAAAAATTGAAATTTTGAGTTCACAACAGAATAGAATGACGTCAGAGCATCGAAAAAGTAAATTGTTGTCATGGATTCACATCTACAACTCATTACCTTTCAGAATATGTAAAAAAAAAAAAAAATGGGAGTATCCATGCATTTTGAGAAGCTATGGCGGATTTTAAAGGGACGTGTTTTTGCGTGTTTTTACATTATTTTCAACATTGAGTTTGAAATTTGGTGCGCGATTGCGACCTTATGGTTAGTTGAAATCGGTTCTAAATCGGTGGGAATTGTTAAGAAAACGGTCAAGAATGCAAAGCAATTGAAAAAACGGCGTTTTCCCGTTATTTAGGACCTGCGCGCGCACATGACGCGCGCGCGGACGCGGACGCGCCCAAACTTTCGAAATGCTTAAAATGACCTGAAGCATGTGCAAAATGAATATGAGTCGACTCTGAGCATTTTTAATTTTTGTGCGCGCTCTGACGCGCGGACGTACGCGTACGCGAGCGTCTCTATAGATGAAATTGTTTGGACTGATATGAACATTCATCATGCCAAATACGAATTAGAAATGACTTTCCGTTATGAAGATATGATCATAACATGATATTTACAAAATGGCGCCTGGATGACGTCACAATGAGCTGATGAACTTGAAAATGGTTGGAAAACCCAGATCTGAAGAATGAGGTTTGATGAAAATTTTACGAAAATTGACTCAGCCAGTTCTGAGATTTTGACTGCACAAAAAAAGTGTGTGAGGGGGAATAAAAGGAATAATAATAATAAAGAAAATTTCAAAGAAATTAAAAGGTGACCTGTCAAAGATGACAGACCACCTAATAATAATAACAATAATAATAATAATAATAATGATAATAATAATGATTGAGGCCGAGTATATCAGGAGAATTCGGAAGGTGCTCAAATCAAAACTAAATGCTGGAAACATGGTGAAGGCTATTAACACTTGGGTAGTGGCCCTAGTGAGATATGCTGCTGGCATAGTTGAATGGAACCAGCTTGAACTTGAAAACTTGGACAGGAAGACAAGGAAGTTGCTGACTATGCGCGGAATGCTCCATCCAAAGTCTGATGTAGATAGACTTTATGTGTCAAGAGAGAGGGGAGGACGTGGTCTGGTTGGAATAGAGGAGACTGTAAGATATGAAGAACAAAGTCTCTACTGCTATATTGAAGGCCAGATGGATGCTATCATGACGGCAGTCAAAGAGTCGGTGAGGAAAGGAAAAGATATGACAGCGAAACAGCTCAAGACTGATCAGAAGAAAATGAGATTAGAAGGATAGAAAGAGAAGGTGATGCACGGACAGCATTTAAGACAGACAGAAGAGTTTGCTGGTCCAGAGAGTTGGCAGTGGCTGAAACGAGGAAGTTTAAAAAAGGAGACGGAAAGTATGTTAGTTGCTGCACAGGACCAGGCACTTAGAACAAATTACCGGAAAGCAAGAATTGAGAAGGAGCACACATCTCCCTCATGCCGAATGTGTCATGACAAAGACGAAACGGTTACTCATCTGGTGAGTGAATGCAGCAAAATGGCACAGACTGAGTACAAAGGAAGGCATGATAGAGTAGCAGCTGCAGTTCACTGGGGTCTGGCAAAGAAGTACGGTTTACCCCATGCCGATAAATGGTACGAACATCGGGCAGAGCCAGTCGCAGAGAACGATGATGTTAAACTCTTATGGGATTTCAATATCCAGACCGACAAGGTTATTCAAGCTAGACGACCAGACGTCGTTCTCTTAAAAAAGAAGGAGAAGGAATGTCTCATCATAGATATTGCGATTCTAGGAGACTGCAGAGCTTGGCGTAAAGAGAAGGAAAAGATACAGAAGTATAACGACCTGGCATGGGAGCTGAAAAGGATATGGAAGGTGAAGGCGAAGGTAGTACCAATAGTCATCGGAGCCTTAGGAACTGTAACAACCAGACACAGAAGCTTCCTGGCTGATCTAGGAGTCGAGGTGTCCTTTGAAACGATACAGAAGGCAAGCTTGCTTGGGACAGCTCACATCCTACGAAAGGTCTTGAACTGGAAAGAGAAATGAACAATGAAAAGAGGACTTGTCTGATAGAATAGAAAACAGATAACCCTAGATTTCTGGAAGAGGTCCGGTTGCTGTTTAATAATACCAACAAGAACATCAAGTTGTGGATAAAAGAAAAAATAATGATAATAATAGACCAATTTCACCTCCGGTTTATGTATTTGGCCCTCTATCGGCGACGCCATTGCTGCGGTGGGCAAGCGCGCTGACCGCGATTGGCTCTGTGTACAAAATGAATGTAAGATATGAGACATACCCTGATATTGTTCTATTTACTTTATTCTAAATCAATAAAATAAAG
This sequence comes from Echinometra lucunter, assembly GCA_029962745.1. Lineage (NCBI taxonomy): Eukaryota > Metazoa > Echinodermata > Echinoidea > Camarodonta > Echinometridae > Echinometra > Echinometra lucunter. The sequence goes on along the minus strand of CM057163.1, from coordinate 4,515,647 downwards.
CATGGATAAATGAGGTAAGAAAATGGCCATATCTGACAGATGAAGGTATGATGTATTTTTGTACTTTCGATGGTTTTTCAACTTGGTTTTGTCAGTAGAAGTTCGATTGTAGCATAGAAGCCGTGATAAAAGGGAACCATCAATCTTACCCTGTTTACAAAGTCATGTTTTCAGTCATTAAATTTTACGCCAAAGTACACAATGACAATGTTTCTTGACTTCAAAGTCCTTTCTGTTGATTTTTTTAACCCCTGGGGACGAATTCCTTCACATTGCTTACGGAAACCTATGTAGGGAGTACGGCTTCTCACACAAACAGGCTTCATGAGTCGAAAGCGAGTGAATTTTGCACTCAGTTAGCTTCCAATTTTTAAACTTTCTCCAATTCTTGTAGCATTTGAGCCCCGCACAGCTGTGACCTGAACTTCCCTGATAATTTATCATTACAAATATTAAAAGAAATCTGCATATATTGGTCAAAAGAGACAAAATCGAACTAATGTACGTAACGCGCTATTTACTTGTGTACTATAAAAGTTGGAGTGCCCACCGCAATATGTCGAACTGTGTCGAACGGTCTGCTGCCCTCTTGCGTTGTGGGATTGGTCTATATAGAGCTGACTACAATGTGTGCTTACAAAAGTACAAGAAAATCAAAGATATATATTTTTAAAAATCCTCAAAATTGTTCTTTAAAAAACACTTTACAACTCTTTAAAAGATAATTCAGTATTTTTTTATATCACGTCCAAAAAATGAACAAAATGAAAAGTCATTATTTGAAGTTCAATAAAATGAAGCTGCCTTAAAGCTTTAATGAGAAAAGTTATTGCTCGTTCTGTCTTCTTTTATTCTTAAAGTAAATAAATGAAAAAACTCATTTTTTCAAGCCTATATTCTGACTCCTTCAAAAATCATGTCAGAACATTTCTTTGCTATTCTTAATTTTATGCACGCGCCTTGAGCACTCCAGAGAGTAGATTTGGCGCGATATAAATTACATTATATTACAGGATTTCCCGGTCAAATTCAGACTTTCTCCAATCAATTTAGTGTTTCTCGAGCAATCACTTTCGTCCGAAAAGCGATCGCGTTAAAGAATCAGAATTCAAATTCGTCTTTGACCATTCAAAACAACTCAGCGATCAAATTGCAAATAGCGCTACTCAGTTTGACACATCGAGCAATGGTATTCGTCAATCATGTCAATGGTAATCATGATGGTAATTCAAATTCGTTCCCCCCCCCCTTTCAAAAACGCTCCGCGGCTTCTGAATTGCATGAGAAATTATTGTAAAGTACAAAAATAGAACTACAAATAAGAAAAGAAGAAGTATACAAAATACATAGGAAATATGAACAAGAAAAACGAAAACGAAACCACCAATGAGATGAAAATAATCAAAACAAAAACTTAAAAGGAATTTTACAAAACACATATTCATATCAGTAATAAAGAATAAAAGCGAATAGAAATGAAAAATATAATCATGATTATGAAATGACAAAGATTAAAAAAAAAAAAGAAATTTGAAAGCATATTGTATATAAGTGCATATGCATGTATGGATATGAGATTCTATCGAGTCCACTCTAGAATCTAACAGAGAGATTCTAAATTGATTGAAAAAAGTAAAAAAATTCATTTCCTTAAAACGAATTTGAATGCTCGAAAGATGTTAGGCACCAGCGACTTCTTAATTTGATTGCAGATATTTCAAATACTGCCACTCATTAACGAAATCATGTTTCTATGAACACTTGTGATTGCTCAAAAACGAATTTACGTGCTCTAAAACGAAAATACTTGCTATTTATATGAATTTTAATGACCGATAGACACGATACGAGAGGTATCGTTTAATTTGAATGACCATTTACGAATTTGAATGACTAGAGTTTAAAATTGACCGGTAAATCCTTTATCATCATACTCTATCTGTCTCGATTTCTTTAGATTTTACAGGGAATATTCTACAGTGACTGTGCTCAGCCCGTTTTCTTTGATCCGCCTGTCTGGACCTTCAGTCTTCGAATCAAGCCTGTTTCAAACTCAAACCCCTTCGGTTTAAGGCTTGAGATCTTGGGATGTCAAGACAATGGTAAGTATAATTTTTGATGATACTTGAATCAATAGCAGGAAGGTATTTAAGATGCGTCGTGGTATAATGGATACCATGGGAAATATCCCCTATAAGTACTTTTCTGGGGGTAATTGGGACGATTTGTAAGAAAATCCGGTGTATCTTGTCCTTAGCTGGCAGTCGCTGGTAAGTCGTAATTCAGGAGGCGATTTTCCATGCATGAGGGGCTTTTTTGTTTGTTTGTTTTGTTTTGTTTTTGTTTTGTTTTGCTGGGGTTTTTTTAGAAGATGATTAAATTTGCCAAGGCCGATATTCAATGAATAGTCATAATATGAAATTGACCATTTCTGTTGATTTTCTCAGATTTACACGGTCCTTCTTCCTGCCACTGTTATCTCCATGCACGAAAACACTTCCTTGAAATAACCCCGCCGAATACTGAATTCTCTCAATGCTATAGCCTTATTTTAGGCACCTCCTGATTAGAGATGCCATCTTTTTTCTCTCTCTAATGTGATTTGCATCTTTTCCTAGACTGTGATACAGAATTTGGCTTTATGAGAGGAGTCGTTGAAGGTGTATCCGTGAAAGACTCGGATGAGACCGGGAGAGACGATTATAGACTGGCCGCATTAAGAGCTTTTGATTATCAGTCTTCAGGATGGATACCTGAATCACCGAATTCTTGGGTACAAGTAAGTTGATTATATGATAATGGCGATAATAATAAGATAATAATGACAATGATAACAATGAATAATGACACTGATAATAACATTATTGTATCGTTGATATCATTATTGTTATCATTATTAAATAATGCACTTAAACAGTATGAACTAAACAAAGCGCGTATGCAGTGTTCTTAGTGTGCCAAGTTGGCAGGTACCTATAATAAGAGAAATTTCTAAGGTACATATAATAAGAAAAATATCTGTGGGTCTAAAGCAGTTGTTGCGTGCATTGAAACCTCTTCATTAATAATTACTGGAAACAGTAGTGTTTTGAAGTTTTTTAAACGATTTACCTACCATAAGAAATGTGTTTAAAGGATGTCATTATATTTTAAAACTATTCTTATATCACTAATATCAGTCAGACGCTACATTATTTCTAAAACTCTTTAAAGACGTTTCCACATCTTTAGGCTATTGATTTGGCAGGTTTAAACAAAATACATATATGTTTTAGGGCTACGTGTAAATCATTGGCATTAGAACAGTTTCTTTGTTCATAATAGAAGCCATTTCAGTTACCCCTCCCCCTTAATAAACCAATTGATTTTCAACAATTCAATTTTGTAAAGAAAGTATTAGCAGTAAAGTAATAAATAATAAGGTAAATAGTAAAGAAAGTATTAGCAGTAGAACAAAAGAATTTCATATTTCATGACGTAACATTAATTTCCCCACAGATGTCAGTAAATGAGCCTTTTCGATTGACGGCCATGATTCTCCGAAAGTGCGTTAACCCCGATGCCTGGATAACCGCATTTCAGCTTTGGTTTGGCTCACGTGAGATGGTAGAGGCCGGCCGACTAATTTTGACAGAAATCGTAAGTGGGCTATTTTATTAGTAAATAGCTATTGCTATTCCCTTTTTGTTTCTCCTTCTCCGCACCCCCTTTTAGTTGTAATTTAGGTGTGTGTGTGTTCTCTCATCAATTTCATTACATTTTTTTGTGCCTAGAAAAACGGGTCCTATTCTGCAATGTCAATCCAAATTTACAGGGTTTTAAACCCTCGTGGAAAGACCCACAAAATTGTGTATGCATTTTACTTCGATCTCAACTTTATTTCATCTTGCGAAAATAAAATTGAATTGAATTGAATGGAATGAAATGAAAATGAACTGAATTTTGTCCAGTGCGTTAGATCTTACATTTTGATATATCCGATCATCATCATTGAGTTATTTAAGTTGAAAACCCTACTATGAAGGAGAATTTCACCTTTGTTATCAATATGTTCAGTGCTACACAACTGGGAACGTATTATAGAGGACATCAAAGTAGTAAATTTCTTGCATTTACCCATTTATTAAAAAAGTAAAATACATGATGTTCAATGTTTCACTCAGATGCAAAATTTTGCAAGGAATATTCCGATTATAAACTTGATCTATTATTATGCATTTGTGAACTGTTATATCTTTGTTATTATCAGAGTATCAAACTTGTATTGTTTTGCCAATATCAAGCTTTGAATATCAAGCTTTGGGTTACACTAATTGCATAAGGCCTGTAGGGGTAGGAGTCCCATGCACGAACATGACGAACAAACACATAAACTTTTGCAACACATGTATCATATCTTTCGAAATTTAAGAAACCGGTCATCATAGGTAATATAAAAACAAATTCTTTTAAACAGTTACCAGTAACAAAAAGGGGGATTCAGTATAAGAACTAAATTTGACATAATTTTTTGCTTTTTTCCAGTTTTATGCAGACTACCGTAACACAGATCTCTCGAAAGTGAATTTCACAGAACCCTTTGAGCTACTGGAGTTAGCACGCTTTTACCCAGTGAATACATCGCAAAAAGTTTGTCTTCGACTAGAGCTCGTGGGATGTAATTACTCAAGTAAGTATAACTTCATTTGAAATTTTTACAAGAAGTGTTATTCCACATAATAAATAGCGTAAATTTAACGGTGGTTACGGGGCAAGCCTGACCCATATGTGAGTTTATTTACATTTTAAATGAACAATTTGGGTGTACTTAGTTGCATGACCCACCCCTCTCTTTCCACGTATTCATCTTTCTTCTTCCTCAATTTTCTTCGTTTTCTCCTTGTTTTTTTTTTTTCACTTGAAAAATTATCGGGGGGCGTTGCGCCCCCCCCCCCCCCGTCTCGCCGTCCCTGCTGGTTACCTAAACTAACTATCCAGTCGATGTCCATTCGTTGTTTGTTTTTGTTCTTTTTTTTAATACAAAATAGTTGTACATTAGCCATGCGCTCCTCTCTCTCTCTCTCTCTCTCTCTCTCTCTCTCTCTCGTGATTCAAATTAAAATTCAATAATTTATTGATTTCAATCCAAACATTAAGGATCGTTCTTAATGAATCTTGATTAAGCCGTTAATCATGTTAATGGCATAATATCTTGATTTCAACAGGCTGTTTTAATGACGAAATTCTTTTCTTCATTTTTTTTTCTGTCAGGGACATAATACGTTTTGCAGGTTAAGGAGCTTGAGCTTGGGTAATATCGGAGCGCAACCTTGTTTGGATGAAAATAAGAGGGCTGCTATATTCCATCCAACAATAATCATGAAAATTGCGATATTTCCTTTTTCACGATTCAGATAGTCACCCAGAACTCCAAATTCTGTTTCCTTATACAGAGTGCAGTCAGCGGTTAGGAATGGAATCTCGGAATATAAACAGAAGTAAACTAACATGTAAAGGTTGCAATGAAACTACCATCGACCAAGCTCGCCTTCACCACTTTGACTCTAAAGGTAAGAAAAAATGGCAATCCACCAACCTACGGGTTTCAGTGGCGTATTTACTGGGCGGACCGTCCTCATCCTCCCCACTCTTCTCGTTCTCCTCTGACGATACTAACAGAAACTGACAGTCTCATGTTCAAACCGATCATTCAGGGAATTGTAGTAAAGAGGAATACTGAAAAAAGATACTGATTTGTGTCAAGATTCGTTTCTAAATCTCCCTTTTTGTAGTGCCCCTTGGCTGATGTCTGTTAATTTCTAGAGTTGCCAGTGTAGGTCCAAAGGCATGGTAATATTGATATTTCGTGAGATATGTCTTCTAATGTTCCCTGCGCATCGATACTACAAAGTCTAGGTTTTGTGCACCACCCCCCCCCCCAAAAAAAAAACAACAACGAATGCATTCATTTTTGCAGGACGGCAAGGGCCTCAGGTACTAGAGAAAAGGAGACGGACCCCATGGCAGAATAATCAAAGTTGTAGTATTGCTGCATTTCAATAAATTGTTTTCTTGATTATAGAGAAATTATTGACATTTATTTGTACTCTCGTTCATAGGGAGACAGGGAGACACCCCCCCCCCCCCTTAAGGGTAGGGGCACAGAAAGGTATGTCCCCCAAGATTTTTGTTTAAAACTTATCGGCAAATTTTTGTTTTGTGTCACAACCCCCCCCCCCCCCCTCCCCCCGCGCTAAAAATTCATGTCACCCACAAGTAAATTCAAGCTAAGACCTTTTATTTTGAGAGTGTTCCTCCAGAACATTAGATGGATTGACGCCCCTGTTCTCACTATTTAGGGTTTACTGGATGCGTGCTACCCACAACTGATGTTCATGACATCTGGTTTCAAGTTGGTTTCGAAGACGTCTATATTCTAAATGCCATTATGAGCCAAGGTGGTTTTGTGAACGGAAAGAAGGCTGTTATTACGAGATTCAAGGTGGAATATAAACTGCTTGCCATGAGCAATGACGACGATGAACAATGGAGAGAGTACAAGAACGTCATGGGTGAAACAAAGGTAAGAAAAGACCACCGAACTCTCTAAATTTCTTAGACTAGATTCAGGGACAAATCCAAAATTCGATTAAAAATTTAATGGATCAGAGTTGGAAATCATTCTTAGTATCTATAATTTTTTAATCTAATTTCGGATTTGGCCCTATTCACAATCTATTAGATTGATCTATAATCTAAGAGATTGAGGGGGGGGGAATATTGGATCTATGATTGCGGAAATTTTGGAGTGTTTATTTCTACAAAAGGTGCTTCCACCTCCCTACTTATCTCTCTTTGTCGTGTTTGTAATTATACAGTATTTGCAATTATACAATATTTCCTAAAAGAGCAAACTATTACCTGCATCACCATGTTCACGCAATGTACGTGCGTATCCAGACTCACTGAAATTCAGCTTTCGGTCGCCATGATCACAGCGTTTTTGTCATTTAAAAGACATAGTTTAGTTCACCTCTAATCCATTAAATTTTAGGCATCATTGTTAATAGTAGGCCTACTGCCATTGCATTCTTTTATCTGTTAAGCAGTGTACTGTGTTTATGATTGAACCGGTGGAAACTGAATAACTTGAAACTTGAAACAGAATCAAATTATCGTTTATTGTCTGTTCCCATGCTAGTCAAATTTTCGACTATATGTATTGTACTCATTGTGCTCAATTCATTATATAGAAATTACATTAGAGCTTGTTTTTCGAAGTGAAATCACAGGATGCATGGAAAGATGCAAGATAGAAATTTGCCCATATCTTAGTATAAAATGTAATAAAAAGAAATTCCACATACAACATGTACAAACGAAGCTAAACAAGTATTGTCAATTATTTTGTTCATGATTTGCGCCATTTAGTTTTCACACTATGTATGTTATGTGACGACCACATGAATTCCATATTAGTTGTCATCTTATGATGTGAACAATAAATTCCCTCGAAAGAGGTTAAATAGAGAAAAATATGCACTGCATTGCATTTTCCAACACGTTCTCCGTCTATGGAACTTTATACACAAACAAGTTAGTCAGTCAAAGATTTGCTTTTTGACAGAGAAAGGGTAAAGAAATTCAAGTAGCCACACCTCAGTCAGTAAGCACTCTGTTAAATCCCTGTTAAATTGTTTGGATCTAGTATGTTTTCTCGCCTCCTCCTCAGTATTCCATGATTGACTGTTAATGGTAAAGCTGTAGGCCTATAATTAAGAAAAAAAATATTGTCCTACTGATTTCAGTACTTTGAAAATGTCCAAGACACCTACACTGTATCTATTCATCGCTTCGAGAGAGCTTTCTTTACCCAGACCGTTCGGGTCTACCCTGATTCTGACATGACGAAACCTGGTGTCATCCGACTTGAATTCGCGGGTTGCCGGCTAGATGGTGAGTTGATACGTGCTGCTTTAAACCCTTAGCACACAAAAGACCATTTTGTTCTAAGGGTTTGAATAATGAATGATTCCATTTATTAATTCACTCATTAACCTCCCTGGGGTTGGAAACCCGATAGATATTTATTTTCATTTCCGTGAATGAGTTCGACAATATATTTGAGACCCCACTGCGTCAAACCAACGCCAAGTTGACAGATTGACATAAGCCTCGACTTAACTGTAAAAATACCGGTTGGATAGGGAGCGTCAAAATTACTGAAGTCTGTGCAAATTATAGAAAATTTGTATACGCATACGAAGAACAGGATCTGTGAATTATATTATTGAACATAATCCCTGGCCTGCTCTTCAATCCAATCATCGGAAATGAATCGCTTGTAACATGACAAATTCTCACTTTCTACTTTCTTGGCGTAACGTCAGGTCTACTAGTATTTCAGGGTTATGATGACAGAAGATGACAGCTTAAACATAGAAAATGCAAGCTACTTACATCTTTATCCCTATTGCTCCGTAATTAATTTGTCAAACCTCTCGCTGTGTGTGGCAAGATACCGTTTGTGGCTTTCACTTACACTAGCAATGAGAGTACTTACCGTCTTAGTTCTCTACAGTTACATGATTTCAATGCAATTTTCTGAATCCATTTTGGTAGATCCTAACAAGGTGTGTAGCGATATTGAGTTTTTGCACGAAGGTTTCTGCTATGGTGCAGTTGATGAGGAAAGTCCTACAGCATGTGATCAGATCTTTATACCTGGAAGTCACCCAGCTAACATCAAGTCTCCCTCAATTCAGGTAAGATAAGGGTCGTCAGGGGGGGGGGGTAATGTTGTCCCCCCCCCCCCCCTTCCCCTACTCCATTTTTTTCTTTCAGCAAATTTGGAAAATTTAGGGGAATCTTCAATATGTGACGGTGTGAAAAAAACGAAATCAGGTTGTATGGCATCAGGCACCGTGAAGAAGTTTTATGACTGTCATTACGATATCGTTACATCCATATAGTCCTTGCACTAAGGCAATGTACCATATGTTTAACTTAAGCCTAGAGGTGTGTACAGCAGACAAGAATTTGTTTTGCTGGCTTTATTTAAATTTAATTCATTTAAATCTATCTCTCTTTGTTTTCATTCGTTTTATATCATATCTAACTCTATTTTTAGACATTCATCACTAATAAGAGTGAGAGTCTACTTTATGACAAGGCCGATCGATTCGTCATTGGACTTCAGGTGAGTGTTACTTCGAAAAGAAGAGGCTTCGTTATTCTTTGAAATATTTTATGGCATAAATTTTCATATTTTCTCTTTGCATTGTTAAATATTATCACTCTGCGCATAATATGATCCCACATAAAAATAAATTGAAGTAACATTACCTTGCGGTGTTGTAGTGCAATGCTCTAGATAGCTACTGCGTAGATTTTTTTGTTCAAAGACCCAATTCAAAGAAGAATGAATATGAAATAATTCATCATCGCATCGTTCGTTTAAAAACAAGCGGGTCAACTCGTATCATTATTAAAGCGATAAACAGTAACCATGATAATCAGTATTAATACATGGCAATTTGGCATGGCATCACATTTATAAATTCACTTATCCAATAACAGGCGAAAGAAGGAGGAGGAGATTTTGAATGGACAGATGGAACTCCTTTAGACTACTCCGAACTGGCCCCAACTGGATCCAAAGAAGAAGCTCTACTGCAAATATGTGTTTACATGGACGCCTACGATTGCTTCAGTTGGAAGACATATAATTGCATCCCTCAAAAGAGAGCTGTTCTGTGCCAATATGGTAAGCATACATCTAGCTGGGCATAATTATTTGCCTCACTCTTTTTCTATTTTCAATCTTTAATAACATGTTTGTAATTTCCCCTTTTTTCTGTCTCTCTTACTGCCCCATCTCTTCATCTCTCCACCCCCCCCCCCCCATTTCCTTCTAAAGTCAGACCCAACTTCAGAAAACCGAGCACAGGCATATACTCCGAAAACGGCGTATGAATATAGAGCCATCATCGTTCATTGTGAGGCAGTGTGTACAACATACATTGAGAAAATCTCGCAAAGTCAACCTGTCAATGATATATAGTTTCTTTAAAATAATGCTGCGTGTAAATTTTCTTCTAAATCTTTGAATGATTCGCCATATGAAATGACTTTCAAATGACAAACATTTTTTTTTAAATGTATAAGCAGCATTATTTTTGAAAAGTATATTATCAACAGCAGGTCGACATTGCAGAATTTTCCTCATGCCTTTTGTACACAATGTCTCTCACTGAACGATGAGGGCTCTATATTCTTAGTTCTATAGGCCGTTTTCAGAGTATAAACTTGTGCTCGGTTTTCCGAGGTTGGTCTGACTATCGACATTGCATCGACTTTAATTCATAGTATTCCCCCTTTCCCTTACCTCCCCACCCACTTCCCTTCCCCATTCCCTCCCTTCTAACTCTGAAACCAGTGTCTAATGCCCCCGCCCACACTTTCTAGTAATCAAAGCAAGTAGTTATGATAGATATGAATAGATTTGAATTTCAAAGCTCTAAAATGCCACTGTTAAGTCATTCCCCTGCTCAAAAATACGTGCTTGTGGATAAACTTCACAATGAAAATCTACAAGTTTGGAATACAAAATAATTGTGGATAAACTTCACAATGAAAATCTACAAGTTTGGAATACAAAATAATTGTGGATAAACTTCACAATGAAAATCTAAAAGTTTGGAATACAAAATAATTCTTTCCCATAGGCTTAATACAGAGGCCAACCGGTTCCAGTAGCAAATAGGTTAACCAAATCCGAGTTACAGCAGCTGCTCATATTCCGTGTATCCCTTTTCTGTTTCACGATGAGCACATGCATTTATAGGACTATTTAAAGCCTCAGTCAAAGCTTACTGTAAAATATTAGAATAACGATAACGAGTATTTCGATTCAGTTAAAGGTATACTTTATTACCATCATGTACAAATTTTAAGACCACCTTGGAATTTGTGGGATTTCAATAAATTGGAATACATTCTTTTGTTTCATTGAATGATAACAAAACATGTTTACTACAGTGGTCAGAAGCACAAGAGAAATGGTGTAAGCCCATATGAAAGTTTGGAAATAAATGTACATGTATGTACGAAAAATAATTTAATTCAATTTAACTTTGTTTATTCTTTGAGTTAATGCATTTTGGGAGGGTGGTCTTAAACTTTTGCAATTAATGGTTTATTAGGGTGTGTATGCCCATGTCTTTTAACCCATTTATTCTACATTGTCATGATTGTTAACTCAGAATTCAACACTGTTTGGTATAGCCCGATATCTTATGCGAAAACATACATAATACATGAGCAGAAAGAGCAAAAGATTTATGCTGTGCTCACCTGGTTGCGTCAGTTTTTGTCCCCTGCTGCTGATTTTGAAAATGAAAATAAACACTAAAATCTTTAAATTGGCAATGCAAAGGAAAATTCAAGATCACTGTTTTCTCCATGCAAATTAGAATGTTTTTATCTTTCCAACAAACTGCTAATTTGTTTTCTTCAGATGCATGACCTTTACACAAGAAAAATGTAGCAATAAAAGAGAAATACTTATGTCGACAATTTTCAGAAGGGAATCTGACCAAAAGGTTTCAATAATTCCTGTCATATTAATGGGTTGATAGCAGGGCAGCTCTAAAGATGAAACTTTATGAAAACCTCTCGTAATTCTCGTCAAGTATGACCGAGGCGTAACTCTCCAGTAATTTCATTTCTCCCAAGACATAAATGAATGCCTAGGTACTACCCATGGATGTAGCCATCAATGCCAGAACACGCCTGGTAGCTACTATTGTCTATGTCCTTCTGGAACAAGACGAGACATTGAAAATCAGTGCATAGGTAAATATATTATTCGTGAAACAGGGAACTTTCTTTGTTATAATACACTACATAAATACCGGTTCATATTACACATGAACATCCTACCACAAAATGTTAATGGGGATTCGGTAATATTGGCGTGGTAAAGTTACATGCAAAAAAAGTATACATTAAAAATCTTGTATATAAGCGGATCATTGAATAAACAAACTTAGTCATTCACTTTGTGGGTGATAGTTTACATGACATATGTGGTTGACTACCAAGCATGTCATGTTTTATCTTTTCCCAATCAATGTGCTCAAAAAAGTTAACCCAAATTTTTCCATCAAAACAACACTAAATTCAGCAGGCAACGCCTATACAATTATGTTCATGTGAAAATGAAGATTTGTCAGCAACTATGTTAAGTATTCAAAATTTAGAAAGTGCTTTTTAATGCACTTCCCTGAGAATATATTTGATCCAAGACGTCGTAACGAATCTATGTCTGAATGTACAGTTCTAAGAATAAACCTTATGTGAATTTAACTGTAAATATCTTTAAATGAAATTGTCATATAATGAAGTGCAAAATGATCGAGCATGGAAATTGACTGAAATGAATATTTTTCAAAAATTGCTCTCGTATTCCCAAAATAGCTCTGGTGAAATGATTTAGGAGAGCTACTTTTCTTTTCAAGAAAAATCTCCAAAGAGTTGTCGCAAAGAAGAAAAAACTATTGTTACGCTGGTGCTAGTATAAAGCCGGAGCTGCTGGTCAGTGGGGTTTGCATACTGAATGCTCATCAGATTCCTTTTCAGTGTAGAATATTATTAGAATTATCTTGCTAACTTCATAGCACTGTTGCTACCGTTGTTGTGCAGATGATTGTTATTATTATTGATATTATCATTACCATCATTATTGTTATTATTATTGTTATTATTATTATTATTATTATTATTATTATTACCATTATTATTTCATTATAATGAGTAGTAGTAGAAGTAGTAGTAGTAGACTAGTAGTAGTAGAAGTAATAGTAGTAGAAGTAGTAGGAGTAGTAGTAGGAGTAGTATTGATATAGTTAGTATTATTCTCATCATTAATCATCACCATCATTATCATTCCTTATTTTTTTCATTTATCATGCATATACATCTTAATATTTTTACGTGTTTTCATTATTGGAAATCTTTTTGCATTCACCCACGGGCTGCGACAAACAAAAAAAGATAAATCAAACTCACTTCGATTCAATTCAATGCAATTAAATCCAACAGATATATGCAGCATTACAAACGCAACCGCTCTTCATATTGAACAAAACTCTGGTCTATGCATCAGTCATAGTAATGATCTTAAGCTAACATGGAGCGAAGCCAGTCAACAATGTCTTAGTCAGAATAAAAGGCTTCTAGGTGACAGAATCAGTGCAGGGCATCGAACGTTGGTAAGTACTTTTATTATAAAGAGGGAGTTCATTATTTAAGTTTAGATTTTTGTTAATTTGGTTACGTTGCAAAAGTAATATTATGCATCATACCACTTAAGCCATGACACTACAGAATGATTTTTTTTTCTTCTGGTCAACGTTTAATCAGCTTTTCCACCTCACATTCGAAAAAAGGACTTATTTTCCACTCCTATACAAAGCTTAGAAAATAGAATTCATATAGCGTCTCCAAGGTGAATGACAATTGCAACAAAATTAACACAGTTATTTCTAATGAGCATATAAAAATCAAAATCATACATATTCATTTGCGTTGCCAATTCAGAGGGTTAAATTATTAGCTCACTCTCAGAACAACAGTGCTGACTAGAACTTTTCTTGTCCAACATTTGGAACCTTTAGAGCTTCTTCAAAGAACCATTAACAACCTACAAAGGTTCTCTAAAGGGTTTTCAATTGGTCTTTAGAACCATTATTTGAACGTTATAGAGTTCTTGAAAATATGAAGAACCCATTATAGAACCCCTTTTCTCGAGGTTCTAAATACGGGACCAAAAAAGGGGTTCTACCTGACACATTTTTCTGTTAAAGAGTTTATACGTCAATCAAATCGCTCTTATTCCCAAAATATGTGATTTTTAGTTCTTTCTGATCTTGTATTTTGAGTAATTCCTAGTATTCTGCTTCAATCGAATGTAGAAGTGATATTGGTTAATTTGGTATGATCAGTTACCCTTGACAACAGGATATATAACGATTCTTAATGTGCACTGCAAGGTACGGGATTAAAGAGCTGAAAGCATTGGCGCAAATCCCGGAGGGATGGGGGAAATATCCCCCACACTTTTTTTGAGGGGGGGGGGATGGCGTGTACAAATATCCCCCCACACTTTTTAAGGAAGAAATTATATTTGAATTAATTAGTTAATAAAATTTTTAATAATCTGTCATAAACAACCATCATGTTTTAGAATTTCTATTTGAAAATGTGATTGAAAACCAGAAAAGCAGTCATTTTTGGCTCACTCGCTTCGCTCGCTCATCATATTTCAGAATTTTCATTTGAAAATGCATTTGAAAACCAGAAAAGTGGTTATTTTTGGCTCGCTCGCTTCACTTGCTAATCATATTTTAGAATTTCTATTTGAAAATGTGATTGAAAACCAGAAAAGTGATAATTTTTGGCTCGCTCGCTCACAAGATAAAAATTGAAATGTGTGTAAGGGGGGTCAGTGCAGGTGGGTGAGGGCGTGTGTTTATACTCAAGTGTGAGTTCGACAGTGGATTCACGCTGGTGGCTGAAAGATTGGCATATATCATTCTATTATCTTTCATTCATGTTGATTTCTGCATGCACACAAGGAATAAGAAAATGTAATCGCCACAATAGTCAATTTAGTTTCAAGTATAATCGTTCTTAGTTTGGATTTGCTATGCGATGCAATGAAAGATGACATATGATGGTAAATACATGAAGTTATCATCATTATTGTTCTTATCTGATTATCATTATTAATAATATTATCATTACTATTACAACCATCATCATTAAACTGAATATCTTTTTCGCCTTCCTCTTCTTCTTTTCCCCCATATAGACTGCTTACATACAAAAACTATCATCTGAAATATCTAGCTGGCCACTCATTTGGTTCAAGAACTATACTACGGAAGATCTAACTCAAGACTGCTATGTTGCCAATTTGACGAATATCGATCGTATAACAGTCAACCAAGAGTCATGTGATAAAATATTTTCCTTCTTCTGCATCACAGGTATGAAATTTATTTGCTTTTTAAATGAAAACATCAAAATTGAGGAGTTTCAAGGAACCTATTCATTGCTTTCTTAATATGATTTTTTTTTTTTGGGGGGGGGGTGTTATGCAGCATCTCTTGAAAGCATCCACAGAAGGATCTAGTAATGACAGTTACATGTTGGTGCATTTATTTTAAAAAAAAATGTTGATCGAACAGAATAGGTCTAAATAAAAGAGGCACGTTAAAACATTTATTCAAAATAGGAACAAAGAAGCGAATAGATCAATATGAAGATTATGTCAAAAGGCATAAACCCCAAACCACATCTTAAACGTAAAGCCTGTAGTAGGCACGTTGAATGCATGCATTTTCATTTTTTGAAGGATTTTTTTTTTTTTAATTTTCTAAATGTCAGAATATGAGCTGTTGAATCTGGCTGACGTATGGGAGGTGAATGCTCTTCAGGCTGGAGGGGGGATAAAAGAGCAAGAGGTCAACGCCCCCTACGGATACATAGAGTTCATGGGCTTTGCCCCTTGGTATGGAACCAACATAGCGGCCCCTACGCTTATTCGCATTTTGTCTGGCAGAGCCAACACCAGCATAAGGCAAGCTTAAGCACAACGAAAATATCTACAGTATAGATCAGTAAAATAATAGCAGAAATCTCACAAATCGCAAAATTGGCAAAGGTCTTTTAGCCTGTTGCATAAGACCATATCCCTGCATTAAGTCTGATGAAGTCAACAGATCTATATGCACAAGGCAAAGAGATACATCTGCAAAGCATTTGTTAATCATTCCTTATACATCTCCAACTACGTCTTCAGGGCATGATTACATTTATGTAATAAAGAATTGATCAGCGAACCTTAGACATTCATAAACTGCTGTTTATATCAATCAGTGGTCTGCATGAAAGTGTCCATGTGAAGTCTAAAGAGAACGCTTTCAAAAACTTGATTTTATCACGCAATAAAGCCATCTAACTGTCATATTTTAAAGTCCACGTGTTATTTTGAAGTGTAATTGTCTAATATGCTCGTGCATTTATCAATATTTGTCTAAATCAGATTCAGATTTGTATATGACAGATTTCTGCGTACTCAGTTCATATTTCTCAGAATCTTAGTCAAAATGAACTGAATCTCCATAAAGCTGATTAAACGATTTTTTTAAATCTCATGCACAGGTTGTCATTCCACCACATATTTCTACGCCAGGACCATGACAGTGATGAGTGCATTGATGAGCTTAGGATTCATCTGGGACGCTATAGAGGAAACTCGAGTGTAATTTGTGGAGAAGTGGAAGAGGAACTAGTTCTTATACCTAGTACTGGCAATGTGGTCGACATGTCCGTTCGTCTTGGAAAGCTTAGCAGTGAAATGATCAAGGAAATTGGGTTTAGTCTCACCTACGAGGCAATCGGTGAGTCAAGCATTATTCGTTATGGATGATGCCTAGGGGATACCAAGGGGCGATTCCTAAGGAAAGCATGTTATACCTCTATAGCTTGTATTCAGTTCTAGATTCTGCTTCCCCTTTAAGATGGCTGGATCGCTTCCTGGTAAAGAAGATTCATAGTTCAATTTGATAGGCTCATTCTTCTACCATTTTGAAGCAATTTTGTGAAGTATTCTATGCAGGCACATTCCCCGACCTACGATCCTTAGCAGCAGCAGCTTAGCTAAGCTTTGCCTGATGCTATTCTGTTGGGGGTTTTGCATGGAACTCACATAACCTCAGTGATCTCAGTGATTTAAACCTTGATTATTGTCAAGATTGTATAGCACCCATTTTTGCATTAACGCTCTTCCCTCTGTTTGCATACAGACTGTACTTACCACCCATGTTCTACTGGCTGCGGAACCACCAGAATGGACGCGGTTGGTAACGACACTCTGCAGACCTTGCCTTTTCCCTCTCGGTTCCAGCCATACAGCTACTGTTTTTACGAGATCACCACTCTGGACCAGAGCTTAGTGTCATATGTAGTCTTGGAGTTTGTCGATTATCGTGTAAGTATATGATTTTAGGCCACGATGCACGGCACATATATGAGAGGAGACAGAAAGAAAAGCAAGAAGATCTGTGAAACTGTGCCGCCTCCATTACATGCAAATATATATATATATATATATATATATATATATATATATATACATATGTGGGTGCGTGCGTGCGTGCGTGCGTGTGTGTGTTGAAGGTGTGCGTGAGTGTGTGTGGGTGCGGGTGAGCGTGTGCGGCGCGCATGGGTTTTATCTTACATTTTGGCCGCTTTTAGGAGGTTACTGGTGGATGTCTTCAACGAAGCATTTGAAAAGGGTTGTTTATCGACGTCTCAAAAACAAGGTGTTCTAACAATAATTGAAAAAGATGGTAAAAATCCTTTATATGCTAAAAACTATAGACAAATTACATTGTTAAACACTGACTATAAGATAATTGCAGAGATAATGGCAAAACGAATAGAAGACGTTTTGAATGACATTATTTCTCCTGATCAAGTTGGCTATATAAATGGAAGACACATTGGTCATGCTGGTGAAGCTATATGTTTGATAGATGATGTAATTTTTCACTGTTACAATTAATGTGAGGAAGAGATTTTCAAAAGGCTTGTGACTCTGTCTCACATAACTTTCTTTTCAAAGTATTAGAATTATTTGGGTTTGGACAGTATTTTTGTTCTTGGGTTAAAACCATGTATAACGGAATTAGTAGTTGTGTTATGAATGGAGGTCTCTCCACTGGTAATTTTGATATTAAGAAAGGGCTAAGGCAGGATGACCCACTTTCACCGTATCTGTTTTTGCTAGTTATAGAAACTATGGCTCACGCGCTTAGAAATGACAGTGTTATTAAAGGAGTGGAATTCGATAATTCTGAAGTTCGAAAAATCTTATATGCCGATGACATGACTTTGTTTTTTAGAAATGAAACATCAATTAAAAGAATACAGGACATATTCCAAGCTTTCCATGACTTGAGCGGTTTAAAGGTTAACATAGAAAAAACTAATATAATAAAGATAGGGAAAAAACAGAAATGACTCGGGAATATTACCATTTGGCAATATTGTAACGGAAATAAACATTTTAGGCGTATATTTTTCCTTGGATGTAAAGAGGATGGAAGATCTAAATTATAAGGAGATTTTGAGTAAAATTAAAAGGATTCTGGGATGGTGGAAACAGAGAGACTTGTCAATAATGGGGAAAGTACATTTGCTTAAGACATATGCCTTGTCAAAACTGAACTATGTTTCGTCATCATTAGTTGTTCCAAAGTAGGTAGTAACAGATATCAAGAAAATTTGTTTTGAATTTATATGGAACGGAAAAGACAGAATTAAGAGAGACATTTGTTACCAGGACTACGGGAAGGCGGCTTAAGGATGGTAGATTTTTATTTATTTGTGAAAACTCAAAGAGTAATGTGGTTAAAGCGGTTACTTTATGGGGAAAGAAGAAAGAACTATAGCTTTAGAAAAGTGGGTGGAAGGTTTATTTCACTTTATAATTACGATGTTAAATTATTGAATTTAAAAGCACCACAGTTTTATTTAGAGATTTTAAGGGCTTGGCAAGATATGGAGGAAAATATGAATTTTAGTGCAGGAAAAGCCACTCCAATCTTTTTTAATAATAAAGATATTTCGAGAGGTAAAATGATTTTTGATGACGATTTGTTTAAGAACAATATTTATCTAGTAGGTCACATTCTCGAGGAAGAGCAGGTGAGAACAATCGCTTATTTTCATAATTCAGGTTTGAGTGCTGAAAATAACATGGAAATTTGGAAGTTAACTGATGTAATTTTGAAAAGCGGAAAATATGGGAATTTCCACGATTTATGCTCGAATGACGTACACAATTACAACATCTCTTTGAAGATGTAGAAAGGTTTATGAAAATTTTGTAACAAATTTACAACATCTCTATACTTTACAAGTAAGAGATGACCACAATAATTTTGCTCTCTCAAAAAAAAGAAACCTCAGGAATATTCATAAGACCTAGAATCACAATAATCTTACCAAAAGTAAGAGAATTTCAATATAAATTGCTTCATGGTGCAATATACACGAACGAACATTTGCTCAAATTTGGTTTTATCGCTACTGATAACTGTTCATTCTGTAAACATAACCCGCAATCTTATGAAGATTTATTCTGGCTCTGTAATGATGTTAAGGCTTTATGGCAGAAGGTTATCGAAAAACTTAGTTTGGTAAAGCTCCGAAATGCAGAGTGGAAAGATATACATGTGGGAATTACTGGATCCGACCTTGAAGTAAAATTTTGTAATACCGTAATCTTTTTAATGAAATATATCATTTTTAGGACAAGGTCAGAAGGTAGAGTTCCTACTCAAGAAGAACGGATTCAGTGAGTCGTAGAATATCGAAATGAAGAAAAAGCAATAGCTATTAAAAAGAACAAGTTAGACAAGCATATGTTAAAATGGGAGAGATTGTACCGAAATGGCAGGACTGAGGGCGATATCCAGGTGTGATTTGGGAGAGAGTGACTGTGTAGGTGTATGGGTGCGTGTGTGTGTGTGTGTGTGTGTGTGTGTGTTTTAGGGAGATGATGTTTTCTTTTGGGAGGGGTGATACTTTGTTGTTGTTTTTTCTCATTGATTTCTTTTTGATTTGCTTTGTTTTGATAACTGTAAGTTATGTAATCTCAGACAGTTTTATATCAATGAATATTTGATACATGAAAGGGAAAGTGTTTTGTTATGCATATTGGTATGTTTTTTTAAAGGGGATCCTAGGTTCAATATATCTATCTGTTTATCAGTTTGTAGTGGATTTGGGTCTCCTTTGTTCTTGTAGATTTTTTTTTATAGACACAACATGAGAGTATCGCCCTCCACAAAAAGTGCAAGTTGGATAGGGAAGACTTTTGGGGGGCGGGGGGGGGGGAGTGGTGACTCAACATTTTTTTTATAATAACTTATTTCATTATTTTTCTTTTAAGTTATCTTTGATTCATGCTTATATTAAGTTATTGAAAAAAAGTCAAAATATGAAATGTGAAATATTATATTATGTGATTGAAATCTTAAATTGAAATGTTATATATTTTTATTCATAAAATCAGAATAAAACAATGTGGAAAAAATGGGTGTTAGTGTGTGTGTTTTTTTTTATAAAATGGGAATATTAAATATGTTGATTGAATTGATAGTCAATAAAATAGGATTTGAAGGGGAAAATAGCCAACCAGGACAAGCCCAACGCAGACAAGGTGTAATGCCAGACAAAGGGCTTAAATATTGTTTGAGAAACGTCAATTGTAATTGCGTTTGATTGAGTTTGAAGATGCACTTAACTTTATATCTGCAAATCATTTCAGATCTTTGCACTCCTATAAGATACACTTATCAAATCAAAATTTTAAGAATTACGAGTGAAATGAAATTAGAATTCGTAAATGAATTGAAAATATTTAGCAATCGCCACTGGAATACGTACTCTATGCATGACATGAGTAAATCAATTACAATCTTGAATTAATTCAAATCAAATACTCCCTACATGTGACTGAATACATAAACAATTGATAATGTTACTTCGCTTCTAATTCGATTTTTAACCTTCTAGTTTTCTGTTTAGTTACCGCTATATTTTCTGTCAAGCGAGGCAAGATAAGTCTTTTTTTGCAAAGGAAGGAGATGATGGAAATAGTAAAGTTCGTTGCCTCGTAAAGAGATGAACACAGCATGGAGTGGTGTAGTTAACATGCGCTCATTCCAAAGGAGGCGTTAATGTACCTCTCTCCCCACCCCAAAAATCATGTCCTGTATATTGTTATAATTATCACATCATTATTATTATTATTGTTGTTATTTCCTTTTCCACAACTTGATGTTCTGTTGGAATATTAAACAGCAACCGGACATCTTCCAGAAATCAAGGGTGATCTGTTCTCTATTCTATCAAACAAGTCCTCTTATCATTGTTCACTTATCTTTCTAGTTCAAGACCTTCGGTAGGATGTTATTATTATCATTATTATTATCAATATTATTTTGATTATTATTTTTATTATTATTATTATTATTATTATTATTATTATTATTATTATTATTATCCTCATCATCATTATCATCGTCATCATGTTATTGTTGTTATTATTATCATCATCATTGTTATTATATCTTTATCATGATTGTTATTATTATTTGGTGCTGTGGTTATTGTTGTTGTTGAAGATACGAAGGCACAGTAGGAGCTGCTATGACTCGGTCACTCTCGAGGGCACATCCTTGATCAACCCTTCCGACAAACAGCGGATCTTTGAATGTGACGTCACACCACCACTTCAGGTTACGTCATGGAGGAGCATGCGAGTCACTGTGTCGAGTGGATTGCAGTCAGTTTCAGAGGGATTCATCGCAAATTATTCCTTTTCAGGTAGAATTGGATTTAGATGTATTCGGTTGATGTATGGTTTATTTCATAATTATCTCAGTCAAGAATATGCATGTATCTAATGCATTCATTAGAGAGTTAATGTCTCTCTCTTTTCTCTCTCTCTCTCTCTCTCTCTCTCTCGCTGTCTCTCTCTCTCTCTCTCTCTCTTTAGTTTTAACATGAAGGCCTATGTCCAGTGATGACTGATAATCTTCATCGTCGTCTTCTTGTCACCACCCTTCATTTAGCTCATTCGTTTACTAACTCCGCATCCACGTCAGTACCATCTTCCTTAATACAGTCCATCCATCTCTTCTTCTGTCTTTCTCTCTTTCTCGTCCCCTCTCTACTATAATCCTGCTGCCCATGGAATAAGGTCGTTCTCTTCCCTCCTATTTACATGTCCATACGATCTGAGTCTGCTCTCTTATTTTCTCTCTTATCCCCAATACCCCTACTTCATTTCCACTTCCACATTCATTGTTCTCTCCAATCAGGTGGCACCTCTAATGGTTCTTAAGCATTTAGTCCCTGTCACTTCCAGTTCTTTGATCTGTTCCTCCTTTACAGCCCATGCATTTCTGCCATACAGTCTCACTAGACAAACCATCTTCTTGTAGATTTTGGCCTTCAGTGATGACTAATAATCATTGTAGCTGAAGGATTAAGTGGCAACTGGCCTTTATGTAATCTACAGGTATATTATCAAACGATGCAGGCTGCATTTACATTGGGGATACAGGTTTAGTCCAACGATTGTGTTATAATGAGACCAAAATTGTAGGGCTATCTATTTGAGTCTGATACACAGAGCAATCTAGCTGGGGGCACCGGGATAGAAAATAGAAAGCATCCACGAAAAGTGTGCACCAAATCCTTCAATTTCACTTTAAAAAATGGAAAAGCGCCCTCGTGACCAGCTCGGTCGCTTCGCTCCCTCGCTTTTGAGCTTCTTCAAAAATTTTTACACGTCTTGCCCCCCAGGAAAAAAAATTCTGCGTACGGCCCTGTATATCAATCATACAGAAACAAAATTTGCTAAAAACCTGGGATGTTTCACAAAGCTGTGCGTAAAGTTACGCGTGACTTTAAGAATGACTTGAATATGGAAAGGCAAATGGGATACTCAATCATGATAGTATCAAGCTACCACGAACCTTACAAAGAAGTAGAAGTAGATCTTATTTTGCAGTTTTATATTATTTTGCATACATTCAGAGAAGCCCAGGTGTGATGTTGGATACACCTCGATCACTTGGCGTCATGACCCTGCCGGGGCCATCTGGTTTTTAATAGCTACCACGAACTGTACACAATGTACAATTTGCAAATGAGTAGATAATTCTATTAATTTTTGCATCTTTTATTTTATTTTATTTTATGTTTTTATTTTGCATTCATTCAGAGAAGCCTGGATGTGATGTTGGATACACTTCGGAGTCAGCTGAGCGTCGGGGTCCTCAAACCATTTGCAGAGGGCCGTCTGGTGTGATAGCTACAGTGAATTACCCATTCTATGCCAACCTAACAAACGAGTGGACAATTTTGACCCGTAACGACTCCTACATCAAAGTTGATAAATTTGTTCTCGACTTCGTAGAAGGGGACGGGCATGAAGAGGATTGCAAAAACTACCTGGAGATCAGTGAGGTAGAAACTAGTCCTGCATTTTATATTTTCACTTGCTCTGGTGCAAACCTAGTTTTGAAATTATGATAATCTAATAATGATAATGATGGATTCCTAAACCGGTTGATTATGATGCGTCATCGCTTGGAAATGTCTCACTACCTTCAACGTTTTTTTTTTTTTTCTTTTTTTTTTTTGATTTTGTGTTGTGTTTATTTTCTTTTAATTCAGTGGGCCAATTAAGAGTCTATATTCCATTATTTCAACGGTTGGCAATGTTACTTGTGTTGATTTCTCCGCAAAAAGAAATTGGTAGGCCTTTAGAGATGGCTTAAAATGTGGTATCTAAGGACCCTAACAAAGGTTTCGTTTTTTTGGATTAATACGGGTCCATCTCTGTTTACGTTGCTTGAGAAGTCTTCGTCCACGGGATCCTGGACAAAAATATATTACTGAATGCAAAAATTCCAATAAGGAATGGATGAAACAACACACTCTAGAAACAAATCAGTTAAAATGACTAGATTACTAGTCAGCTGGGTGCAACTGATATATCTAGTCATAAAAGTTACTACATTCTAGTCAAAATACGACTAGAAAATAGTCACAAATGACTAAAATATAGTTTAGAAAATGACTTGTATCTTAGTTGCACCCAGCTGACCCTTTCATCTAGTCATTTTTTAACTGATTTGTTTTTAGAGTGCAGAGATTGATAACTGTACATAATGCAGTACACAAATTATCTTAATTATTATGACATACAATACAGAGGAGCTTAACACCGCTTTTGCACATGTTGAAATTCACTTGTGATAATTCCAGCTTTTGCTCTCTTATGATTGATCTAAAAATTGTAACACAGAAATTTTAATTTCTGTGTTTAATTATAAGACATCGTTTCTTTGTAATGAACCACGGAAGAAAAGTTGTTCCCTGAGTTTCGTGTGATATGTGTTGCATATTCTTAACAGAATGATGACAATGGTGAGACGCAGAAAAACGAATATTGCTCAAACAGGACTTTGCCGGGTGAATTCTTGAGCAGGAGAAATAGACTTGATATCAAATTGCACCTGGAGCCAGGATCTACGGGGAGGTTTTATGCTGAATTCCAAAGTCTTCTCTTTCATTGGTCTCCAAAAACAGTGACCAATCCAGGTATATAATGATGATGATGACTGTGATGATGATAATGATAATATTAATAATACAAATAATGATAATAATGTTGACGATAATGTTGATGAATGATAATTAAAAGCAATGATATGAAATCATGATAATAATTATGGTGATTAAAACATCTACATTTTAAACGCGCTTAATACTCTTGCATCATTCCGGGTATCCATTTAACACCTGGGTGGGAGGTTAGTGTGAAACATGGATTAATGTATTCCCAAAATACGTAAGCTGGGCTGGGATTTGAACCCTCAACCCTTTGATAAAGAGTCAAGTGAATGAACCACTACACTGGGTGATTTCAAGTACGGTGTTTGAGGCTGGTGTTGGTGCTGTGAGAATACCAACACCAGCCTCAACACCGAACTTGAAATCAGGCTGGTGTTGGGATTGACCCCGCAAAATTTGACGTATTTCTGTTGTCCTCTGGTGTTGAATGTCGTCTGCTGAACCGAGTATCCGGTTCGTGTTGACGATTTACATACAATTTCCCCATTCACCAACACCAGCCCCTAGGGATCGGGAAATTCATGATTTCAAGTACGGTGTTGGCGTTGGTGTTGCAATCATACATGTTATTGCTGCTGGTCCCTCGCGCAGCAGTGGCACTCTTTGCTACGGCCACTCTTCACATGTTGGTAGTTAAACCCATTTTGCAGTC
This sequence comes from Echinometra lucunter, assembly GCA_029962745.1. Taxonomy (NCBI): domain Eukaryota; kingdom Metazoa; phylum Echinodermata; class Echinoidea; order Camarodonta; family Echinometridae; genus Echinometra; species Echinometra lucunter. The sequence goes on along the minus strand of CM057163.1, from coordinate 4,490,725 downwards.
AAAACAACTTGGTATAATCAAAACCATATATTTCCATGATGGAAGAGTAATAATTTTTCTCTTGGATTCTTCATATGATTATGCAATTCGAATCCAATAAGATGTAGATTTATTAGAAATTCTGAGGGAAGAATGATTTCATCGTCGAGATTTTTCGCTATAGCGTATGACGTCACTCGGTGTTGAGCTATCGATAAGGTGATCGGCATCGTCCCTCTAAACTGACCGTATAGGTGTTGGATCTCGGTTCAGCAGCCCTTCCACGCTCTCAACACCAACACCAACACCGCACACCGAACTTGAAATCACCCATATGACATTTCCACTACATGAATGAGAAAAGGGGTTTGGAGCGTTTGAGGATAAAGGAAAGGGAGCTACTTAGATAATCGTATACTGAACAGTCTGTTCAGTCATATCACTTCACCAGTTTGTAGTAATCCCATGACTATCTTATAGCCCCAGATACAGTCAAACCTGTCTATAAAGGCCACGTAGGGGAACGGCACAAAGAGACTCTGAAACGGGAAGTATGGATAGAGGAGTTCGACAAGGCTGCCCACTTTCTCCCATACTGTTCAGTTGTGTATGCAGAAGCAATGGTTTAGGAAGCATTTCTGCATATGAAAGATGGAATCATTGTAGGAGGTAGAAGAGTTAACTTTGTTCGGTTTGCTGATGATAAGGCTATCGTAAGTGATAGTGAAGAAGGACTCTAACGGCTAATGGACTCACTAGTTATAGTGGGGGAGGACTTCGGAATGAGGATAAATATCGCCAAAACAAAAGGAATGAAGGTGGCAAGGTCGGGGGGGGGGGGGGGTTGACTTGAATTCAAAATCAGTGGAAAGAAAATTGAAAAGGTAAATCATATCACTTATCTTGGAAGTGTCATCTCATGTGATGGATACAACACCCGAGAGATTAAAAATCGCATAGCACTAGCCAAGAAGGCATTCACAAAACATAGCAGGGTCCTGGCAGTGAAAAGGCTACATCAAAGTTTCAGGAAGAGACTTATCAAATGTTTGGTTTGGAGTGTAGCACTGTATGGCTCTGACACTTGGATGATCAGGAAAGCAGAAGAAAGGATGCTGGAGAGTCCAGAAATTTGGTTATGGAGAAGAATGGAAGGAATCAGGAAAAAAAAAAGAAAACAGATCTTCAAGGAAAATGAAGAATGGTAGAAGAAAAAGCTCCAATCAGCCTATCGGCTATAGGTCTATATTGAAGATAATTATTCGATGCAATGGCAATGTTGAAACAATAAAAAAAAAAAAACTTGGTCGTGAAAAATACCCCCCCCCCCCACCACAAGCCCACCGTAAGCAAGTTTTCATGTGAAGAAAATAAACTGGTTGGTCTAGTATGACCGATTTTGTTTGTTCAGCTTGCTTATTTGATATGAATGACACCAACTTTGATTACATTCTCTTTTCCCTTTGCAGAATATCGCTGCCCAGATAAGTGGGACTTGTTTTTTGGTTTTTGCTATCAAATTTTCTCCAACGAAACCTACATCACGTGGTATGAGGCTGAGGCTGCCTGTCAACAAGAGGGTCTGGAGTCACATCTAGTCAGTGTTAAGGGTACTGGTGCAATGTATTATGTGCACTATAAGCTCACCTCTGATTGGCTGTTGGATAATGATGACAATAGAGTATACATCGGTTAGTTTAATTCGGTACCGCTTAAATAAGTATAGATTTATGAGCTGGCTGCACAGTGTAATGCTCCTTAAACTCCCAGATGACAGTGCAGTAACACCTGTTGCTATTGCCTCGTTATGCTTTTGGAACTAACCTAATTACTTGTTGTCATGAAGCGTCGCCTCTTTCTTGTTAGAGGTATGCTGTTTTGTTTGAAGTACCGCAAATGTGCAAAAAGAAAATGACATACGATCTGAGGTGGCAAATAAGTGAATACGGCCAAAACTGGTTTGTCTTACAACCACGTCAAAGATTTCAGTATGTCTGATATCAAGTGAAATTAAAAAAAAATATTGGAAGTTCAAGTTCACGCATCCATAAGACACTTCCAAAATTCTTTAAAACGTATTTGGCATACCCTATAGGCTTGCAAAAACGGAAATGTTTTAAATGTTACATGCCTACTATAAGGATGGGAGTACTAATGTTAAACTAACTGGAACAATAAATCTTAGCAGTCATTTGATCGAGAATTTTTGTAAAATTCTTTGTAACAGGACTGCAACGGAGTGATGCTGGAGGCAACTTCCGATGGTCTGACGATTCTCCTGTGTCTTTCACCTCTTGGTACCAGTCGTAAGTACCCCGGGCATCTTTTCATAGAACCGTCATAAGTATACAAATTCGCCGACATGCTATTAAATCTTGTATTAAACTATTGCCCAGAGAATACTGGAAGGTCTTTGCACAAAGTCTATGGGAATCAAATTATTTCATTCAGGTATTTATCAAATACATTCAAATGGGCAGCAAATGCTAAATCACACTGAATTTACCATTAAAAAGTAACATGATAAGAAATCGTCTGATAAACTTATGTACCGCAAAGTAGAAAATAGAAATATCAAAACATTAAACATTCTAAAGGAGCAGCTATTTAGTCGTCAGTAATTATTCAGTCGTCAGTACTTATTCAGTCGTCAGTACTTATTCAGTCGTCAGCAGTTATTCAGTCGTCAGCAGTTATTCAGTCGTCAGTAGTTATTCAGTCTTCAGCAGTTATTCAGTCGTCAGTAGTTATTCAGTCGTCAGCAGTTATTCAGTCGTCAGTAGTTATTCAGTCTTCAGCAGTTATTCAGTCGTCAGTAGTTATTCAGTCGTCAACTGGTAACATTGTATTGTAGATACATTTCCATGGCATGGCTTAGAAATGGTCATTTGGACGGTTTAGTGAAACTCCCTGATCTCTCAGAAATGTTATGACAAAGAGAAATTTTCTATTTCTCATTAAAGAATAGCAGACAGCGAATACATTCAAAGTTTGCTCGTCCTGCCCTCTAAAATGAACACAAGATTGATCAGAATGTCGAAAGTAAACACTGTAGTCTTACCTTAAATAGTGAACTGGGAAAGGGGGCTTTAAAATATGGTGTACTCACATTACCTTTTTGCAGAAGATAGTGACATAATAGTCATTAACCTGTTCGATCGTTATCTACTCCAGAGTCTAGATAATGTTCTTGCCAATCTTTGCAAACTTTATGTGTATAAATCTCTATCTGCAATAGATATTCATGCAATCAATCCATGCAACTGTTATCTACGGTAGATATTAATGTATTTTCAGTTTCACTTTCAATTTCAGTTTATTGTTTCATATTGCTCATTTACAATGTCTTGACAATGTAGATGTTACAAACAAGCAAACAATTTAAGAGGTGGTCGAACAAGATAAAGGGTACAAACGATAATGAAATCAATTGTCAGAGAAAATAAAAGAAGGCGAGTAGCTCATATGTATGCAGTTTTGTATGTAAGCATGCCGTTTTAATTGAGGAGAAGTTATTATAAAGGCTCCTCGCGATCTTATTTACATTTATATCGAAGTGGTCAAACCTGTAGGACCTATCTAATGCAAAGATTGAATTAATCAATCTCTATTTTTGTTATCCTCTTCATAGTGTACATTTTCCATCATCTACTTAGCAAGTCGTTTCAATCTCCGTAGCAGTCATCTGTGGATATCAATGTACATACTCGAAGATTATACTCACTATCTCCTGCAGATTTTGAATAAATCCTCATATTCCATCGTAATCATCTATGATGCTTGTTTGAGTTGTCAGTGAGGATGATCGTTATTTACTGTAGATATTAACGTAGTATAAGTGACCATCTTTAACCACTTTTTCCACTAGTCAAACTCAGTTTTTGTCTCTCTTATGCTAATAATATCTGCTTTTAAAAGTTTGATCAGTAATGTGATGCTCAAAATGTATTATCCAATGCACTTTCTCCACGACTCTGTTATTTATCAAAGACAACCTTATTATTATTGTTATTATTATTATCATTATCATTATAATTATTATTGTTATGATAATATATCATTATTATTGTTATGGTTGGTATTATTATGATATGCTTTATAGGAGGCGATCCTTTGATAGGGAAAACGCAAGATATTCAGTATATACATAAGTACATCAACCATGTTCATTTTTTTTTTTTTAAAGGTGATTATGCAAGTCTGGTTTCATCTATTTATTTCATTTCATTTCCAGAAGAACATAATAACAGTGATCAAAAATACAATATACAAAATACAATACTAGTAACAGAAGATTAAGAAAGCACGAAAAAAAAAAAAGAATTCATTTTTTATCATTCATAATTTATAATTCCCGGGGATTTCACAAAACTGTGCATAAAGTTGCGCATTACTTTAAGTAATATGATATATTAATATATATTAAATATGAACAGAGAAATGAAATGACTGGAAGTTTTCTTGTTGTTTTAACAAAGTGTGACTGCATTTCCCATAATCTAATTCAATTGTTAGCAAAAACTATATTTCACATTCAGAATATTTTTTTCATGATAATAATGTTAATCTGCATAAATATTTCAACTTTAGCTTTATGGGATTGCATAGGATAGATAATCCCATTTAGCTCTCCATATTCATTCTTAAAGCCATGCGTAACTATGTGCACAGCTTTAAGAAACACTCCCCCCCCCCCCCTTACTATTGTTTTTAAATAGAGAATCAGATATAGGTGAATGTCAACCCAACGGGAGTGAGCTGGAAGACTGCACGATGATAGTTATGACACAAATTAATTCCGTAGCTCAGTGGCATGACGTCCCTTGCTCCAAACCAAGTGCTCGGCATTACATCTGCAAACAACCTGGGGTTGGTATTGGTACGTAATCCAGGGGCGGATCCAGCATTCTCCAAAAGGGGGGCGATTTTTTTAAAAACCGCTCGAACCGATTAGAAACGTATGGTTTAAGGCTGCACTCAGTGGCGTAATAAATGAAAATATGTTGTGGGGTCCCCCCCCCCCCCTACACACAGAGGTAGATGCACCTATATATCTTAAAATAGTATTTAATTGGGGAGTTATAAAACTCCTTTTCCTGGGTAAAAAGGAAATGATGGATAATGCGAGCACGAAGCGCGAGCTGAAAATTTTTGAGATTCCAAATGAAGAAAATCGTCAGGGCGTCGCTAGAATTTTTTCAGTGCGGAGGGGATGGGTGTAGAGGCCAGATTGCCAACAAACAATGCCAGTGATTACCGACAACTAATGCCGATAAATTCAACTGTATAAAGCCCACTAGGCATTGTGTACCTCTATCACATTTTTCTGCTAGATGATATAACTGTTCACCTCACTTGCCAAATGTGTTTGCTTTCCGGAAACACCCTGTGCCTAAATATTATACCAGCGAGCGTAGCGAGCAGGGAAATATATACACTCTCTTTCGTAGAAGTGATAGTTCTTCATCAAACTGCATGATGGGCTTAAAGATACCATAGGCCTTTCTGGTCACCTCTTTCGCCTGATAAGCTTTCAAAGAACATTCTAAATCTTGATATTGTACGAGTGAGGAAAAAATATACCTTTCCCATAGTAGAAGTGATAATTCTTCATCCAAATACACTGAAGAATTAACTATGAGTTATCTATTTTATACATATACATATTTTTGTCATCTCGCCTGCTGAATTCGTTTGCTTTTCCAAACCATCTTGTATTATAATTTAATCAGAGCGAGCGCAGCGAGCGAGGAAAAATCTATATACAGGTGGGTTTTTTTGCTCCGCCAAGAGGGGGGCCGCGGCCGCTTCGCGCGCCCCCCCCCCCCGATCCGCCTATGTAATCGCAGGTCTATCAACTCATGGGTAATTCTAGAAAATAAGTAGAATTCGACATACATAGTTTCTTACCCAAGACTGAAGACATCTTTCGACATGACCAATGAATAATAGTCATTCCTGGTTTTCTTTAAATCTTAGTCATATGTAGAAATTGTCATATTGGATGAAATACGTGGTCATTTTGATGTTTAGGACACATTGCAGGCACTCGCCATGTCATGTCATGTTTAATGAATTTTTTTTAAATTCTGTATTCAAAATATTTCGTGTATTTTTTAGGGGGTAGTTGATTTTGTTGTTTTTTGTTTTGACACGGTTCAGGCCTTGGAGCAACACCGCCTTTGCCTTTCCTGAAGGCATCCTTATCTAATATTTGATATTTAGAAGTATCATTTACTTCATAATTTTTTACAAAGGGCCCAAGGAATTGCTACTTATTTGATATTTAGAAATATCATTTACTTCATAATTTTTTACAAAGGGCCCAAGGAATTGCTACTTATTTGGCCCATTAAGAACAATTATTCTTAAATTTAGGCTTTGCTCTGGCTTTTAGCTCTTCGGCTTAGAAATACGTCGGGCGCGGGCGCTAGCAATCGCTTAAGCATTTACTGGAACATTTACTTGAGCATATAACTTTTCATTAGCTTTAGCTTTCAAGCAAATGCTAGTTTTATAGATATCAAAATAACAGTGTCACTTTAGGATAAAATGCCACTCTTAGCCGATCAGGCTGTGACATAATAATGCAGGCACTTTTTCCAGGACTCACCTTCTTACAACGTATTTTTCTCCTTTACAGAAACGGGAAATCTGCATAATACTGACCAACACAAAGTGGAATACCAGTCACCGGGTGAGTTGTTGATATTGTTTGCCTTGTACACTCTTGCAGCTCTTACTGGAGTCCGTATTATCGTAACCAATGAACGCAGATATGTATTAGTGTCATCCTAAAAGAACATTGTCTTATTCCATTCATTTGGGAGAATACAAGGTGTAACCGTGCATTGGCGTCAATTACATTTTAAGGGTGATACCCAAAAGAGTATCCCCCCCCCCCAAAAAAAAAAAAAAAAAAAAAGCTGAGGAGCTTTTTTGTTTTCATTTAAAAAAATTTTGGTGTTGCTTGCCATCAGATTTTTTGTGTATGTCCCATGCAAATTTAAGCTAAGGACCTTGCATGCTGGTGTGTGTGTGTGTGTGTGTGTGTGTGTATGTATGCCCCCCCCCCAAAGAAATAAATATGCCCCCTCAAAAAGAAATTGAAAAATATCCCCGAAAGAATATAAACATAGGCCTATGTTACCCTGAAAGAACTTCCTACAATTTCTACCTTTGCCAACTACTTTCGGCTATCGTCACAATCGTATGATTAGATTGAAAATCGAATTAATTTGATTCCTCCTTTACAAGTATTCCAGGGCCGGGGCGTTTCATCAAGTGATTTGTCAGAGATTTTTACTAACAAATTTGCTCTCGGCCAATCATATGCAAGGATTTCTGTATAGCTTATAGCAGTTGTCAGTAGAAATCACTGACAAGACATTTGATGAAACGCTCCCCTGGGAACCCAAAAACTGCCCAAAGAGTTAAAGATATCTATAGAATAATTATCATCATCGATGACTTCGAAAAGGACATCAGAATTCAAAGAAATTGTGAAAATAAAGAAATATGCATCATCGGCATTATTTTCTCTAAAAATAAATTACAAACAGACTAAGAGTTGGGTTTGTTTTGGTTTTTTTTACTTTAGGCATGAGCACCCCTTGTACCGGAGCTCTCTTTGAATGTGACTCTGGTGAATGCATTCAAAAGATATTCGTTTGTGATGGGATCAAACACTGTTCTGACGGATCCGATGAGCGAGGATGTCCATCACGTAAGTTATGCACACTAAAACAAAACCAGTCATTTCTGACTGACTGACTGGTAAATGTTATAGTCTAAACACAATTTTAGTGAAAAGTAACAAAATTCTAATACAGTTTTGACTGGAGCACAGGATCACACAGTACAAACAATTAGAAATTGACAATTTTAGTAAAACATTAACAGAATTACAAGAGTTTCGTTCAGTTAACTTGTAGCATTTTAAACCAGGGGCGGCGCTACAGGGGAGAGGGGCGGTCGCCTTCCCCCTAATGATTTTTCAAGAGATTAAAAAAAAAGAAGAAAAAGAAGAAAAAGAGGAGGAAGAAGAAAGAAGAGTATGGGAAAAGAGAGGACTGGGTCATGCAATTATATCATACCCCATTTTTTCCATTTAAAACATAATTAATGTTACCTATGGGTCGTCTTGCCCCGCCCCCCCCCCCACCCCTTTTTTTTTTCAAAATACTCTGGCCGTCCCGATTGAAACCAGAATCAAGCAGCTCCTCAGGCTTTTCAGCCAGAGCTGCTAAGGATGAATTCTTTGTCGTTTTGTGGTTTATGCTTTGATTTTGTACATGTTATTTTAGTAAAGATTTCATTTGAGTCTTCATTGTATAAGTAGCAGCGTGAGTGGCAAAGCGCGCTTTAGAAATATTTAGACCGGGGCCCAGAAGATTTATTCAGCTGAAGAGATCGAGACAAATGGTTTGATCGTCTCATCATGTTCGTATGTGGCCATGGGGTCATTGACATGAATTGCTGGCAGGTCACATCCTGTACCGTTAGCCCACGGGCCACAAAAATAAGGGGGCCAAAATGCATTTATTCAGCTGAACACCGACATGGACAGAAGTTGGTAGAAATCGTTTGTTAGGGGGTACCTATTATGAAAACTAGCAAAGTCAGTTATTTTATCCTGTACGGGGCCCCAGACGTAACCGCAAAGTGCCTCAACCACATGGTTTTATTTAACTGAAAAGAGACCTGGCTAATGGCATATTTGCCACCAAATATTTTTGTTCAACAGTGTACTAATTATTTTCAACACAATTGTGTTAATCTTAACACCGTCTTTCTTCACTGAGGGTTTTTTTCAGGAAGTAAAAAAAGTTGCCTGAAAATAGTAAGATAAACTATAATCACCTTGATGTTGACGCAAATATTTCCAGAATGTCATTGTACTAAATTCGCTATGTGACTATGTTTAACCCTTCCCAATTCTTTTTCCACTTAGTTTCCTATCATGAGATACGTTCACAAATAGTGTTTTCTCTATTTTCATCACAATTTTTGGCTTAAATGGTTAAATGGTTAAATGGTTGGTTAATTTACCTGACTGCTTCAGATGAAGATGGTTGTCCGGAAAACTTCTTCGAATGTACCGATGGAGAGTGCATATCGGCATCATTCCTCTGCGATACGATAAATCATTGCGATGACAATTCGGATGAAAGAGGATGTGGTAAGATTTAGCACTTTACCTCGATGTTTGTAATAACATTATGATGATTATCTTTAATCATTCATTTGCCAGGAATGCTGATTAGCACTGTCGGCACATAACAATATGCACAAAATGGAAAAAGGTTGCTCTGTTTAACACCAAACCTTTGCCAAACTATATTCATTTCCAGGATTGATATAATAGCTTGACTACACTGTATATGCCTGTAATCTTCATGGAACCGCAAAGGTGATATGAATATTCGCCCCGAACAGTTCATTATTTTTTACTCATCTTATTTGGATTGCGAGTGCACTTGAAAAGCAATCCCTTTGCAGGAAACCTTTCCAAGTTGTACTTTTCCTAACCTATATAAAAAAGAATGAGCTAGCCCTAGAAACTACTTGTAAACTTTTCCCGGAACTAAGTTTCTCTTCTAACATGACCTAAAGCAAGATACATATGGTGTTATTTTGCAGATTACGCAGCATTGCACGGAAGATGAGTTTCCATGCGCCTCTGATCCTCATAAATGCATTCCATACACCAAGACCTGTGACCTCATAGAGGACTGCCCTATGGGGTCAGATGAGGAAAACTGCGGTAGGTCACCAACTCATTATATGCTCTGGCTATATAATAAACTGCTCCTGGCCTTCTTTTCCTCAATAATACACGGTTGGGGTCACGGTTGCCGTAGCGTTTTAGGTTAATGGGTAAGTCTACCCTAGAAATTTCACTGTTTCAATAAAGGGAGATAAATTTGAACAGCATTTTAAAAAAGAAATGAGCCAAAATCAGTCAAAGAATAAGAAAATTACACTCATTTACATTTTCTAGTAAACTACTCTTGGCTCCGTAAATTAGCAACACTGATGACATCATATGCGAGCAGGTCTTCATTCACTTTGTACATGAAATTTAATTTTTTCTCAATTTTCTTGGAAGTTACACATTTTCTAACCCCCATAGTTAGTGTATGTTCAGAAGAATTGCTTTTTGCATAACATACTTTGACTATGGGGTGAGAAAATGTGTAACTTCCAAAAAAAATGAGAAAATGTGAAATTTCATGTACAAAGTGAATGAAGACCTGCTCATATATGATGTCATCAGTGTTGCCAGTTTGCAGAGCCGAGAATAATTTACTAGAAAATGTAAATGAGTATAATTTTCTTATTCTTTGAACAGTGGCGGCACCAAGGGGGGGGGGGGGGGCATGGGGGCATTTACCCCCCACCCCCACTCAGAAGCTTTGGCCCCCAGTTGCCCCCCCCCCCCAGAAATTTTGAGGACTGAAAAGAAAAATTATACAGTAATTTGTAAATAAGTAGATATTGTCATAAGCATCATATTCAAGCTGTGAAGTGCTCTAAAATACCATTTTCCGCTCTTCAAAACTTCGATTGAAAACAAAAAAGTGGTTATTTTTGGCTCGCTCGCTTCGCTCGCTCTTCATATTTCTAAATTTCTTTTCTAAAATGCGATTGAAAACAAGAAAAGTAGCCATTTTTGGCTCGCTCGCTCGTCATATTTCAGAATATTTATTCGAAAACGCAATTATAAACAAAAAAGCGGTTATTTTTTGTTCGCTCGCTCGCAAAATTGATATTAAAATGTGTGTAAGAGGAAAAAAAAATAATCCAAAAATTCAATTATCCCCCCCCCCGCACTCCTCAAAGTGGATTTACGCCGGCGACTAAAACTCGAGCTTCACGCTCGATTTTTCCATACAAGCAAAAAAAAATTGACTGCCCCTGCCCCCCCCCCACACATTTTCTTTTACCCTCCATTTGCCCCCCCCCCCCCCCCCACTTTAACAATCCTGTCCTGGTGCCGCCACTGTCTTTGACCGATTTTGCTCTTTTTTTTTTTTTAAATGCTGTTCAAATATTTCTCCTTTTATTGAAATACTGAAATTTCTAGGGTGGACTTTCCCTTTAAGTTACGATATAAACTGTCACATTATGGTGTGCGAGGGAAGGCCTTGGAGTGCTTCAGGAGCTACCTGTCTATCCAATAGACTACAATATGTTTTTGTTAAAGGTCATAATTCTAACATGCAAGATATGAAACGTGAAGTCCCTCAGGGTAGCTAACTGGGCCCACTCTGCAGAGCTTCACTAGCCAAAAACACATTCATATACAACGGTTCCAAACTCTAAAACTCCCGTAGTACTTATATTTAAAGACAGTGTCTCTTTGAATGCATTCAAACATAAGCTCTAACTATTCTTGCTCCATTCTTACAACAGATAGCAATGTAACTTATATTTCAATTTCGGATACGTCTAATTAAGGTCATCGCCCCGGTCACCATCCTAAACTTACGAACTTCCTACCTCTCTGTTCTTTTTAAATATCGAGTCTGGTTGTCGGTCATGTTATATCATGTTAGTCTGTGGCAGCCCACTCCCATCACCCGTTTCTTTTTCTTCTGTCCTTTCCCTTCTCATCTTGTCTCTAATGCGCAATGCATCCTCCATCTGGCGGAGTCCTCGCTGTGTGACTGAACCTGCAACTGTAATATATACTGCTGTTTTACCTAGCTCTGTATCATTTCAATATCTTTTTCTGTTTTCTTTTCCTCACTTTCCTTTTCCTTTCTTGAGGAATTCACGTAATTACAAGCATTGCTTTCTTGTGAGTTTCTCTTTTCCAATATTAATTTTCTTTTTAATACATTGTATCAAGCAGACACTTATTTTGTTTTGATGTTAAAAAAGAGAGGGGAAAAAAGATGTATGTTAATTTACGATATTTTTGTTTAAAAAAAAAAAAGAAGAAAATATTTTTATGTTTCGTGTTATGTTGGAAATAAAACCTGAACTTGAAATTGAACTTGAAGGGGTAAGGAATGCTGTATCGTTTGGTCCGGGGACAAATTTTAGTATTTGGTTAGTGTACAAATCGGACTCAAGGCATTTGTCGCGGGAGCATGTTTTGTACGTAGTACAACCTATCACCTCACCAGAGACTCAAATGGTTTTAGGACTCATTCCTCAGCAACAATTGCTTCTCGGTCAGTTTTCTACACTTAACAAATTCAGACTCGTTCAGATATGCATTTTCAAACTATTTTTTTTAAACTGAGGGTTTTTTAAAGGGGTTATACGCTTCACATTTCTGTACCTAACACAAAATAAGTAAGGCCTAATATTCAAGAGCTTGGGGGGAGATAAATCACGGATCAGTTCTCGCCAAAGTATAAGTTTTGTGGGGGCCGTTTTGGGGGGCGGATTTTTTTATGAGGCAAGACGTAATCGTACATGTCCTTGTTACATGATTATAATAAGTTACGTCCTATAATAATTGTTTATTCTGACGTTTAGATGAGGAGCAGGACCTGTTCCCGTGCTATTCCGGAAGGATGCTACCAAAATATGCCAGATGTGATGGCATGATAGACTGCATTGGAAATTCTTACGAGGACGAAAATTACTGTGGTAATGTTAACCTTGCTTTATGACGTCTTGAGGGTTACGCCGTCGGTACGTATTTACAGTAAACATGCAGCAATTATCTAGCGAAGTTTTTTGTTTCTTTCAACCATCTCTATAAACTAAGTAACTGATGCTCATTTACAAGTTTAATGCATGATAAATAATATTCACAAGGTCTTAGTACCGTACAAAAATTGTTGCAAAAACCTCCAAATCCAAAGTGTCGTCAAAAATGGCCGCCATTTTTACGGAATTTCAATTTTTCATAGATGAAATCTGACAGGCAGAAATACCCAATTGCTACCAAATGTGACTTACATGAAAGAATATTAGATTCCTCACAATATAAGGCCATTCATGGCGAGTGTTTGGATAATTCAGTCTAGACTATAAAGTTTATAGGTCTAAAGGGGGGGGGGGGGTTCTCCCAAACTTGAAATTTGCGAAATGGGAAACTGTGTCTTTGGGTTCATGCTACCATTATTAGGCATCATATGAATGTCTTCATAAAGAATGCTGTTTAAATGCGTAGGCAATACAAGAATGCGTTTAAAGGAATAAAATGAACTGCAAAGTTGCAAAAATTTCATTGAGTATTAGCCTCTTTGCATGCAGGGAAGCATTCCAGAAATATTGACAAGGCTTGTTCATTTCATTTTAGATGGTCTTTTTATAGTGTGATGATCGGCAATTAAAAAGTGATCACGTTTTAGAATGCAGAAGCTTCTGTGGATATACCATTATTTCCCATTTCCAGCAGTCGTTTTTGCATAGTGCTGTGATGTTTCTTTGTTCCTGCTCAGATTATAGAATGGAGGATTACACTTGTGACCCGAAGACGGAAATTCAGTGTGGTAATGGAAAGTGCGTTGACCTTTCAACTGAGTGCGTGTATGACGTTGACCGATTGGGCTTCATCATTGGCTGCCGAGATGTGTTCCATCTTCGCGACTGTGGTGAGTATACTTTCTCAACATGGCGCTGTCCCCCCTCCCCCCCCCCCCAAAAAAAAAAAAAAAAATAAAAAAATTAAAATCGAGAGTAGGAATAAACACTGGATGTAAACTAGAAAAAGACAATTTCTCTTCAAAAGGAGCATTTGTGAGAAGTATATATTTGTTGATAGTTGAAGTTAGCGTATTATTATCATATTCATAACCTCTGAAATTATCCCTATGTTTGAACTACATTTCTCTTGCTCTCTCTCTCTCTCCCTTGAACCTTGGAAGAATCCAATTTGTTTTAACCTGATTTCAATTTCGCTACAGATTACTTTTTTTTAAATGATGTTTAGGATTTTTTTTATTTTTAAATTTGCTTTTAATACACATGTCAGTGCATGTGATTAGTATTTAATACTTGTTCTTATGTTCTGCTTCTTCATGTTCTTGTCCACATTTTGTTTCAGATCTTGATATCTTTTACTCCATTACAGGCATATTGGCTAACTTTGTGAGCAGCTCATTTAAAAAATTCTCAAACTGAGATGAAACATGTGTATTAGCAATTGTATTTGTACTCAGGAACCCTGAAACCACCCATAATTTGAAAGGAAAAATAGTTAATATGTTGCAAATGCTGATTTTATTAGTGTTGGTCTCACAAGACACTTTAGCTAGAGGAGCATTTTCAACCAATTCAAATAAAAACCGTTGGCTTCACCTCTCTCCCTGTACTATACATGATATGTATACACACACATACACACACCACCGTACTGTACATGTACAGTACATGATATGCATACACATACACTGTGCAGGTGAACTCTGTGCACAGGTCCTGACTGTGTAACCGACCACTATATTTTGGTTGGTAACATTGGTTTACATTTTTAATATTTAAAAATGCTTACTGTCGACACTATACTTTGAAACTTTCAGACAGTTACTTTAAAACTATAGCTTTGTGTTTATTCTCACAATGTTAACCTTTTACTTTAATTTCCATAGTAGTTGCATAGTTAGTAGTTACGTGTGTTTTGTGCAGGGCCCTGAAGAATAACATTGTTTTATTCACTCACTAGGTTATCCTTAGTAAATGAAGACAAGTACAATAAATAAGATAGATAGAATTTATGATCTATCCTCCTTTCTCAAACCTTGCTTTTACCAAACTACAGTTTTTAATACTACGAAATTGTTCTCCCATAGTTATTATGAACAACAGCATGTAGGGAGAGCATATTCTTTGAAGCATTGAACTAAATGATTTTATCTGAAGTGTAGGATTGAAAATTTCCAGACAATTAATACAAGTAATCTTGAGATGAAGAAATTGTCATGTTTGGAAATGATCTGATGACAATCGTATGATGTACATCAGGAAAATCTTCTTATTGGAGTTCACAACCGTGGGATCAATCATGCCTCCGAATGAAGCAAGAGGTTGTAGCTATACTGCCAGGGGTAGTTTCACATCTTGATGAGCTCTGCAACTAATGCTTTTTTTGTCCTGTAAAAAGTGGTTAAATAAAACCAAAGTAGTTTAGAACATCTTGTCAGTTGTGTGGAATGTTATTATTGATTAATACATGTACTCGATCATACAAGGATGATACTTTTTTCAATACGGCCATTGAAACTGTTTTGGCACCTTTTGAATTATCTTAATTTCTATAGTACGTTTATACTTTCTTGTTCATATTTTGTCTCCAGTAAACTTCACGTGCCCTCCGTATACCTTCATTTGTCCGCTTGCATACTGTATACCATTGCGAATGCGCTGTGATGGGGTCAAGGATTGTCCAAGTGGTCAAGATGAGCTCGAATGTGATGAAGGTTTGTATTATGTGCATGTACAGGTCTTGATGTCTAGTGCTTGGATTAAGAAGGTCCAGGTTCGGAGACTAGGTCACTTCACCAGTTCACCGTTGCCCCCCCCCCCCCCTTTTTTTTTTCAAGACAGTAATCTAAATCAGCCCCATCCATCTAAGTGTTAAAAGTGGGTGCCGGCTATTAAAAGGCATTGAACGCTGAAAGCTGTTTTTCAAAGATCCAACCAGGATTTGAATTTTAGAAAGGGTCTTAAGTGCGGTTTTCACGGGGCAGGCGAACGATTTGCGAAGGATGCGATGTCGAAAAACGGCAAAGTTAGTCCAACATTCGCATTTTATGCTCCAGAAGTTCGCCGAACATAAGCGGGGGTTCGGAGGCGTCGCCAATTGTTCTTTTTTAGTTCGGCAGGAATTTCAAAAAAGTTTGAAATTTTTTACAATGCTTCCGAACCTCCACCCAAGTTTAGCGAATTTTCGAAGCATACGATTTTTTCGATATTCGCATCCTTGGCAAAACGTACGCATGCCCGTGAAAATCGCACTTTAGGTGCATGTAAGGATTTGTAGCACAAGGTATTGCCATAAAAAGAAAACTTATTTGCCAGAATGATAACCATGTTAAACGACAATGTTGAACGCTGCAACATTTCGTCAAAAGGTCACCACAAAGGCCACCACAGGCATGACAGGGGAGACTCAGCATGCTCAGTTGGTAGAGTACTGGTCTTGTAATCCGTCGACCCGGGTGAATGGAAGTATGATGCGCCAGTGCCCTTTGGTAAGGCATTAATCGTCATTACCAGCTCCCTCGGAGAGGACTTAAAACCTCTGGTTGCTGACTTACAAGAAAGCGTGCTTTCTAAGCAATCGGCTAAAAAAAAAAGCATCAAGAAAAAAAAATCAATGAAAAGTGATCAAACATAAATAAAATCGCCAAATTGATATGGATGCACATTTTATTCTTCTGCTTCTAGAAAACATTCAATATATTTTCAGTTATTTTCTCATGTACTGCTTTTTTATTGCTAACATCTCACTGTAATGCAGAATTGAACTAATTTAAAGATCTTTAATCTAAGCGTCATTTTGTTTTGCAGATCAGTATGTATGTCCTCCGTCCAGTTATGCCTGTCAGCCATCAGATGATGATAGACGAATATGTATATCACCGGACCAGGTCTGTGATGGACAACCGCAATGCCCCGCTGGAGATGATGAATTCTATTGTGGTTTGTACACAATAATAATGATGCTGACAAGGGTGGTTGTGATGATGATGATGATGATGATGATGATGATGATGATAATGATGATGATGAGAAGTATGATTATGATAAGGATAATAATAATGATAATAGTAGTAGTAGTAGTAGTAGTAGTAGTAGTAGTAGTAGAAGTATATATATTATAACAATAATAATAGTAATAACAATAATAATAATAATAATTATTATTATTATTATTATCATTATTATTATTATTGTTGTTGTTGCTATTCTAATGAGAGTAAAAAAAATAGTAATAAATGAATGAATAAATAATAAAAAGATAGGGAATAAGACTAATAATAATGTTGATAGTGATGATGAGGAGGAGGATGATTAGGAACATAATAAAAATGAAGACGATGGGAAGGAGATGAATAATTACATGTATGATTTCATTTTAGGCTAAATGATTTGTGGTATACTTTCTCATCGAGACAAATTGTGCAAGTGAGTTGCAGGCTGTGGTATTCTTACAGAATAGCGCTCAATATGGTTTTGCAATATCAATCTGTAGATTTCATCTGCCCGGTAAACTGCGTCTGTGTTGGTTTGTCCGTCACATGTGAAAGTCCCTCATGGGAGACTAGTCAACCACCTATATTTCATAGAGACACGAGGATACTGTAAGTATATCGGTATACCTATGTCATATCCTATTTAATCTGATAAAATCATTTCTTACACATTAAGAAAACAGAAGGTTCAATTTTGCACCCTAAATGCAACACTGGCAGCACCTTTTTGGGTGCAATTTTGCACCGTACATGAAAAAGGAGCAAAGATGCACCCTTTTGTACCTGTTTTCATCCGGAAATGCCCTTCTACACCCTTTAAGGTGCAACTTTGCAGAAATTTAAGGTGCAGAAATGTTTGTATTCAAAAGGGTGCAATTTTGCACCTTCCCGAAAGGGTACAACTGTACTCTTAAAGGTCCGAAATGCTTCTGAGGGTGCAAAGTACTGTTATTCCCATAAAGGCGCTCACAGTATTGCACTTGCAAGGTACAAAATTGAACCTGTTTTTCTTAGTTTGTATCATACTACAAAATTTGGTTCTTATGATCAAACATCGCCACTTTACGGTGGCTGTATGTGACTCTGTTTTTAGTTTTTATGTTATCATAATTTCCTTTATTCATTTATTTATCGTTAGTAATTTTTGAAAATCATTTTTTCGAAAGACGAACTACAAACCGTACCATACATTATTCTTAATAAAGAACATTCAGGTGTCTTGAGAGAAAAAGAAATAAGGCCATTTCAAGAACAATTGTTCTCTTATCTCTCGAATTTGTTTCCTTACAGGATTTAAAATAGGCCTAAGGAGAAATTTCAAAATTTTCTCCTTTTTCTTGTACCAGAACTCCACACTGTATTTCCGCCATCCAACCAAAACACGTCTTTTTTAATAATTATTCATGTTTAATTATTATTCATGTTTAATTCTGGGTTGTTTATAACAGACGTATTTCAAACGTGCCAATTATTTTGGAGCCTACTGACATGACTAACCTGGTCTATGCACCGCAAGAGGATAATTCCACAACTTCAGGGGATGGACCGCGCTTCTCTATCTGGTTGTCAGATCTACCTTACCTCGCCGAATTGTACGTAAAGGAATGCGAGCATGTGTGCGTGTATATTTTTTTTTTTTACGTAGGTTCAGAATTTTGATAAAATGAATTTTTGTAAAGAGTTTAGAAAATAAGTATCAATCGCTTTGGAAATGAAACATAATCATTATTACCTTAAAAAAAATTCCTTATACTTAATGGTGTCAAGATACAAGCTGTACACCTATCATTAGGTTTTTGCTAGCTTTCGAAATAATAATGATTAATATGATAATAATATTCTGGATTTTTATATTGCTTAATAATCTCTCTGATGTCTCTAAGCACGTTACAGAAATATTATTACCCAGGATTCAGGCTTGCCCGCACACAATGTATGCACCTTCCCATTCCAGACAGGTGCCTTTTCCCCCATTGATCAACACGCATATCACTCATTATTAAGCCCATTAATCTCTGTGGACTTGAATATGTACATTTAACTTATTGTCCTACTATGCAGGGAGTTGGTATGCGCAGGACTAGAAGGTCTGGATTCCAGGGTCTTCTTAAATAACTCAAATTTATATAAGATGTAAGTAAGTCTTTTTTTTTTACCATGTACACTCTAAAAAATTATTGAGTAAAATGTCCCATGAAGGTATGTGTCCAACCAACTTTGGGTATTTCTTTGGACATTTCTTTTCAGTGGCGGATCCCAGGATTTGGAAATAGAGGGGGTGCAAACGGCAAATTTTGAAAATAGAGGGGGGCGTAGCCGACGATTTTCTTAGATTAACTTGTGTGTTCAATGTGTGATTCTAAAAAAAAAAAAGGAGGGGCGTGTGCCTCTTGCGCCCTAGCCTGGATCTGCCACTGTCTTTTTATCCAGTTTGATGGAAATTTTGCCCATTAAGGAGTAATAACAGCTTGTTTTAAGCTAACTGGACAATATGCTTCGCGCACTGGGTAAAGATATTGCCCAAAGTTGGTTGGACAAAATAATTACCCTGGTTATAATTTTACCCAATATTTCTTACACTGCAGGTTAATCTTTGTCATGTGCATATATACTGAATATGCTGAAGGTTGCGGGTTGAATACCAGTTAACCTTGGTGCTGACACACAAATATGACAGTGGGAGGGGCTGAGAAAAAGAAATGGTGGAAAATATTGCAATTTGTAAAGTCTCTTTCCCCCCCACCCCCCTTTTCTTTTAAATTTATTTTCTTTTACTCTTGTCGAGGTCTTGTGAAATTTTAGAGTCAGTTTTGAAGTTTGAAGATAAAATGGGGAGGGGGGGGGGAGGTAAGCACAAGCATCAAAATATCATGTGAATATGTAGTCATTTCCCTATACGTCGCAATCACAAGGAATTTGGGGTGGGTTAGAATTTTCCATGGCTGTATTTTGCCCAGTCATCTCAGTTCCTTTGAATGGAACCAGTTCCTTTGAATGCAACCGGAATAGATTTTGAAAGGGGAAGGTATAAGGTGTAAAACAGTCGAGTATACTTAATCTAATCTAACCTCACTGATAAACTTTCAGTATTCTAATCACATTATTTATTCAAAGGACATGTTTTTATATCAATTTAGTTGATTATAAAAATATGTTGTATTTTGCTTTGCAGTGTGCGTCGATCAACAGAAAATCCTGAAAGTACCTTTATTCATCAAGAATTCTATGGCGAGGAAACCCTCTGTGTTAATATGTAACTTACAGAATATGGCATGTTGACGTTGTTTCTGTTTTTCCTTTCTTTTGCATTTTTCACAGGAATCTCTCTGGCAATGCGTTGAAAATGATAGAGAAAGGAACCTTCGATTCTCTGAAAATTCTCAGACAGCTGTAAGTTCGCCAAAGGATATTATCGGCATATTCCAATAATGTCAATATTCATTCACTTTGCATCAGCGAAGGGTGGTGGGCGAATGTAGTGACCACAAACGGCTCATGTTCCCTTTAAAAGCAAATGAGGCACAGGGCTAATTTACCTGTACCTAAGAAAGACATTCCTCTCCATTTTATGTTTTTCCATCAAACTTTTAATTTCGAATTGTTAGACGAAGAGGAAGATAAATCCCTTTTTCATCTGCTTCCTTGTCAGAATTTATGGTAAATCGGGACCTAACATTAAAAACTGTGTTCCTCCGTGTGAAAGCTGGCCTGGATCCTCCCCTGATCCAAAAAAGAGCCCACCTTTCAAAAGCAACTTCGGTGTACGCTAAGTGCCCAAATCTTTGCTCTGACGCATTCATTTTATCTTTATATACTATTGACTCAACGGATGGACAATTCACACTTTTAAACTACTCCACCAACTTGAACATAAATGCATGTACCATTTTCTTCTTTTCAAATGACATTATAGGAATACTACCGTATTTTTTTAATTATCATGAGTTTGCAACAACAACAAAAAGAGATATATAATTACGTCACTTAAGAAGTATCCTTGGTATTTGCATGTCATTTCATGTCATTTCGTGTTCTGTTGAAATTATCTTACCTGAGTCCATCCATATAATATCAGCCGCACTTCCTAATTGATTTTCCTTCCTTTGCCCATAAAGAGATATCAGGAACACGTCTGTAGATGCTGGTCCTGTGAACAAGGACCTCTTCATGGCCATCAATAACACTCTGGCAGAACTGTAAGTATAGACATACCCATATACCAAATTGGAGATATTCGCGGTAATTGCCAAAATGAGAAAATAATACACACGCATATGGATTTTGATCTTTAAATCATATCACATCCATGTTGATAGGTTCATAAGGTTCAAAAGAATATTAAATGGAAATTTAGGCATTAACGTACCGTTTCAGACATATGCATTGATTTATTCATTCACAATATACTAGGTCAGTATGGTCAGTAAGTATACTGCTGAAGACATAGGCTTCGAGAACAATTTGATTTTGAAACATCTTAATAAGCAAACTCAAAAAGAAAAAATATCGTTAAAATTACCTGCACTGCATGCTTTATCATGTGACAGTTAGCCCAAGTGTTACATCTCGTATAGTCTGTAGGACACTTAGATTTGAAGAAATCTGAAATTCACGTCAGGGTTCATTCTTTTCCATTGGTTGAAAAGCCTAGCTAAGAGTTTGGTTTCTTAATGGCTTACTTTAGGTTCCTATAGGAATCATATGACAGCCGGAAAATCTTGTTTTAATGGTTTTACCATTATTTACACTGAGATTGATACCATAATCATGGCCGTATGCAGCGGGGGGCAGCCACCCCCCCCCCCCCCCCCGAAATTTTGAAAACTTACATTTTCTTTACTGATAGTTTTCACAAAATCCACGAAAAGTGTGCACCAAATCCTTCAATTTCACTTTTAAAAATGCAAAAGAGCCCTCATGACCGGCTCGGTCGCTTCGCTCCCTCGCTTTTGAGCTTCTTCGAAAAATTTTACGTGGCTCCCCCCCCCCCCAGGAAAAAATTTCTGCGTACAGCCCTGACCATAATGGCATTCACGACGTTCTGTTTCATGTCGAAATCATGCTATCCGCGACGTGCCCTGCCGTTTGATCTGTTTGGTCCACAAAATCCATTAGGGAAAAAAAAGAAACCATCTCCAGACAGGGTATGATGCATCATTTTGAATGAAACCACTCATTGTCCAACAAGATCATTCGGAGTCAGTTCTACAGTCAAACCCCAAAGGGAACCACTAGATCAACGCGTGGTACCCTTAAAGAGGATCTTCCAATTTCATTTATCTTTTCTTTTCAGCTTCGCTGATAACTTTGTATTCTGCTGCCTACTTGAGGAAACTGTGGATTGCAGGACACCAGTAGACAGGTTTTCTTCCTGTGATAACCTTCTAAAGAATGAGATTCTACGCATTCTCATGTGGATCCTGGGTATCAGTGCACTCACTGGCAATTCTTTTGTGGTGTTCTATCGCATTCTGCAAAATAAAAGAGTGGAAAACAGTCAGGTAGTGAATGTTGATAATAGTTATTTTCTTAGATCGTTACTGAATTCTGATATTCTTATAGATTTAATGCAGGAGTGACCCGGTTCCAGTAGGCAAGGGGTTAAGATTTGAACCGATTGCAGTAGAGGTAGGGGCTTCAGTAGCACTTATGATACTTTCGATTGCTATACTATTTTACATACAATCTTTGTGTTATTCATGAATAGGTATACTATCCTGTATATATGTTTTAAAAATAATGTTGGTCTTCCAAGTGTGTTTTCAAAACTATATGATGCCTTTTCAAAATAACAATAATAATAATAATAATAACATTTCTATAGCGCTCTTACGAACTACAAGTTGTTTCACAGCGCTTTACATAGGTGTAAGAGTAGGAATAAAAATAAGCATTGATTTGGTTACTGTTTGAAGAGTAGAGTTTTGAGATGTTTCTTGAAAACCTCCAAGGAAGGGGATAAACGAATAAACCTTCGAAGATCATTCCAGAGTCTAGGAGCGCATGCATGGAAAGTTGTCGCCAGCTGAGGTGTATGTCCGTGGAATATGGAGCAGGGTACTGTCTGTACTAGAGCGAAGACCAGGACGTACAGACTGATGTTGTAGGATGAGAGAGTTGATATATTCTGGAGCTTTGATTTATATGTACATGGTTTATTTTCTCCTAATTTTAGAAAATAGTTACACATAGTTTACACATATATTTCTCCCAGTGAAACTTGAGCGAACCTAAGCAATCGTTTATCATTTCACTTATCCACAAAAGACTAGCTAAGTCACTACAAAATGAATGTTTGTGGCTGTCCTTGTTTTTCTCTCTTAAATTTCATCCACAGGTTCAGTCCCACTTAATCTCAAACCTCGCAGTGTCTGATCTCCTAATGGGTGTCTACATGATGATAATTGCTGCGAAAGACGAGGCCTACCGCGGTCAGTACTACCTCCACAATGAGATATGGCGGAATAGTAAACTTTGCAGGACAGCTGGGTTTCTATCCATGTTGTCCAGTGAGGTCTCCGTTTTCCTCGTTATGATCATAAGCCTTGATCGTCTCTTCTGCGTCGCATTCCCATTCCGACAGAAGCTTCACCTGACTCCGAAGGCATCCCTGATTGTCATCGTCTTGACGTGGATCGCGTCTTTCCTTCTTAGCCTGGTTCCGCTTGTGGTTGAGAACTACAGTGGGTTCTACGGACAGTCTAGCGTGTGCTTAGCCCTTCCACTGACGTCAGAAACATCACCCGGATGGCAGTACTCGGTCTTTATCTTCTTGGGCATCAATTTCTTCAGCTTCATGGTTACCCTGGTCTGCTATGTCGTCATTTTTGCAGAGGTCTACCGCTCCTCTGCACGCATGGCCGGGCGGAAGCAGCAAACGTCGCATAGCAGAAGGCTAAATGGACAGATCAAGTTGGCAACCAAGATGGCTCTGATTGTAGGCACAGATTTCTGTTGCTGGATGCCTGTTATAATCATGGGTAATGAAGAAGTTTATTTATTGATGAAATAATTCTTATTCAAGCAAGTCCTTATATATGTATCCCCTATCTTTAAGGAAACTCAAGTCATATTTTGATCTTTTATTTCAAAAATTACTTTCGCCTTTAATCTAATAGCTTTTCTTGTTGAGCTTAAAATCTCAGTACAGTACAATACTTTAAAGTCTAAAGACTTTACTTTTGGCTGTTAAGCCCGTATGCATTAAAGTGGCATGGTTTGGGGGAAGGTCTGGGGACAGGACAGTGTAATGAAACCGTTAATCCACATTTCCATGTCGTCATTCTTTTTTATGTTTTATTTATTCTGAATATTTCCACATTGGTTCTAAGACACATGCACTAGTGACAATTGCTTCAATTCTGTACACTAACCGAACATTGAACCTTAACCCTGGACCCCCCAGACGAAGAGCCAATTGAAACCAATTGAACACCCATTGAATTTTAATTGGTATTCAGTTGGTTTCAGTTGGTACCAATGGGTCTTAATAGATTTCAATTGGTCAAAATTAGATTTCTGTTGACGTCCTATTCCTACCAGCCATGGGGTCAATTGATCCAATGGGATTTTAATGGGACAGTTGGTTTCAATTGGTTGAATTGGGACCAATTGTCAGTTGGTTCAGTAGGTACAATTGGGACCATTTGGTTTCAATGGGGACCAAATGGGACCAACAGCCAAGTGGTTTTCAGTGGGGATCATGTGACTGGTTTTACCTCATTTGCATATTTGGTTCTTTTCCTGGAAAATTCATCAGTTAACAAATGCAGTTATATTTCTTTTTTTATGAATATTTATTCTAAATATGTGAAATATTTCACAAAAAATGTATGATTTTACATTGCATATTGAATTGAATTGAATTGAATTTATTTCCACATCTCCATTAAGAAAACATTCATAAAACACATCAAATACATATTTACAGACAATAACATACAACAAAAAACTATACGAACAACAACAAAATAATGAATGCAAATGAGGTGGTATTCAATGGGGCTCTCCAATAGCGATTCATTTGGATTTTCGTCCTGGGCCAAACGCTATTCCCAACCCTACCCCCTAAACCTGATCTAAAACTCGTATCCACCTTTAATCCTAAATGTGTATCTTATGTGAAATAAATCCTGGAGCAAAAATTGTGTCGAGTCACCTTCCACCATGTTCCACATTTCTCATTCACAGGTATCCTAGCTAAGGCCGGTGCTGCTGAGATTCCTGCAGACATGTACGCCTGGTCAGCCGTGATTATCCTCCCTCTCAACTCGGCCATCAATCCCTATCTGTACACACTGTCCAGTCTGCAGCAGCGCAGGAAGCAAAGAAAGAGAACAAAAGCTTTGGCCACTAACATGAGCATGCAAGACGTCAATACAAGTAGGCCTAATAATGATAATACTCTTAGTAATCATAATATCGTTACGAGATTATGATTTTCTTACATTTTCGAGTACTCATCCATTTTTTACTATATGCAAATACCCTTCATATCTGTGACCTGAGCAACATAACTATTAAGGCAGAATCAAGTAAGACTGTCACTTGACATAGGCGTACACCCCAGACAATATTAACTAACACCAAATAGCTTCATCTTTAGACAGATGATTAAAGATACCTAAAAGGCCCGGGAAACTGTCTCTTGGAAACTGCCTTGTGTATCCGTGTATCCGTGTATTCTTTCACATTTTTGGTTTTATTCTGTATATTCTCTGTTTTCCTCAACGGCCGTAGAAAATGCAGAAATGTAAGGTTTAAAAATGCGTTTTGCTTTTTCATGTTTATTTTAAAGTTTTTTATGTTTCTTGTTCTATTCAGAAACGGAGATTTCCATTGATCAGACCTTGGACAACAGCGGCGGTGAAGAAAAATACCAGCCCAAGACAAACCCTCTCTACGTCATCCTAGCCAAGCAGTGCGTGCTGACGCCGTTCACCCACCTCGGTACAAACACGCACATCCAAACCCTCACAGAGTACATCGACCAACGGGGGACTATGCCCAGTATGGTGGATAGAGCCCTCATTAGACGAGATATCACCAAGGCTTTGTCTTACCTGAAATCAAAGGGTGTGGTTGATTTAGAGCCCGCTGAGGAGAAGATAGCCGTGCAGTTGGTAAAGTATATTTTTAAAGAACAGAGAAAGGCAGAGCCTGCCCATCAACTTGCTGGGCAAGAATGTTACTTTCTTCTATGTTTACTAGGAACTCAAAGTAAATTTCTGCCAGGAAAAGTGAGGACTATAAATCAGCTTCTGTAGAATATTTGAATAGTAGAGTTCCTTTTATACAGAAACTATTTGCATGTTAACCCTTGATTTGATCTTGTTGCTTGTCCCCTTTCCGCTTGATTAAAAACAAAAAGATTTCTAGTCAAGTGCGATGACCATATACTTGACTTAAAGGATTCAAACGCCATTTCGTTTCAGAAAAAAAAAACTATTTGCTGTCTACAAAGCAAATGATGTTCTACTGCTGGTGCAAGCCATTCAAGCAACCAATCCGCAAATAATGATATCTTTAAAGCAAATAGATATAAAAGATATAGGAACATCTTCATGGAGTTCCTTTAATAAATTGTTCTTACATTCAGAGTTCTGGGGGAGACGTTCGCCAAGCTTTCTTCGTTGTCTACAATGCCAAAGATATACTTCGACTGGTGCAATTCAGCAACAAATCCTCCAACCTTAACAACCGCCTGTCTGATCAGCGTAAGTTTGTGAGGACCATGCTTGATGACCTGAGGGAGAAAGACGAAAAACTCAAACCGAACGAAGAGAATCTAACACCGAAGCCAAAGGAAGACAATCTTAAACCATATCTGATGTGTGATTAAAGTTTTAATGGATTGTTTTAAAAAAAACCAAACATATGAACCATGTTTTAACGGGATACTGTTGTATGTCAAATATTTTCAGTAAGATATTAAGAAAATACATTATGGGAGATCAAGTAATTTAAGAAGCGGATCCTTAGAAGGCTCATATTCAAGTTAGTTGTTTTGGGTTCAAATAATTGATATGAGATTGAAATGAATAGAACAGAAATGAGCACCGTAACATTGGCAAATACGATGATATTTCACATTGAATAATTTTCGATGGATACTGTTATATTTATGAGCAAGAAAAAGAAATGTTTGTCATTACTGGCATTGCAAACGAGCTCATTAGAATAGTCATTCAAAATGAATTATTCTGAAAGCAAAAATTTAATTATTTCTACAGTAATATTGAACTATTCCTGGTAAAACGAAACAGGCCATAAAAATAAATGTGTGGGTTATTATGTTCGTGAATCACCTTTGATAGGACAATAATTCCATTTGGAGTTGTATTGTGAGTTACTTTTTTACCATCCATAAAATGAACGCATCATTTTCTGTGAAGTTTTGTGATTCTCTCCCAATGCCGTGGCAGACGTGTTTAAATCATTTGAATGTTCATCATGATTTTTTTTGTTTTACTTCGCTTACATCATGTACATGGCTCAGTAGTGAGAACAGAAATGAACAGGTTAAAAAAAATTATCAATGATGTTGTATCGTTCATAATTATATACGTTATATGAATTTACATAGGCCTAGTTGATGATTTTTTTCATGATTTATTTCATGATATACGTTATATGAATTTACATAGGCCTAGTTGATGATTTTTTTTTTCATGATTCCTTGTAAAAGTAATCGTTCCTGATTACCGGAAAGAATGATAAATCTTCAGCTGCTTTTGTAAGTAGTATAACGTATTTTGCTTTTATATGGTTACTATTATTCAAGCTACATCCGGAAGCAACATCCACTTTCATTCTGTACACTATAGAAATGATCATTGTTTTTATTTAAATCTCGTACTCTTGTTCAGTTTTATAATCTTAATGTTGTTGTTGAATACATGGTGAGATTAGCTGAAGGTTTGCCGTGAAGGATATTTAGTGATTTAGCTTCGCGAAATCAATGATGTACCTGTCCTATTTCATCTTTTCTGACTTTTCCTGTTTCCTTGTTTTATGTCGTGATGAATAAGTGTTAGATATATTGGTGATCTCTTTTAGGGGTACTCATGTCAGACAGGGAGTGGGGGCAGGAGGGGGGGGGGCAAGGGCGGAGTAGGTGTGGGACCTTTGGACTTTGATTCTTTGTGTGAGCTGACTACTTAGAACACAATCCTTTATGCATGACACACTTACGAAGCTGCAGTTTATAAATGGTTAAATGGCTGATTATTTTTACCCGACTGCTAAGAAAGCATATCTTTGCTTGTTAGTAAGAAACCGGTACTTTATGAAGTAAAAGTTGTGTTTCTATGACTTTTTTCTCATGAGATTGTTATATCACTAGTTTTTATTTGAAGGACTAAACGTTTTAAGGTAATTCATCCATTTGACTTGCAAAAAAGGATTGGATTATTGTTAAAAAAACCAGGCCTGAAATCCTGCTCTCCCGCGGTTCGTAAATACCGCTGTGGCATATCATGTGTCTCTATTTTTTGTTTTACTGCTGCCAATAGGGTATTCCAATACTTATATTTTGTGCCTACATGTATTTTGCCATTCTCGCAGACTGACTTAAAAGTATAATAAACTGTCTTTCAAAGTTTCAGCTTGCAATAATGCCCCGCTTCGTCATTGTCATCAAGAAAAAGAAACTGGGTAGAAATACTATTGCTTGAAAATTTCTCTATTTCAATGCGTTTCATTTTTCAGGACTTCTTTGCTTCACTCCCATTCCCTCTCTTCCTCTGAATACAAGCATATCTCCCCCTGTTGCTTTCATCCTCTCTCCCTGTCATTCTTTCTCTCCGTTTGCACTCTTTCTCTATCTTTCTCTCTCCGTTGCTCTGTCCTCCTCTCTCTTTCTCTCCCACTTTCTCTCCCTCTATCTTTTTAACTCTTTACCTCTGCCCCTCCCACTCTTTCTTTCTTTCTTTCTCAGGTCTCTCCGTCTATCTTTCTCTGTCTCTTTCACTTCTCCGTCTACATTCTCTTCTACACTATATCCATCCAAAGTACTCCTTTGAAAATGAACGAAAATAACACGGTTATGTTCCCATGATGTTAGTTTTATAGGCAACCATCCTGCTATATATTCAACCCAGTCTTAGATTCAGACTAAAGACAAAGTATGGGGCATAATGATGACCACTTTGAAAATAGAAAATAGAAACTACATATTTAGAAAAGTATTTTTCTTGGAATAATTTTTCATATTTTCCTCCAGAGTTCCATTACAAAAGAAAAGCACATGAGCATGGGTGCATATCCCAGTAGGGGACAGGGAGATGCTTCTCTCCCTATAATATGGAATATGGGGATATATCGTATGCCCCCCCCCCCCCCCCTCATAGATGGGGGGTCC
Source organism: Echinometra lucunter (assembly GCA_029962745.1). NCBI lineage: Eukaryota > Metazoa > Echinodermata > Echinoidea > Camarodonta > Echinometridae > Echinometra > Echinometra lucunter. Next base: position 4,461,721 of record CM057163.1, on the reverse strand, counting down.
GAAAGAGGGTCCTTTTAAATTGTTTTCTTTTTTTATTAGCTATTAATTCTGCATGTTCCACTCGCGTTTCAAGACAGATTTCCACCCATGCACATGAGGAATACTTCTCCTTAGGCATCTTATCTTTATGTTATTGTGCAAAAGAGCGCATCCAGAACACAAAATGGAAAATTACTGAAAATCAAATTTTTCAAACAATGATTGATAATTTGACGGGTAGCATGTAGATCTTGTAAATTGATACACAGTCTTCTTGTGGCATGATCTTTGCTAAAATTCTATTCTAATATGTCCAAATAAAAAGAATTTGCATTTTTGTATTTTGCGTTCCAGACGCCTTCTCTCACACGGCATAAAGATAAAATGCCTGAAGTGAAGTACATCCCTGTGTATATATATATTTTTTTTCTATATAACTTAAGGACAACAAAAAAAATTCATTTTTTTTTTTTTTTTCAAAAATAGAATTTCAATATTAGGCACATCAATACATAACCCTATATCATGAGTATCTAGAAGTATATAAAAAATAGATATATATATATATAATGTTTTCCATAGTACCATATTTAAAAATATTTATATCATACTGGTGTGGTTACAAATACAAAAATATTTCAATACCTAAATTTGTACGGCAGTTCACATAATAGCAATAATATTCCTTTAATATGAGGCAGTGGAATAGAATTAGAACACTTATCCTGACAGAAAAAAAAAAGCTTTTGCCATCATCATCTAAAATAAATGATCAAAAGAATTATTATTCCAAAGACATTTTCATTAGATATATGCACAAAAAGTCAAATTGCATGATAATTTTGCACAGTACTATTCAGCCTTTTAATAGGACTGCTTCAGTTTGAAAGACATATCATTCTACAATACATAAACTTGACTGTATGGCAGTTTGTATAGCATAAAAACAAAAAGAACTCTACTGCCGAGAATGAGCTAGTACATGTATTATTCATATTACATGATAACATACAGCTTGCGTAGTACCATAAATGCCACATTTAATAACTCCACCATTTCAGTTTGAAAGACTAATATTTGGTAGACTAAAACATTTGAAAGAAAAAATGAAACACACTTCACAACACCTACTAAACTGTCAGCCAGGGGATATTGTGTAATACAAAAATAGAATATATTCTATATCTAGGAATGTGTTAAGTACATGTATTTGTACCAGTTTTCCCACTTGATATTGCTTAACTTTGCAGAGTAACATAATGCCACAACAATTTCAAAGAGTAAAATATCTGATAGACAGAAACAAAACATTTCATACCAATACCTGCAATGGGAAAGAAGCTTGCGTAATTATCTAGCATCATAAAGCGAAGAATGTGTTCTTACAGTACCAAAGCATATTTTTATCATGATGATGGCGTGGTTTTACGTATTTCCTTAATGCCATATTGAATAGATACACTGGTTAAGTGCTTCCCATTGATCATTACATGTTCTCTTGTATTTCTACTCTCTACTTTCACTTAGAACTCTTATCTTCATCTGAGCCTAGAACTCTATACATTGTATTTGGCTCATTATAAATCATATGAATTATTACTACTACTACTGTTATTGAGTTTGAAAGACAAGAGTCAAATTGTAACATCTACTAAATATGCCGTGAAAGACAAGGTATTCTTAAGGTTAAAGATAAAAGTGAGGTCTGGTCATGTGATTACATTGTTAAGGCAAGTGTTCCAAGTACAAGAGGCATCCCTGATGAAAATGTCGGAATCAGATCACTTAATAATAGCAGAGCTCACCAGTCCTTTTAAAAGCTCTTGGTGTAGTACTACTACTACTATTATTGAGTTTGAAAGACAAGAGTCAAATTGTAACACCTACTAAATATGCTGTGAAAGACAAGGTATTCTTAAGGTTAAAGATAAAAGTGAGGTCTGGTCATGTGATTACATTGTTAAGGCAAGTGTCTCCAAGTACAAGAGGCATGACCATCCTGATGAAAATGTCGGAATCAGATCACTTAATAATAGCAGAGCTCACCAGTCCTTTTAAAAGCTCTTGGTGTAGTAGTACTACTACTACTATTATTGAGTTTGAAAGACAAGAGTCAAATTGTAACACCTACTAAATATGCCGTGAAAGACAAGGTATTCTTAAGGTTAAAGATAAAAGTGAGGTCTGGTCATGTGATTACATTGTTAAGGCAAGTGTCTCCAAGTACAAGAGGCATGACCATCCTGATGAAAATGTCGGAATCAGATCACTTAATAATAGCAGAGCTCACCAGTCCTTTTAAAAGCTCTTGGTGTAGTACTACTACTACTATTATTGAGTTTGAAAGACAAGAGTCAAATTGTAACACCTACTAAATATGCTGTGAAAGACAAGGTATTCTTAAGGTTAAAGATAAAAGTGAGGTCTGGTCATGTGATTACATTGTTAAGGCAAGTGTCTCCAAGTACAAGAGGCATGACCATCCTGATGAAAATGTCGGAATCAGATCACTTAATAATAGCAGAGCTCACCAGTCCTTTTAAAAGATCTTGGTGTAGTACTACTACTACTATTATTGAGTTTGAAAGACAAGAGTCAAATTGTAACACCTACTAAATATGCCGTGAAAGACAAGGTATTCTTAAGGTTAAAGATAAAAGTGAGGTCTGGTCATGTGATTACATCGTTAAGGCAAGTGTCTCCAAGTACAAGAGGCATGACCATCCTGATGAAAATGTCGGAATCAGATCACTTAATAGCAGAGCTCACCAGTCCTTTTAAAAGCTCTCGGTGTAATTTTTGCACATTCTATTTCACATGGCAATGAATAAAAATATTTGTCATTTTAATATATATTGTATAAAACATACAAAATTTCACGCTGAGGAAATTGTTGAAGTTTGTGAACACAGAAGGCACTTACACGCATATAAAACCTTTATTTTCGCAAATACATATTGCTTAATACTGCCTAAAATGGAAAAGATATTTAAACAAAAATAATAAAATTTCAGTTTCTTTAGAGTAGTGTTCAAAACTAAAAAGGTATAACACAGAACTTAGCATGTCTCTTGATACTAGCTTTTGATTTGTTTTGAACAAAAAATGAAATCAATTTCTATTCGTTCTCGGACAAATAAAAATATCATCATTTCAGATATGTCTAATTAAGGTCATCGCCCCGTGCACCATCCTATACTTTAACCTCCGACTCCTCTATCATGTAAAACATTTCTCTTCAACTTTCAATTATTGCTGTCTAACATCATTGCATCTATTTTTTCATGCCTGTATGCATTCAAGTATTGTCTTTTAAATTTGTGAAATGAACCTTGTAGCAGATACAGGGAAATCCCGATATAACGAGCTCGGCTATAACGAGGTAACGGCTATAACGAGGGTTTTGTCACGGTCCCAAATTTACTTACGTGTAAGTCTATGGCGGCATGAACCTGTTATAACGAGATCGGCTATAACGAGATATCGGCTATAACAAGCTAAATCCTGAACCCCTTAAACAAAGAAATACATTGATAATCATTCCCGTTATAACGACCAAGCAAATTTCACTGCAGCTTTATCAACAAAAACCCCCGCAAAAACCATTCAGCAGAGATAACGGCACCACTACTGGCACAAACAAGTCCCAGCTCGCTCAACTGGGCGGCCGATGCACGCAGATTACGGTTTTTTTATTTGTAGCATAGTACAGCGCGTAACTTTTTTTTTTCATATCGCAGAACAGGCAACTTTGATGGTGCGATGAACTTTCATGTCATCGGTAATTTTGGCGTCTGAAATTAGTAGTTTAAACACATTTTCTAATATTATCCAGAATATTATCAGCTAGATCAGAGGATGATGTTATTATCAATGTCTCTGTGGCTGCAAAATGAGTTCATAAGTAGCGGCAGCAGACCTCTGTACATTCATGTATGTACATGTAGTCCCATACATACACTTTTTTGTTTGTTCTGATATAACGAGGTAACGGCTATAACGAGGAAAACCCTTCGGTCCCGACGACCTCGTTATACCGAGTTTCCCCTGTATAAGCAAATACAAGCCAACACCCTAAACTTATATAACACCCAAACCGCGATATCAATCCTTGATGTTTGACGAAATAAATCACGAACCAATTCTCACTGAAACACAACAAGTTAGCAATTACCCTAAACCTACCCTTAAACCCATACCTTAACCTCAACCATCCTAAACCTAAAGTACCATAAAACTCATGCCTATAGACCAATTTCACAACGCAAGAGGGCAGCAGACTGTTCGACACAGTTCGACATACTGCGGTGGGCGCTCCAACTTTTATAGTACACAAGTCAATAGCGCGTTATATACATGTACATTCGTTCAATTTTTTGTCTATTTTGACCAGTATATGCAGATTTATTTTAATATTTGTAATGAGAAATTATCAGGGAAGTTCAGGTCCCAGCTGTGCGGTGCTCAAATGCCACAAGAATTAGAGAAAGTTTAAAAATTGGAAGCTAACTGAGTGCGAAATTCACTCGCTTTTGACTCATGAAGCCCGTTTGTGTGAGAAGCCGTACTCCCTACACAGGTTTCCGTAAGCAATGTGAAGGAATTCGTCGCCAGTGGGTAAAAACATCAACAGAAAGGAATTTGAAGTCAAGAAACATTATCATTATGTAGTTTGGCGTAAAATTTAATGAGTGAAAACATGACTTTGTAAACAGGGTAAGATTTAGGGCTCCCGTTTACTACGGCTTCTATGCTGCAATCAAACTTTTACTGACAAAATTAAGTTGAAAAGCCATCGAAAGTACAAAAATACATCATACCTTCATCTGTCAGATATGGCCATTGTCTTACCTCACCTACGCATGTATCCATGCTTTATTTTATTGATCTAGAATAAAGTAAATGGAACAATATCAGAGCATATCTCATATCTTACATTCATTTTGTACACAGAGCCAATCACGGTCAGCGCGCTTGCCCACCGCAGCAATGGCGTCGCCAATAGAGGGCCAAATACATAAACCGGAGGTAAAATTGGTCTATAACCTCAAGAACCCTATATATTTGATGGAAAAATAAAAAGCCTAGGTGGGGTGCATGTTGTCTTTGGATATAAGTTAGACTCTATAGCTTTTCATGCCATGGAACCAGGAGCACCTCTCACTACAGCTTTAAGTGTAAGTGACATGACGAGTGTCTTCTGACAAAGTTACCCAGGGTTTCCATACATTGCCATGCAGACGTGGGTTACTGGCTGGATCATTTGGTTGGTTTTTAGGCTCCACCGCTGATCGTCGGTATTTCCTTAGTCTCGCTGTCAGAGCATCAACGATCTCTGGGAAGGAAAACAAAAAGAGTTGAAATAATGAATAAAAACTCTTCGGGCATTTTAAAAAAATGCAGTGGTGCAAAAAGACAGGACTGGAACGCAAAATGGAAGGTTGTTGAAAATCATTTTTTTCGAACACAGATTGATGATTTAATGGGTAGCATGTAGACCTTGTAAATTAATGAACGATCTTCCTGTGGCATGATCTTGGCTAAAATTTCATTCCGATATGTCACAATATATATTTTAATGTTTGCATTTTTGCATTTTGCATTCCGGATGCATCTTTTTGCACCACTGTATTTTCCTAAAACATCTTATGTATCACTCGAATAATGCCCCCTTGCCCCTTTATATTGTGGTAGAGGTACAGAATATTGCTAACATTTCCTGCTTCAATCACCTGATGAACTATATTCTTGTTGTTGTTATTGTGCCTTGATCAAAAGTTGTGTATGTATTCACATTGTAACTATCATGACCATCACCATGATTTTATGTTATTATTATTATCATAATTTGTGGTATAGTGGTTTATTCACTTGACTCTCAATAAAAAGGTTGAGGGTTGGCTTGGAATCCCAGCCTGAATTAGCATGTGTGTCCTTGTAAAATGGGTGACTGGCTCCCTAGGGAGTGGAGAATGAGCACAATACTGTAAATGCTGTTACTTTCGCGTGATTAATTTTTCGCGCTGAGCGACCCCAAAACATATTCGCGGGTTCTTGAATTCGCGCTGCAGAATTGTTCACTTGCAAAACTAAAGTGCAACTGCAAGATTTGATTTCATATTTCAATGCATGACAAGTGTTTTTCTGCCCTAGCTATAACTTTAGCTTTAAAATGGTCACTTTAGGCACACAACTGTACACAGCAGTGCCACTCCATTTATTGCTTCACACACACACACGCAGGGTCCATTTCAGATGCATACAACAGACACACTACTAGTACCGTACACACACCCTCTCTAAAAATCAACTGTCCAGAGCGTGCATTCAAAACATTTAAGCATAAGAAATCATGCTCATATTTTTGCGTGTTCTAGAATTCGCGCCCGTCGAAAAATAGCGCGAAATCCGCGAAAATTAATGTGCCGCAAATATTTCTGCTTTTACAGTAATAGGCAAGGAATGGTACTTGAATCCAGTAACAGGATTAACTGCCCCCCAGTGACAAAAGGAAGCAACACTGTAGCATGAATTTCTTGGTATAAAAATAGCGAATAGACATGAGTGCGATGGTACAAATTTCGCATGAGATAAAAGAGCAACCTTCTATTCAACGAGGCTTCACCTCGTTGAATAGAAGTTACGTCGCGATCTTTCACCGAATGTGAAATCTCGTACCATTGCACGAATTAGAATATTCGCTATTTGTATTGTACAATGCCTCGGAAGTCTGAGAAATTAATGAGAATCAAGAAAAACAGTCACATTTTGGTGAAGAATTCAGGGTTTATAGAGCAGGGAAAGGAGGGCCGCCTGCAAAATGCAGCTGGCCTTTGTGCATGCGCGTATCTGTAGCAGTGCATGAACGCGACTTGCTGGCATAGCCTGAGCATGCGAAAAATGCGTATAGGGTCTACACGGCAACGCACTGCAAGCTACTTGTGACATCACAAAAGAAACAAAAGAAGTAATTTGTGGGAATCTACTGTGACGTCACGCTAATTAACCCATTCGTGACAGAGGTCCACATTATGTGGTTTGGTCTAATAACTTTTGATGCAGAGCCTTAAAAATCATACCAAATACATGAGCAGAAAGAGCAAAAAATTCTACACAAACTGTGCCCATTTTGGTTGCATCAATATTCGTTGTTTAATGCTGAAAATTTTTTAAAGGAAAATAAGTATTAAAATCCTTAAATTGGCAATGCAATGAAAATGTTAAAATTACTGTTTTTCCCTACAAATTGGCAACTTTTTGACTTTTCATCATAATTTCTGTCAATTTAAATTCATTTCAGATACATGACATTTTATAAGAAAAATGTAGCAATAAAATAAAAATGTTGGTGTTGCCAATTTGAAGAATAAAAGCTGATCAAATTAGGCTTTAAATAATTCCTGTCACGAATGGGTTAACCGTGCAATGGTACATTTTGGATGGCACAAGTGCAATGGTACGAATATCGCGCGTTCAGCTCCCATACACTTGCGTACAACAAGCTGAGTAGGCGTTGTACAATAATGAAGAAATCATGCCACAGTTTTAAGAGGAAATCTATGGAGTTGTCTACATTTCAGAGAGTGGGGGCATGTGACCTTAATTTCTTCATCATCATGTAGAGCACACAGAAAAGTGTCTCAAATCTAGAAAAGGTCAACTTTACTAAAAAAATATCAGATTTGCTTCAATTTGTCATGGGATGGCAGGATACTGTAAGTGCTTTGGTCAGTTTTTACTGTTTCAGAGCTTAGTAAGAAACCAATATTATTATTGTTATTATTATTATTGTTATCATTGTTGTTATTATTATTGTTGTTATTATTATCATCATCATACTATACATGGAACATAAATTATTGTTAGTGTTACATGCAGAAGAGGATGGACATGCCTAATAAAACTACTACATATTCACCGGGATTCCAGTCTGCTATGTTGTTGTACTCGCAGGGATCCTCTCGAATGTTGTACAGACATGGCTTCTTATGCTGATAGTCACAGTTGGTGGAAGCATTGGCTGGTTTGGAATGGCATCTCACAACGAAAGAGTTTGGAACTTGCTCCCTCTCTGTGGACGTCTCTTCTACACCTATAAAAACAAAAACAAAAACAAAAAAGGAAAAGCAATGTTCATATCAATGCAATCAAATCATCAGAATATTTACGATAAACTTGAGTTCTGGCCCCTGTTGCATAAAACTTACCATTAATGGCAACTCTGCCATCATTGGTAACTACCATGGTAACATTGCTCAAGAGCCAATCAAGTTCAAGGTTTCCATGAAAGTTATCACTGATGGCAAAGTTATGCACCACTGATAGTAAGTTTTATGCAACGAGCCTGAACGAGGCATTGGTCATGCAATTATAATGTAAAAAAGAAAGTGTTCCAAGGCAATCGGAAAGTTAGAATAGCAATAAAAGCAGGTGCCTAGTGGGGAATTTGTGGATTATATCCAATTATACATGGAATACCCTTCCTGAAGACATCAAAAAGTCTCTAACCTCCGACTCCTCTATCATGTAAGAACACTTCTTTTCAACTTTCAATTATTTCTGTGTTTTCCTTGAGCACTCCACAGAGTGGATTTGGCACTATATAAGTTACATTATTTTATTAGTAGTAGTATCATCAATTGATAAGAAATTTACTCACTTTCCCCAACAGACAATTGGAAATGAGTATATGGCAAGACCGCATTTCATATCAATGTCAACATCATCACTATCATTATTTATCATCTTCATCATCATCATCATCCTCATTATCATGATCACTATCATCATTATCATCATCACCACTATTGCCATCATCATCATAATTACCATCATCGTCATCATCAACATCATCACCATCATCATCAGCAGCAGCAGCAGCATTATCTTTAAATACGATGCTAACAACCCTTCTGGTTGATACAATCACCATCATCATCATAATTACCATCACTATCATCATCAATATCAACATCATCATTATCACCATTGTCATCATCATCATCATCATCATCATCATCATCATCACCATCATCAGCAGCAGCAGCAGTAATATCTTTAGAAACCATGCTAACATACCTTCTGGTCGATACAATCATCATCATCATCATCATCATCATCATCACCATCATTTTCATCATCATCATCATCATCATCATCATCATCATCATTATCACCATCACTATCATCTTTGTCCTTAGAAATTAAATGATACTACGTACCTTCTGGTGGATACCATCCAGAAAAATATCCCCTAAAGGTGCCATAATGAAGTTTGTAATCTCCTACTCTGATCGCTGCATATCTGTAGACAGGCTCAATGTTGTGAAGGATTTCATTCCGCGGAGAAGGTACATTACTGTGAGAACATCAACAATAAATTGGAATTTACAAAGAGATTAATGCTAAAATGATTGAGCGGGGGGGATTATGACATGCCCCGAAAGTTTTTGCAGTGCAATTAGAACTACTGCGTATCATGCGAAACTACTTTCTGTTTTTTTCTTTTAAGTCTTGTGCACCTTTACACACCATGTTTACGAAAACTGGTTGTGTTGTCATGGAGTCATGTGACCTCTTGTGATCAGCTCATATCAGCAAATGAGAGAGTGAGAGAAATAGAGGAAGAAAGCGAGGAAGAGAGGATGTTAAAAAATGAGAAAGAGAGAGCATTATATTGGAGAACCAACAGAACACATAAATCCTAACTTACTTTGACAGAGCATCCCACTGATCAAATCCATCTAAATTTTTAAGCTCCTTGGGGTCGCCCCCTGCTACTCCATACAGTGTAGGCAACCAGTCACAGACATGCATCATGCCATCACTGAAGCGTCTAGGCTTCTTAATGAGGGGGCTGTTTACAAAGGCAGTGCCCCTGACCCCACCCTCCCATAGGGTGTGCTTGCATCCCCTCAGGGGCCAGTTGCTGGCGTGGTTGCCGTCATAGCCGTGGGTGGGTCCACCGTTGTCAGTTGTGAAGACAATGATGGAGTTGTCATAGAGACCCGCATCACGTAACGTCTGGGCAATGATGCCTACAGAATCATCCACAGCTGATACCATAGCTGATTAGGAAAAAATATATAATTTTTATGTATGCCAATCCCTATCAAAGGCAGCTTATATTAGGCATTTTATCTTTATGTGGTTGTATGAAAGAACACGTCTGGAACGCAAAGTACAAAAATGCAAAAATTAAACTGTCTATTTCAACAAATTGGAATAGAATTTCAGCAAAGATCATGCCATAAGAAGATCGTATATCAATTTAGAAGGTCTACACGCTACAGTGTACATGTGAAATTTATCAATCATTGTTTGAAAAATTTGATTTTCAATAGTTTTCCATTTTGTGTTCAGGACGCGTTCTTACGCACAACAACATGAAGATAAGTCATATAAAGTCACTTTTTGTACATTACAGAAGCAATTTAGCACAATAATTTGGCATTACCTTTGAAACACATATTCATAGGTAAACGTGAACCTTACTTCGATTTCCATTTCCATTTTTTCAATTAATTTCACCTAAAATTTCCCCTTTATCAGTGACGATTAGTACAGGTATCGAGTGTGTAGAAAATAAATCATACATCTTAATTTTTACCTCACAGAATACTTTAACTAGAATCCTACCTGCATACATTCTTCTGCCATAAGTCTTGATGTGTGGGAACCTCTCGTAGTATTTGTGAGGTGCTTCCATGAGGTGACCTAAGTATACCCCTGCATGGACTGCTTTATGTGCCAGGTACAGGAATAAAGGCTGAGGGGACAAAAATGGGAATACCTGTATAATAAACATCATCAATCCAACAAGGCCAACAACAATAACAACAATAAGAAGAAGAAGAAGAAAAAGATTATTTTTTCATTCATTTATTTATTTATTCGTTTTGTTTTAACAGGGTGGCTCTTTCAGCAATAAGCTGTTATCCTAAGAGGCCCTGTACATAACATAGGAAAAACATACATATAAATAAATAATCCACATTTACAGTACAATACAATTACCTTTTTTCTCTTTGTTTGTTTCATTATGAATTACATAAAATGAATATGGAAAATTTTCAGACTAGTAGAAAAAAGTTAGAGATACAATCAATGTACATGTAGCATTTTAAGTAGTATACTGAAGAGTTCTTCATCATACAAAGAAATGCTTTAAAGTGTATAAACAATTTAAATTAGCAGACAGAGCGGATCCTGTTTTTTTTTTCAGAAAAATAACAATAATAATAATAATGATAATATTAATGATAATAACAATGATAATAATACTAACAATGACAATAATGAAAATAATGATAATAATAACAGTAATAAGAAAAACAACAGCTACAATAATATAATAATGATGATAATTGTTTTCTGAGGGCCCTAATGTTACCCTAGCATTTTCTGGTTCTCATTTAACAAACCTGGATCAAGCGAGTCTATCCTTCCGGAGCAATTGACAATTAATTATTCTTAAATAATTCTTAATCTTAAGATCCTAAGAACCTTAACCACTCATTAAGTTTTTTGATATGCAGAGAATATTTCTGTGCAATACTGGCCAACTAGCTACATATGAACATGAATAAATGAATGCAAGAAGCACTACGGTTGCTCGAGCTAAAGCGGGGGTAATGATATGCTTGCAGGGCCCTCTGCAAGAACAGTACATTTTACTGAAGAGGCTACCCTGGGTAAACAAAACATATTATTACTATTATAGTTATTATCATTATTATTACTTATCTTTTCTTACCTCTGATGCATTGTGAGCTGTGATAATCCTCCGAGCTTCATCAGTGAAGATTTCTGTGGAATACTGGCCAAAGGCTGGCCAATAAACCTCCTCATTCTTGTGCAGATCATAGCCAACATACCCATACTAAATGCAAAAGACAATAATAAAGGTTTAACTCTTACGGTGCCAAGGGACTTTGCTTGTTCCAAAATTCTACCAAATCATGAACAATGTTTACTTTCAAATGCCTGCAAATCTTCAACAGTAACTTCTATACATTGTACACAAAAGTTATAGAAAATATATTACCTTTCAAATGATACCAAATATTTCTATTAATTCAATACCATGAATGAAAGTTATTGTGAAATGGAACTGAGCTTCCCTCTTGACCTTAAGGTTTCTGTTTCTCATTTGTTCGCTACTGTTTTATGCTAAAGTGAGAACAGATCCTTTCCAAAATCTGCAGTTTTCTAAAACAAATCCTATGTTAGCATGCAGTGACTGATAGATATTTCAAATACTAGATTCAGACTTTGACATAATTTCATCACTACATACTTCATTCTAAATGGAGCAATGGTCCATTAAAAATACAAAGTCTTTTGTATGAGACATCGGCACTTTAAGTGCTAATACCACTGCAACGAATTCGACCAGAAAAGTGGGCTTAACTTAGCCTTCTAAACTCGAGATGTCCCTCTACTTTAATTGTCTCAGCCAGACCTTCTGTTGCCTCTGACTGGCATAAAAAGAATCTATTGAGTCCTATCATATGCCTAGGTTAAGCACTGAGGGATGGAGCCCCCAGTGCTGCGGGGGGGGGGGGGGGGGGGGGGGTTATTTCATATTGGTGATATCCGTTGTTCCGAAGGTTCATCATTCCGACGGTTCCTTATTCCGTAGGTTCGTTATTCCGAAATACGCAAAGTGTGTATATCTAAATGTTTGTTAGTTTGAAAATGAAAAAGGGTTCATTAATCTGAACATTTGTGGCATATTCCAAAGGCTCATTATTTCGAAGGTTCGTTAGACCGAAAAATGAAATAAGGTTCTTTATTCCGAAATTTCATTGATCCGAAAATGAAATAAGGTACATTTTTCCGAAGGTTCATTAAACCGAAAATGAAATAAGGTTTGTTATTCCGAAGGTACGATGGTCCAAAACTGAAATAAGGTTCGTTAGTCTGAAAATAACTAACAAATTAACATACCTTATTTCATTTCCGGACTAACGAACCTTTGGAAAAACAAACCTTTTCTTCATTTTCGGACTAATAAACCTTCGGAAAAAACGAACCTTATTTTATTTTCGGAGTAACAAAACCTTCGGACTAATGTACCTTCGCAACAAAGCAACTTCTGAATAACAAACTGTAACCATTTCATATTGGGTACATTTGTTGTTTTCCACCTGCAGCACAGAACGACTGGACACATCAGCTATCATATATTAGCTGTCACACATTCAAATTATTGAAGAATTTGTTTTAGTTGTGCAAATAATCAATGGTAAAATAACTGAAAATGGGATTCAGTGCTTGGATATCACCAAAACTGGAATTCTTATTCCAAATGAGAAAAAAAAATATAATAACATTAATGTAACAATAATGTAATATAAAATATCATCACTACTACTATGCTTCGTAAATTTATCAAAGTCAAACCATACAAGATATTTTGATCAACTGAACAAAAAATCAAGCCCTACATAAGCAAAAGTTCTGCATTAATCCCTTACATTTCAAGAATACAATGCTATTTTGTATTAGAATTACTTTAAAAGGTAGGTGAATAAACAGCTAGCATAATACTGAAGCAAAAAAATTCCAACAACAGAAAATCATGGGGTTTTTTATTCATTAGGTGGTCTGTCATATTATGACAGATCACCTTTTAATTTCGTCAGAATTTTCTTTATTCTTCATTATTATTATTATTATTATTATTATTCTCTTTATTGGTACCCACTTTTTTGTGTAGTCGAGATCTCAGAACTGGTTTAATCATTTTTCGTCAAATTTTTAGGAATCATCTGTCATAACGAGATCTCGGATATTTAGTCATTTTCAAGTTCATCTGGTCATCGTGACGTCATCTAGGCGCCATTTTGTAAATATCATCTCATGATCATATCTTCATAACGGAATGTCATTTTTCATTTATATTTGGCATGATGAATATTCATATCAATCTGAACAATTACAACTTTTTACACGCGCGCGTACGCGTACGTCCGCGCGTCAGTGCGCGCGCAAAATTTAAAAATGCTCAAAATCACTCATGGATCAAACCAAAATCCATTTCAGGGCATTTTAAGCATATCAAAAATTTCCGCGCGTAAGCGCCCGCGCGTGCGTTTTGCGCGTGCGCAACTCGTAAATAACGTAAAAACGCCGTTTTTTCACTTGATTTGCAATTCTGAGACATTTCTTGACCATTTCCATCAATTTACAATGGATTTCAACTGACCATAACGCCGCACGCGCGCGTCAAAGTTTAAAATCCGTGCGCGCGTCTATGGGGCAAATAACATAAAAACATGCAAAAACATGCCCCTTTAAAATCCGCCCTAGCACGTTAAAAAGCATGGGGACCCGCCATTTTTTTTACATTTTCTGAAAGCCTATGAGTTGAAGATTTGAATTCATGAAAAAAATTGGGGGTCGAACAGTCGGAACGTCGTCATATTCTTATATGAACTCAAAATTTCATTTTTTCAATTATGACGTCACATTTTTTACCTTTAATCAAGACTATCTCGCTTATTGTTGGTCGATTTTCACCGGGATTTCAGTATGTTGTAGCTGAGACAATGCTCTTATATACCAATTGCCTTTATTTTTCATTTAGAGAACTGCATCATGGTTAAATCTTACGATAAACGGAGGCATGTCATTTTTTCACATTTTGCGTGTATTGTCTATGGGATATGACCTTTTTCTAATTCTTGATTCTACATTCCCGTCTTTTTTGAGCAACAGCTCCTTTATTTCTGCTTGATTTTCGCCCAGCTTCGAATATGTTGTAGCTGAGAAAATTCTCTATCGTAAGTGTGCCATTTATTTTTTAATCAGATGTCAGGAACATATCGAAATTTGAACTGGAAGATATGATTTAGGAATCCCATTTTCCATCTATGTGTTATCTCTATGGACTATATTCTGGTCCATCGGTAAAGCACTGGTCTCACATCCTCATGGTCCCTGGTTCGACTCCCGGCGACGACGGTGTCAATTTTTTTTTTTTTTTTTTTTTTTTTTTACATTTTTTGTCCTTTTACATTACCATCTTCATCGACTACGTTTATACATACAATTACAAACAATGCCATAACTGCGTTATTTTGCCTGTTATGTCTATTGCAGTGCAGTGTACATTAGTTTATGTACAACCCTATTGCAAATATGACTTATGAACGTGTACTGAACCTTTAGGGTTAACTTTGCATAATACTAAAAATCAAATCGTCTTGTGTCCGTGATGCTAGTCTCCTTCTCAGACCTGAATATTTTTTAGTTCATCAGGTCATTGAACATTGGATAAACAGGTGATTAGACAGCAAATAGATTACCCAACACAAAACGTTTCAGAACGTTCTTAGAACACATTTATTAGGTCTGCTACATCTTCGTCTTTAATAATAGTTACAAAACATTTTTATTAGATCCGTTTCGTCTTCGACTTTAATAAACGTTCATAAAACGTTTTTTATTAGGTCTGCTGCGTCTTTGTCTTTAATAAACGTTCACAAAATGTTTTTATTAGGTCTGCTACATCTTCGTCTTTAACAAACGTTCACAAAACGTTTTCAGAATGTTTCCAAAACGTTTACAAAACGTTTTTTATTAGGTCGGCTATTATGTCTGCTACCTCTTCGTCTTTAATAAACGTTCACAAAACGTTTTCAGAACGTTCCCAAAACGTTTATAAAACGTTGTTTAATTGGTCCGCTACGTCTTTGTCTTGAATAAACGTTCACACAATATTTTCAGAACGTTCACATTACGCTTCCAATACGTTTTCTTTAGGTCCGCTACGTTTTCGTTTTCAATTAACGTTCACAAAACGTTAACAAAATGTTTTTATTAGGTCCCCTACGTTGTCGTCTTTAATAAACGTTCACAAAACGATTTCAGAACGTTCTCAAAACATTTTTCTTATGTCTGCTACGTCTTCGTATTTAATAGACGTTCACAAAACGTTTTCAGAACGTTCATAAAACATTTACAAAACTTATTTATTAAGTCATCTATGTCTTCGTCTTTTATAAACGTTCGCAAAACTGTTTTCAAAACGTTCAGAAAACGTTTGTTTTTTAGGTCTGCTACGTCTTTGTCTTTAATAAACATTTTCAAAACGTTTTCAGAACGTTGACAAAACGTTTACAAAACGTTTGTATTAGGTCTGTTATGTCTTAAACATTCACAAAATGTTTTCATAATGTTTACAAAACGTTTTCAGAACGTTCACAAAACATTTTTAGTAGGTCCGCTACGTCTTTGTCTGTAATAAACGTTTTCAAAACATTTTCAGAACGTTCATAAAACATTTACAAAACTTATTTATTAGGTCATCTATGTCTTCGTCTTTTATAAACGTTCGCAAAACGTTTTCAGAACGTTCAGAAAACGTTTGTTTTTTAGGTCTGCTACGTCTTCGTCTTTAATAAACGTTTTCAAAACATTTTCTGAACGTTGACAAAACGTTTACAAAATGTTTGTATTAGGTCTGTTACGTCTTAAACGTTCACAAAATGTTTTCATAATGTTTACAAAACGTTTTCAGAACATTCATAAAACGTTTATAAAACGTTTTTATTAGTTCTGCTTCAGCTTCATTTTTAATAAATGTTCACAAAATGTTTTCAGAAAGTTCACAAAAAGGTTTTCTTAACTTCCAAAAAAACGTTTTTATCACGTCCGCTACGTTTTAGTCTTTAGTAAACGTTCACAAAACGTTTTCAGAACATTCACAAAATGGTTTTATTACATCTGCTACGTCTTCGTCTTTAAAAAAACGTTCGCAAAACATTTTCAGAAGGTTCATAAATCGTTTACAAAATATTTTTATTAGGTCCGCTACAACTTTGTCTTTAATAAACGTTCACAAAACGTTTTCAGAACGTTGACAAAACGTTTTTATCAGGGCTGTTTCCTCTTTGCAAATTTTCTCTCAATGGGGACTTTAATTGGGAATGACTATAATCCTCTTGATGACCATGATAATGAGATAGTTATGTTGACTGTGATACAAACCCTGATGATGAAAATGATGAATAAAAGGCCAACTGTGATATACCTTTCATAATCATAGATATCATATCCTTATCAAAAAGACGACAGACCACCTAATTCGTCTGATCAAATGACGAATTAAATCTCGTTTTTTCTATTTCCTTCCAAGGGACCATCATGATGATGATAATGACAGTCACTGTGTTTTTTTCTGCCAGGTGTACAGAGTATGTAAACTTTGGGTCCCAACTGTATGTCTCTGTTCATACCGTAAAATCAATTTCCTCATGTGTGTAGTGGTCGCCTCTTCCATTGTAGAATCCAAAGAAAGAGTCAAAGCCTCTCCGTGTTGGCGTGTATTCCTTTGCAAAGTATCCCAAATGCCACTGAAAACATAGGAAAAAAAACACAAAATACTGAAATTCAGTTAACTGTGATTATTCAGTTAACTTATTCATATCTATTGCGTGCATCAGTTTTATTGACACTTTGATTGCATGCGGTAAACTGATGGGCATAATATTTCATAACGTGTTGTACAAATGCATGCTACTCGTTGGAAGCCTCTTACAAAATGGATTATTCATTTTTAATCATGAATATTAACCCATAGACGTACAGTGTCTCCTTTAGGAGACGCTTTTGCAGTATCTGTTGGTCCAGAATGCTGGGCAAGACACATTATACATGAGTACAAAGAGAAAAATTCGCTGAAAATTTTTTAGTCTATTTTCAATGCAGTATGATGTTGCATTTTCGAATTAGAGTAGTTCAAATGTAACTAATCATTAAAGTCTTCAAATTGGCAACGCAGTGAATATTATATAATCCCTATTTCCGCGTTCAAATTGGCAGTTTCCGCTTAAATTTTACAATCACAATTCATTTTGGTTCATGTTATATCTATTTTATTTTTTTTCAAACTATGTAAGAGTGGAAGGAAAATAATAGTTGTTGCTAATTTGAGGATTGAAGATGATTAATTTAGACCTCTCTAAAGCTCTGTACTTCTATGGGTTAATGGATGCTTAGGTTGGTAAGCACTATATAGGTACCAATCCTGCAGACGCAAGCTGAAACCCTAACCCTAATCCTAACCCTAATCCTAACCCTAACCCTAACCCTAACCCTAACCCTAACCCTAACCCTAACCCTAATCCTAACCCTAATCCTAATCCTAATCCTAATCCTATGAATATTTAAGAATATTTATGAGCTTGCGTCTGCAGGATTGGTACCTATATAGTGCTTACCGCTTAGGTTGGCCTAGGCCTTCTGGAGCTTAGAGCCTTAAGGGCTTGAGTCAGATACAGGAGTCCCATTCACCATTGGTATATGGCAGTATTCATGTAGATTTTTTTCATGATGCTTGAAGTCGTGACTTCTAAATAACAAACATAAGAAGAGAAGCTACACATGAAGCAAACCAACAGAAAATGATGGCTGATATGATATCTCTACTCTACGGCACAGAGGGACTCAAAGACACGTATGACTCCGTCGGCTTACAGATGAGGAGTGGTCCTATCTACCAATAGATGGCGTCATCACATTTAATATAAAGTTAGGCATATAGTATAGTTAGGCAGTGGGTACACATCTTGACATACATATAAGAAAGAGGAAAATCTATACAAAAACAAAGCAGATGCAGAAAAAGAAGAAGAAAAAGAAGAAAAAGAAGAAGAAGGAGGAGGAAGGAAAACAAGAAGAACAAAGAGGAGAACAAGAGGAAAAACACAACAAAAAACAAAAAAAGATATAACTTGCAAAAAGATATTCAATTCTGTACCTTTCCAACTGCATGTGTAGCATATCCTAGGTTTTTAAGATGTTGTGCCATAGTGGTCTCTTCCAAACCAAGTCCGTATGGGGTAGAAGTTCCAATGACTTCATGTTGCATACCTGTAAAATTCAAGACAACAGAGGGCATTTCCAGCAAGGTGTAGAGGGTCAAGTTGATCTTTTTTTTGCACATTTGATGATGTCCCATATTCATAGCAGTATGATGGAGTCATTATCTAACACCGACATCAAATGTATCATCTTACTTCCTATTTTTTCGCATCAGTGCAAAAATGCCCTTAAATGTATATATAGAGTGCAGAAAAGCTATTCTCTTAAGAATCAAGTTGTGACACTCTGACTCTTGTTTTGGAGTTACCGTTACCTTAATACTAGATGGGTTTTGAAGAAATAATGAAGCATTTCACAGCAGTATATTCCTCCTTCGATTTATGAGAGAATGGCTTTTTGTGCACTGGCATCTCATAAGGGCATTTCTGCACTGATGTGACAATTTTGTGAGATCCCAGTTCTGGGCCCTGTTTCACAAAACTTGTTATCAGTAACAAGTTGCAATAACTGTTATGGGCTACTGAAATCCTTACAATTGATTGGCTGAGAGCAAATGTGTCAAAGAAATGAGACAATTGTTACTGATAACAAGTTTTATGAAACGGAGCCCTGGTAGGACTATTTTCTTCATAAAACATCCTAGATCAAAATGTGACGTGAAATATACCAGAGCATGTTTCATAACTTGTTATCAATAACAAGTTGAAATAACTGTTATAAGCTCCTGAAATTCTTGGATCTGATTGGCCGAGAGCAAATTTGTCATAGAAATGTGGCACTTGTTACTGCTATAAAGTTTTATGAAATGGGCCCAGAATATAAAAACCCTCAAACCTGTATGAATGGGGTGTTTGCCAGTCATAATGGCACTTCTGGTTGGTGAACAGATGGGTGATACATAGTAGTTTGTCAGGGTAACACCATCTTGTGCTAGGGTGTCAATGTTTGGAGTTGGGATCTGACTGGAACCATGAAGACTGACATCATCCCACCCCTGTCAGGAATTCATCATGAAGGTGAAAAAAAGGAAAATTAGTATCAAACTTTTAATATATTAATCATGAAATCCAAAAAAGTAGGATCACTGGTTTTCTGAACTGTATTGTAGGTAAAAATTGATAAATAAATAAGAAATAATAATATTAAATCTCGTTCAGTTACAACAAATAATGAAACGAACAGGATCATGACACCGATTGATATCAAATATCAAATATTGAATATCAAATTCCACGAAACTTTCAATTTGAAGATGGAAACTAGGAATGAATTTTACTTGGCCTTATGTATGTATAATAATGCATGTCTAATGTCAGTGTCCTTCTCAAGTATTCTCTTACCAAATCATCTGCAACAATGAAGATAATGTGAGGTTGATGATGTTGATTCCTGTATTTGTCAGACTTGTCTTTGGCTAGAGCCTCGCCCTGGATAGCCATACAACAGGCGATCAACTGCAATGCATTTCTCCACTTCATAGCAATCTCAAGTCAAGACATTAAGAGCTGAGTCACATGTATCTAGGGGAAAAGAATAATCAAACATTACGTTCTCTCAAAAAACTATTAATGAGACCAGTCACTAACCAGTCACATTTTGATAACAAGTTCAGCATCAAAACAATATTACATTACGTGGCAGCAAACTTCCCTGGGCCAGAGTCCATCAAGTTCCAAACCCAAACATTTTTCAATGTAAAATTTAATGGCAAACTTTACAGGTTTACTTTTTTGTTAGTGTCCGAAGTCCTTGCTCTACAGCACCTTGACCCCTTGAACCGTGAATGAGTATGTAATATTCCAAAAGTGAAGGCACTGTCCTGGAGAGAACTGCACTGTGAGGGGTGCTGTTGCAAATTTGCAGCCCAAAGGCGCTGACCAATGTAGTGGGCTCAACTTTAATAACTGGATCTCATTCAAGCCTAATGCCAGCCAGGCTAAGTTCATAGAATTAACCCATCGCAACACAATGTTGTTTTTGCTGTTGTTGTTGAATTAGGTTTTTACAGATCTATGTGTATCAATCGAATATGATTATTTACCTCTGGGACCGACCTTCAAGTTTCACCATCCAAAAGACATGACTCGGACTTGAACCTGGGCCCGCTGAATCAGTATATAACTTCCACTGTTAGGATTACAGGCACACGCCACAACGCCCAGTGTCTCCTTATTAGGTGAGTGACAAGTCTTTTGTAGAACTTTACATTTCCAGAATGGTATGGAATAGAAACACATTATAAGCAGAACAAGCTAAAATCAGATAAACTGGGATCAATTTTCAGAGAGCTCTAGCAGAAGCTGGTACACTGTTTATGAATAAGAGCGATTAGATATTAGCTGATCATCAAACTCTCTAAATTAGCAAAGAAGTGTACAACATGCTTTTATCATCAATACTTGTCACGGATGAACATTCAACAAATTTTGAAAGTTTGAAAGTTTGTAAAAAAAAAAAGAGTTGACCTATTCTATGTTTCAATGTGAAGAGTATCACTGAAGGTGTTACATGCTCATAGAATTTGGTTGCCATGGTTACCTACCATAGATAGCATTCATTAAATGTATACAATGTCATGAAAGGATAAAAAAGAAATGGCTTTCTTGACTTAATATTGATAGCCTTTAGTCTTTTCTATCTTAAACAATAGTGATAATTTCTTTTAAATGGAAATATTAGTCAAGTACGTGGACTTTATATACAGACAGTTCACTGTATTCTTGTACAATCAAGCCCCAAAGAAAGGCTTATTACAGCCCACATGAAATTCAGCGAGGCCTACACAGATCTCTTATTTCGCAATCCTTGAGCCTTCATTCAGTTTAATGGTGACAGTCACTCTAGCGCATTTAATTCTGGGAGATGGGTCGACAACAGTACCATCAACCTCTTGCACTAGTTGCCTTTTCCGCTCCTATTCTCAGTGATTATAGACTTCTAACACCTCATAATTTCTGTGGGCTCTTATTGCTAATTCTACTGACTCATCCTTCTTCCCTTTGCTTGGGATCGCTCAGTCACTCAAATATTTCTTCAACTGGTCAAATCTCACTTGCGGCATCTGCTATCTTGGAAATAGTTGTCAACCCTCGAGTGGGAAATAACGTTTGTAGGTGTATCACAGTATGGACCTTGGTGGCGCATGCATAGTGAAATGTGAGAAATGCAAACTTTCATGTAGGCTGTAAGCATTTCTTTTGGGATTGTAAAATTGAATACACCATTGGAAGAAGAGCCTAACTCTATCATTTAGACATACATGTACTGATTTACATTTAGACTCACCAAATTATTTCTATCACAACTGGGAAATTCTGCATCAGAAAAATAGTCACCTCACTTCACATTCATAGTAACAACAATCACTTTGAAAGCCCTGAATAGCCAAATCTTTGAATTAAAAAAATCTGAAACAAAGAATTCCACAATCGTAGTCTTTGTTGGTATAATGCATGTTTGATTTTAAAGGACATGTTTGAAGTTTAAAATTGGCCTTTTTTCTGGTAATTCTGCTACCGAGGTGTTATACCACAATACCATGAATGTAAGAATAAAACTGTTGGAATGAAAGAGCTCACATGAAAGAATAGGCATATTTACAGAGTATTAAATGGTGAGAAGGGAGGCAGAGTACAAAAGAGGCACAGAAAGTCTAAAAATGTTGGTAACAGAATTACACTCTTACCATGGAATTGCCCGACTATATTCCTTTTGTGTAAGATATATAAGCCTAACTCCACAGTCCACAGTGAGGCTTACTAAGGCAAGTGAATTATGCATGAAAGAAAGGCAGTACACTGGCACCAATTCCTGTGAAACCAAAGAAGATAAAGGACATCAAGAAAGGATTAAAAGCATTCTAAAACGGTTTATGGCTCCTGAAATATATACATGTATAGTGGATGCCTGTGTTGTAAGTGCACCCATGTATGTAAAGGTAAATGCTACAAACCAAAATGGAATTATCGTATCGAGTGTTAAATCGTTGGAATAGTTTTACATCGTTAATATGTGTCTTCTAAAAGTGAACCTTAAGGGGAATCGGCAATATGTTACATAATAGGATCATGTGTCATGAGTTCGCCTACTTTTGCATTACATCGTGATTCTACCATCAGACTTTGAAAACTGATATCTCATGAAGTGTACGTACATGTATCAACCCTATTAAAGCAAGATTATGCATTTTCTGAAAGAAAATTAGAAGATAAATCTAAATGTGCACTAAAAACTAGCACAATGTGTAAGACAGAAGAAGTACATGAACATAAATAAGGAAATTCTAATAATTCTTATTATCTCATCGTTTTCAACATAACCTTTTCTGTGCTCCTAGGAATATGATATTTTTTCAGTCTATCTTCTAATTTATATTTTAAGTTTTAGACCATTAGTTTATTGCCAAATGATATCAATTAACCAAAAAATGAAGTAACTGGGTCTCCTGAGTGACCACTTGACCATCATGAAATTGCCCTTAAGTCCCACTTTTAGATGACTTCCCCTTAAGTCACAAAACGATTTGCATGTATTAGTAGCACTTAGTAGTAGAAGTAGTAGTAGTAGATTATCATTATTTTTATTATTATTATCATTATTATTATTATTATGATCATCAAAATTATTGTTATCATTATTATCATTATCATTATTATACCATCATTATTATTATTATTCAATTTATTTGCCACTGATTCATAAAATCAACTATTAAAATGGAGCTAACATGGATTAGTATATTGCATGTTAGCACACACCCCCGGGGGATATGTCTTTAATTGAGGCCTGTACATCATCCGTGTGAATCACTTTCTGAAAAACACCCTAAACAGGGTTTAAAGTAGGACGGAAATAATGTATTACATCTCCAATTTTCATACCCTAAACAGGGATTTTTATGCAAGGATTGCATCATTATCTCCTAATTAAGTAACATTTTCCCAGATTTTCCTGATTTTGATGCCCTTTTTCTGATTTTACCTGTTTTTGATACCCTTAACTGGATCCCCAGATTCCCCGCCCTGTGCTGAAAAACGACCCTTTTTCTACATTTCTGTTTACGCGAATGATGTACAGGCTTCAATGAGACATATACCCCCACCCCCTTTCCCTGGGGGGGGGGGGGGGGGGCGGTATTTTTTATAAAAACAACCACATTCATTCACTCATTCATCCCAGCTTGCGCCGATGAGTAAATCCATTAAAACTTAGCTTAGGGGTCAGAGGAAATTGCCGACAAAAAAATATCTGAAATTTAATTTATTTGTGAAATTTTCACCTTATCATGAACCCCCTCATTCAGCATGTAGAACATGTCTTGTTTGTAAAGTTCACATGAGATGGAGAGTTGGACTTCATGATGATGATGCAATAGACTAAACCACTACCCGACTTTTACAGATTATCAAGGTGAATTTACGGTAAATCTTCATCTGTAGAATCTATAGGGGTTTACATGTACCGTAATTTAAACAGAAACCAATCAGAGTGTATGCGCACTATTGATCTATAACCAGGGCCGGTATTCTGACAATCGTGTTATCTTTTGTCTAATCCTCACTGTGTTAATTGTCATAACAAATTTAAAACGCGTACTTATGGTTGGTATCAGTTGGTATAAACTGCGCAAATGTCCAGCACACAAGACAAAAGTGCGCGATGTGAGCCAATGGCGTACACTATTTCTGATTGCAAAGATAACACGATTTTCAGCATACCAGCCCATATGTGTGTCCAGACAAATTGTGTATCCAGACAGGCAATTCCAAACAGCCACTTTACAAGCAATATGTCTTAATTTTCTAACACTTACTTACATGTATGTTAGAAAATTATTATAGAGAACCTGTTGATGATGATTGGTGCTATTTAATGAATAATTTTTGTTAAATCCAAAGACAAAGGAGATCGAAGGCTTAATTTTTATTAAGCATCCAGACACGTAAACATGACCCCCCCCCCCCCAACCAACCATTTTCTCTTCCATATAACCAATATACCAATAAACCAATATACATTATTTAAACAGCAAAGTATTGCGACTCGACATAAAACACATGAGAAATGCGAACCAAAAGGAAAAGGCAATATTGCACTAGAGGTGGGGGAGTTGCATTTAAAGGGTGTTTAAATTAAAACAACAAAAAACAAAAAACAAGAACAGGTGACCTGAAGTAAGAGTGAGTCCAAGGATGAGCGAGCAGTCAAATTGGATGCACAGTGCCAGCCAGGGATCACTGTATGAGCCCACCACCACACCATTCAACCAGAACAATGGAATTGCTGAACCAAATCCACTGCTCTTGGCAGAACAGTGAGAGGGTGAAGCCAGCGAACACCGACCAGCACTGTGCATTATGTACATGTATGCAATCTACTTGCTAAACTCTTTCACACACTGACTCATACCACACTCCTTAACATCACTCTCGCTCTCTTGCTCAAATAAACACACTTACAACAACTTACATCCAAACCTCTCATTCAAAACTCACCTATCTCACAGTCCCATCACATCGCACTAGTAAAAAGAGTCTAGATCTAGATCTAGACCCTAGGGATAAAAAAAAAAAAAAAAAAAAACTTATAAAAAGATTTTTAAAAAAAAGAATATGAATGCTCGCCCATGCCAAGACTCCCCCCTACTACATGAAATGTCAAAATTGACATAATTTGTAGAATTGAATAAACTGCACTGCCACACCAAGTAATTTTTATATAGAAATAAGGCTGCCTAGAAATAATGGGATTAGAACATTTAACACCATTTCCTCTTGGTTGTTACTAGATCTAAGTTAGATCTATATCTAACTGTCAGATAGGGTCTAGAGGTCTAACTTTATATGAGTTACTCAGTTAGGATCTAGATCTACATCAAACATCAAACATCAAACATTGTAAATAAACTCTTCTCGTCATCTGCCTTCTGCCAGTTCTTCTGGCACAATGAATTTCAATTCAAATGCAAAGCAGTTCCCCAGTCATGTCGGCAGTGACAATACCATCGGAGTCCTACGATCACTCATCACAGTATCATCAGGCAACCATGCAGGATTAGGATCTGGTCATAACGGGTACATGATGATCACTATCTGCATGCGTCCAGAGAACTTCAATGCATGCCCCGTGCTGCCCGCTCGACTCCGTCAGGCGGCGGTGGACCTGGACTCTGAACTGGAGTAAAACATCACTCACGTTCACGAGTCACATCACGACTATCATCAGTCCAAACAAGACTTCCTCGCGTTCATAATAAAGTTTATTTATTGAAATAGATCTATGTATTGCAATCCAAACTACATGATATTCGCAACAATTTTTAGACTATTTTTAGACTATTTTGTTGAGGCAAAAAGATGAAAACAAGTAACTTGTCTTACCTCGCTCGCTCTCTCTGTCAATTCTACAGCTCTAGCATTTGCCTACTCTATAGTGCCCCCAGCCCCAGGCCATGCTGGCCCTCGATCCCCCCCCCCCCCCGAGATGCCAAGTTCCCCCAAATTTTATGAGTGAGATTTTCATGACTCGGCGTCTCGGCGAGGGAGCGAAGCGACCGAGCGGGGGGAGGGTGTGGGAGGGGGGGTGTGTACGGTAGGGAGCTTTTTCAATTTTTAGCTCTTAATGGTGCGATCTGGTGCATACTTAGTTAAGTGACTATTTACTTATTTTGAAAGACAAAAGGTAAAAATACCTTCAACTCCAACTCTTTTGAGCTATGCTCCTTATTATAAAATATAGGGTAGACGGCGTGCGATAGGGCGTGCGATCGCGGTCGGCCAGTGCGTATAATCTAGCGAATAATGCTACTTTTTTTCTTTTTTTTTCTGTCGGGTCCCGATGCGTGAGAAAAATGGGTGCCATGCGTGAGATCGTGAGACGGACCCTGAATGCGTGAGTCTCACGCACAATGCGTGAGACTTGGTAGCTCTGCCCCCCCCCCCCCCCCCCTCACACCACCGGAGAAAATAACCAGGCTTGACGAGAATAAGAGTGAGGATAATGATATTGATAGACAATTGTCAGAGACTTAGAATTTAATGCACAGACACAACTAAAAACACAGCAACTCATTAAAAATCACCCTGAATGAAGTTCCATGGTCCAGATGACGCGGTTTTGTTTTTTAGAGTGGATGCATTGGCGTAGTTAAATCGGGGGGGGGTGGGGGATATATCCCCCTCCACTTTTTGAGGGGGGGGTGGCTTGTACAAATATCCCCCACACTTTTTAAAGGGGGTGCCCAATGCTGAAACAATGTTAGTTCATTTAAAAGAGCGTGATTTCATTAGCAGAAAATCATCTGCCTAAATTTGCAATTTAAGTCGTGTTGCCAAGGAAACCCCAAATGTGCTAAAATTTCAGGATATTTTTGACCCCTCAGCTGTGACCCAGTTTCAACTGGGTACCCACTTTTACGTCAAAATGACGTCAAAGTGGGTACCATGTCGCGCAATTTTAGCAAAATGCGCGCAAGGTATAATACATTTTGTACAGTCTAGCGCGCAGCACAACTGCAATGCGCGAAGCTGGGTACCCACTTTTACGTCATACCTCGTGCTCAAATTTTTTGGTCAACTCTTGACTTTTTATGAGAAAATTATCCAAAATGCATTGATTTCGACTGAAAATCATCAAATTTTTAATGTTATTCTTCTTAGAATTCTGTTCTCGATCATATATCAAAATTTTGTTTACCATTGTGTATTCACTTTAAGGAAGATATTATATTTGAATTAATCAGTTAATAAAATTTTTAATAATCTGTCATAAACAACCATCATATTTTAGAATTTCTGTTTGAAAATGCGATTGAAAACCAGAAAAGTAGTTATTTTGGCTCGCTCGCTCATCATAATTATTATAGAATTTTCCTTTGAAAATGCGATTGGAAACCAGAAAAGTGGTTATCTTGGCTCTCTCGCTTCGATCGCTCCTTCATCATATTATAGAATTTCTATAGATTGAAAACCAGAAAAATGGTAATTTTTCGCTCGCTCGCAAGATGAAAATTAAAATGTGTCTAAGGGGTCTGTACATGTGCAGGTGGGTAAGGGCGTGTTTTTATAATTAAGTGTGAGTTCGACAAAAAAAAACAAAAAAAAAAAAAATCGGCAAAAAAGTCGATCATCCCCCCCCCCACACTCCTCACAGTCGATTTACGCCGGTGATCAAAAGTTATATCGGTCCTCATGTTCATGATGATTTGGATTAAACCCATTTAAATTGAATATTTTCTCTATTGAATGAATTACATATCAGTTGCAATGCATGAGCCCTCACAAATGCAGAGTAAAAGAGTAAAAGCATGACTGAAATAATATTTCCCATAAAATGAAGTTGTGGTTGTTTTTATCTTTAGGTCACTGTAAATACTGCAAATACTGTGGCCTTGATCAGGAGAAAAAAAAAATTAATTTGCAATTCTTGCTTAATTGCTTCGCTCGCTCGCAAATGAGTAATCAGAGCAGCAATTGAATTACAATCATGTACACATGGTAAAGATAGAAACACTTTGCCGACAATTCCCCTTGGAGATTTGATAGAATTATAGGATATATTTCCCCCCAAGTCCCCCCCCCCCCCCAAGTACCCGTTTTCGCCGTTGTCCCCCCTCCCCCAACTTTGAAAAATTCTCCGTCGCCACTTTAACCCTCCCAGACCCTATATATCCCACTCGCTCGTTTTACTTCCTCAGGAAGGTCCACTTATTCCAATTTCGACCCCCCCCCCCTAAAAATCCTACTTACGGGCCTGTGAAATAAACGAAACAGCTTGTAGAATTGGTATTTGTTTTTTGAGCTCATTATGATCTTATGAGGCCTATGCAAAGTGTAAAATTCATTGGGATTCTAGATCTAGTACCGTCTTCATCAAAGGAAGACGAGTGTCAGTTACCGTCAAAGCATTATTCAAATAATGAAAACCTTCAATTATAGTTGATTCATATCAACGGCAGTCAGCTAGGCGTCTGGTATTCAATAATTCATTGGGATTCTTTTCTTTCTTTCTTTCTTTCTTTTTTTTTTTTTGTACGGGTTCTCATCACATGTGCCAACTATACCTTCAAAACATTTTTCAAAATAATCAAAACCTTCAATTCAAACAGGCATTCTTATTCCATTTTATCGTTGTCTTTTCGTATATTTTAATCCAAGTTCGAAGGAAATTCAAACAGGTAATCTTATTTCATTTTTATCGTTGTCTTTTCCTATTTTCAATTTTAATCCAAATTCGAAGGAAATTCAAACAAAAATAACATGAACTGAAAATAAGTGCCCATTCTACGTATTTTATGACCTACATACAGAAGGAAGCGCATACAGGCATATTATAGTAGACATTCATTTGACTTCGGGAAAGAAGGATCATCCCTTTTAAATGGAGCTATTATTGCTTTGTCCACAAGGTCTTGCTACTCAGAGCCTTTGTGAATCTGTTACAAAAGGAAATTGACAAATACTTTGCCTTCGCTGGGTATCAGAAATGAATGGCATTCCCTTGTTATGATCATTGCTGTATCGGCCGGGAGAAACCTGTACTTATCAACAGAAGTATGAGCTCTTCAAACATATGTAGAACATATACAAAACAAGGCTGTCCTTGAAAAAGAAAAAAAAAACAGCTTTAAACTTTAAGGACAAGATTAAACAGCCTTCATCCTCGGTATGTTATTGAGGCTTGGCTTTTAGAGCTTTAAAAACTGCTTACTTATTGACAGAAATATGACCTATAGGAGTACTATATGTTTCGGAAAAGCCCATACAGAATGAAAACGCTGTACTATCTCTTCGAAGAAGGTGGGGGGAGCGAGAGGGAGGGAGAGAGAGGAGAGACTGACGAGGGGGTGTGTGCATGTGTATGTGTGACAGGGGCGGCGCTACAGGGGCAGGGGGCGAATGCCCCCTATGATTTTTCAAGTGATAAAAAAAAAAGAAAAAAGAGGAGAAAAAGAAGAAAAAAGAGGAGGAAGAAGAAAGAAGAGGGCGGGGAGAGGCCTGGGGCCTGCAATTATATAATACCCCTATTTGTTCATTTAAAACATCAATAAATTCACCTAGGGGTCATCTTGCCCCCCCCCCCATCAAAATACCCTGGTGCTGCCCCTGATGTGTGACGAGATACTCTATCCCCTTCCTCCTACACTTTTTGTAATATATTCACATCCAATTACATACAGACATAGAAATGTACGTCTCCTGTCTCTTTTTTACATCCTCTTTCCTCTTTCTCCTTTATCCTCTAAAAAATTTAAATGACAACTCTAAGGGTCCCCTATTCCCCCCCCTTTCTCTCTTTCTCTCTCTCTATCTCTGTATTTGTCTATCACTTTTCTCTCTCTCTATCTCTTGCTCTCTCAGCCTCTTGCTCAGTTTTTTTTTTTCCTGTTACTCTGTTTACTATGTTTGTGTGTGCGACATTACTTGCTCTTTTCCATTCACAGCGCGAATCAGTCGTATAATGATGATAGTGATGATTAACGATAATGAATAAAATATCAATAACAACAATAATGATAATAATAATAATAATGATAATAATAATAATGATAATAATAATAATGATAATAATAATAATGATAATAATAATAATGATAATAATAATAATGATAATAATAATAATGAAAATAATTACAACTACTACTATCATCATCATCATCATCATCATTACCATCAATAAAATTAGCAGCGCAGCATAGTATTACTATTGCCATCTACACCACTGTCGTCATCATCACCAAACAAAACAAAACAAAAAAAAAGTTTGGCTGCATAAATATGAAATTCGCCATTTATTTTTTCATCCAATTGACACCTATCTTTACTTCAAGGTTGTGTACAGGTATAGTAGGCAATCAAAAACTTTTAATCATATTTCTTTGTTTCTTGCTGCTCAGCGGCAAGATAAAAACAAAACTAAGATCCTGTGAAGTTCTTTCCTCCTTAATTAAGTTGATGAAAGGCAAAAAATAATTTTGATCCTGGGCCATGTGAATTGGTGATGCAGTCGGGATGGAATGGTCATATACACTGTTACAATTACATTGCGTCCATGTCAAGTATTACTCTGAAATTCATCCGAAATCATGTATGCAATTACACATGATCTCGCAAGCAGACAATGTGAGACTAATCACTTGACTTCACCATTTCACACTAATTTTGTTTTTTGCTACCAAAACTGTACAGTACATGAGTTGTAAGAATGACCACCATATACACAGGAGAAAGAAAAGGAAAAAAGATATATTGCCCAAAGATATTGCCAAAGTAACCTGGTGAGTATGATTTGATTTCAGGATAAGATGCATTTTCAATAGACCACCGGGGGGGGGGGGGGGGGGGGGGGGGGGCTGTTTCATAAAGCTGTTCGCAAAGTTATGAAGGACTTTACGAACAACTTTAATATGGCAAGCCAAATGGGGGGGGGTCTGTTTCATAAAGCTGTTCGCAAAGTTATGAAGGACTTTACGAACAACTTTAATATGGCAAGCCAAATGGGGGGGGGGGGCTGTTTCATAAAGCTGTTCGCAAAGTTATGAAGGACTTTACAAACAACTTTAATATGGCAAGCCAAATGGGGGGGGGGCTGTTTCATAAAGCTGTTCGCAAAGTTATGAAGGACTTTACGAACAACTTTAATATGGCAAGCCAAATGGGGGGGGGGGCTGTTTCATAAAGCTGTTCGCAAAGTTATGAAGGACTTTACGAACAACTTTAATATGGCAAGCCAAATGGGGGGGGGCTGTTTCATAAAGCTGTTCGCAAAGTTATGAAGGACTTTACGAACAACTTTAATATGGCAAGCCAAATGGGGGGGCTGTTTCATAAAGCTGTTCACAAAGTTATGAAGGACTTTACGAACAACTTTAATATGGCAAGCCAAATGGGATTCTCAATCACTATAAATTGCATCAGCTAGGGGTGACATAGGGGTGACTAACATTAATATTACTGTTGTTCACAAACATTTTTATTGCGAAGTACATTTTTTGCCACAATTTAATTAAGATTATGGGAAATGCAGTCCCACTTTGTTTAAATGTCAGGAAATACTTTGGGCATCCTATTTGGCACATCATATTCCAGTCGTTCGTAAAGTCATGCCTAACTTTATGAACAGCTTTATGAAACGCCCCCAGATTCAGTTACAACAGGATTAGTATTCAATTGAGTTTAAAAAGTCTAATTCTAATATGCAAGCAAATAGACTTAGCAGGAATTCCCTGCAAAATGAAATTACATCAATCATTTTTTGGGCAATTCCATGATTAGTAATATCACATTTAAGCAAATTTTCATACCTTTGAATACGGCAAATAAATATCCATTTCATGTCAAGTCCTACTCTTGAAACAACGTATTCTCCCACACAAGGTTTACAATACATAAAAAAATGAAAAGCAACTGGATAATGCCGGACCTGTAATGAGAACTTTTGACCATTGTTAGTAACGTTACAAAAAAAGGACAAAAAAAAAAAACAAGCAGTGTTTTTGAAAAAAAAATCCCTCCTTACTGTGTTGTTCCTCAAACTTAGAGCCATATCAGTTTTACTTCTGATATGATGACAAATGTTTATCAAAAAAAATTTAAAAGTTTTCCTCTCTGCTTTTTTTAATAGACTCCAAAATCTTGGTTAGCCACATTACGGTTATTCATGTTACAGTTTGTCCAGCACTACATATTTTGGATTTTCATACCTTTTCAGCAACTTATTTTCGAAAAAAAATTTTTAATTTGGTGTGACACAATGTCCTTCAGATTATCCAATAGAAAAATTTACAAAGGAAGCGATAGTTTTCTAAGTCTAAAAAACTGTATGTAGTCTCATATATCTATGTTTTTGTATGGTTCAGATTCTGCTATAACGAGACATTTGGAACAAATTTTGCTTGGTCAGTATAAAACCCCTTTGCATTTAAAATGTCGGATCATCCTCACGTAAGTTTAGAAAGACCTCGTAAAATAGATATCATATGCATTCACCCTCCATCTCTTTCAAAGGAGCCTGTCCTATATTCAATTTCATTTCCAAATACACTACAGTATATGAAATCAGTACAAAAATATATTTCAAAATATGTACATGTAAATTGAACAGCCATATCTATATTCAACACATACCTATACTTTACAAATTCAGTCTTTCCATAATTTGGATTTTAAAAAGGCTAATTCGGATATGCAGTGGTAGTAGTACTAAGAAGAAGAAATATAATGTTTTTAACAGTAAATTCTTGGATATTGCTTATGTATGGCACACTGACCTTTCTCAGTGAACCATTTTTATTACCCCTGCTCTCAATATAGCTCCCAAGCATGATCAGGGAATAATATTTGAAGAGTTTATATGCTGAAACAGATAAACGCCATTTTTAAAAATTTCAAAGTACAGTCACCATCTTATGGCACAAAATGATACCATTAAAATGATATATTGGTCATGACATATAGAGGTTTATTGGTGAAGTTATGATCAAAGGTAACACATATTTTCTTGCCATTTTCTTTACTTTTCTTGATCTTTAATTGCAAATGTCTCAATTTGACAAAAAGGGACATATCATTTTTTGCATTAAAACTCTTCATATGGCAGAGTAAATGATCAAAAACATTAGCTATGCCTTAGATAGGTCAAACAAAATGAATATACACATTTGCAGTGAGTATTATGATACTAGCACAGAGTATTCTGTGCTAGTATCATTAATCCATGGAACCCAGCAGTTATCATGATATTTTGGGTTGCTGAGTGGATCCGGTTTCTTGTTTCTGATGGGAACCATCGTTGCTCTGTATTCTTCAATTCTGGTCAGGAGCACCTCAACAATATCTGTAAAAAGATGGATAAATGCAACGTGAAGTTCACTGATATCATCAAAAGAACATTCACGTCTGTAAATTCAGCTTTAGAAAAGAAAAGTCAGCTACGATGGAATGATCATTCACAGGGAATTGTGGAATTATTGCAGAATAAAGAAGGTTTCTAAAAAAGTTAAAGTGATTAAAGGCATTTGCATATCAGAATAAAGTAGTATATCATCTCCTTCATTACTAATGAAATCCTGTTCAGTGATTGGTCTATATAGCATCATGTGATCAAACATAACATTGCTATCACGCTGATAATGTTGAAACAAATGCCGATGGAGAAAATGTGCCATACCCTAACGACACACCATGAATATCCTCATAGATATTGTGTTCATCAATTGTTTTTTCATTGAAAGCGTGTGAAAAGTGCTTTCGGCATCAGCCTCATACACCACTGTTTAATTCACATCCACCACGGTAAGTGGAAATATATTTTCAATTTTTTCAAGCTTCATTGGAGGGACAGAAAAATATATCATGCATAGTTTCAAGGCAGTAGTGAAATTATGAATTCATCAGTGACAGAAAGTACTAGCGGTGCACTATTCATGCCACCTCGGGGGGGGGGGGGGGGGGGGGGGGGGGGGGGGGGGGAAGGGGAAGGGGAGAGGGTGACATAAATTTTTAAAATTTTAAAACAAAAAAATAAAGAGATACGATCAATCTTACGATCAATTGTAACTCTTTAGTACATGGTTTGCCATAGACTTGCAATTGATATCGATCGTATGATTGATTGTATTTTTTTATGTTACACCCCCCAGATGTTATACTTAATATACCTCACCATATTGGCAAGTCAGAAGATAATAGCATTTATTTTTACTCACCTTGATTCCAGTCAGCTATGTTGTAAAATTCACAGGGATCATTGCGTATGTTGAACAAACATGGTTTTTCTTGAGGTTTACAATTGGTAGAGGCGTTGGCAGGTTTAGGTGGGCAGCTTACTACGAAGGCATTTGGCGCTGACTTACCTGGTACAGAAAGCAAGAGATCATGACAATGTTAACCATACCAGTATACGGTGCAGGCCCCTAAAGCTCTGCCATTTTGTCCAGAATAACAAATAATTCATTTTGTAAGATGCTTCCAACTAGTAGCATTCATTTCTATGCGTTATCAAACATTACGCACATCAGCTTACCACATGCGCAGTTAATGCACAATAAATAAGCAACAAATGAGCATTCAATCAAAGTGTCACAATAAAATAATACCCGCAATAGATACGAATAACACGACAGTGTTATCGATATCATGGTGATAACGGGTGCTTATAGGCCCCTTCAAATGATCCGTAAGAGGCGGGGCCTAATGCCATTCACGTAATGATATCCGTGCATGCTGCTTTTCCTCGAGTAAATTTATTATATGTCTATGATACAGTGTCTCTTTTTAGTGACACTTTTGCAGTATTTTTTGATCTAGTATGCTAGGAATCACACATTATATGTCAGCTGGGGGGTGTTTCACAAAGACAAGGACTGACTCAAATCGCTCTTAACTATGGCAGGCCATTCATGCCACTGTTTGCTATCACCATCGGTCTCTCAAGGGATGTACAAATCATTGTCACAAATTTGAGGAATTTACATTTTTTGTTTTCTTCATCAATGAACTATAAAAAATTGTCAATTCTGCAGATTTGTGACCATATGCAACTCCTTTGAAAAAAACCATGGTGAAAGAAAACAATGGCATGAATTGCGAGCCATGGTTAAGTGCAATTTTAGTCAATCTTAGTGTTTGTGAAAGAGAAAAATTTTGAATACAGAAGTGTAATTATTTCTGAAGACCTTTCTTAGCTTAAGAGACAATAAACAAGATATGCATGGGAATGGAACACAGTAAAACCTGATTTAGTGATCACCCGTATAAAAACACCACCTGGCTATAAAGACCACAATTTTTATTTCCCTTGAACAGTGACTCTCATTAAAAAACTTTATGAACGGAACCTGTTCATAAAGACCACCTGTTAATACAGACGTAGCGCTTTTCTTGTCTTTCACTCTACCGTTGTTCCATTCTAGTCCCCCACAAAAGCTGATCAAAACTGAATTTTTGCTCCTGCACTGTGCAAAGATTATATAGACATTTTTGTCAAATGTATTACCAGTATGTGATCTTTTTAGATGCATAATTTATTATTTTTAAGTGAAAATAAAACTGACTGCATTTTGCTTGAGTATGACTCACAGGCAAAGTCTCATTCAGACACAGAGCTGTAAACCAGGTTAAAGTCCATGGTGGGTTTTTGTGAACTAAATGAATGGGTAGTGGGAATGACAAAGCCTCCTTCAGACATTTGGCAGTAACCTGGGTTAAAGTTCATGGTGGGTTTTCATGTACTAAATAAATGGATAGTGGGAGTGGTAAAGCCTCACTCGGACATCTGGCAGTAACCAGAGTTAAAATCCACGGTGGGTTTTTGTGTACTAAATTAATGGGTAGCGGGAATGGCAGAGCCTCATTCAGACATATGGCAGTGACCTTGGTTAAAGTCCACAGCTGGTTTTTGTGTACTAAATGGGAGTGGGAAAGAGTGACGCAATCAAGGAACTATGCCTATACCTCTAGATACAAATATGTGAAGCACAGTACACTTTAAGAAAAAAAACAACCATTAATGCATGTTTCAGGCAATTCGCCACTAAACATTACAAGCATCTCTCATGATGTCACAAAAGACTTACCTACGGATTCCCCTTCAGGTGGATACCAACTAGACCAGCTATCATTGTAGTTTTGTCCTTGTACAAGCTTGTAGTCTCCTATGCGTATGGCAGACACGTTACGCACAGGGTCAATGTTATGCAGCATTTCTTTTCGAGGCGAGGGCTCCGCTCTGAAACAGGAAGCAGTATAAATTCTAATATTCGAAATGATAATATACTGTGCAGCTGATTGGTTTAGTCATATCATGTGATGAAATACAATTCCCACTGGCCAGCTGACATCATGATCCATGTACAGTAGTACCCGGTAGGAAGAAATTCCTTGAATGCTCGAGCGCCTGATCACGGCAGCCGTGCTAAAGCCGGGGTAATGATATGCAGCGCTTAGAAACATTTGTATTAAGCGCTATATAAATGTTGCATATTATTATTATTATTATTACTATTCAGGGATTCACAGCGTATGACGTCACACACAAAAAGTGAAGGTATCAATTGAGGTGCCATTCAAAATAAGATTACTCTTCAAATACTTTCATATTCGAAACATGACAAAAATTAGATAACGTGTTCTGGCCAATATTCATGCCATGTGAGTGTAGTCCCACATACTTGTTTTTGTGGGTAGTGCATATGTTTCTCTGTATAAGATGGAGTTGATTATTTGATGATTCCAAAACATCAAAGTACACCCGAATGCTTACGTACTCCATAGTCAACTTTACCATAGCCTAGAGACAGTTTCTTTTGCAGTTCTACTGCATGACCACAAAAACTTTATCTTCAACCTTTATCCTAAGCCTGGAGCAAATGTTTGACCAAATCACCTTGAGAGCATACCCCAGACATCGATACCATCCAGATGTTGGAGTGTGCTGGTATTACCACCAGCTAGTCCATAAAGTGTAGGAACCCAGTCACACACATGCATCATCCCATCGCTCATTCTCCTCGGCTTCTCAATGAGGGCGCTCCACACGAATCCCACACCACGCAGCCCGCCCTCCCAGGTTGTGTCCTTCACACCTCGCAATGGCCAGTTGTTGGCGTAGTTGGCATCAAAGCCGTGAGCTGGGCCTCCGTTGTCAGTTGTAAAGACGATGATGGTATTGTTGTAGAGAGAACTCTCCTTCAAGGTCTGGGTGATGTTCCCAAGAGAGTCATCTAGAGCTGAAACCATGGCTATCAAATAAAAATAAAAACAAAACAAAGATGGAAATTTCAAATAGTGTAAACTATATTCATCTACACATGAATTTCGTAAAATATTTCATAATGAAAACGGGCCATATCTGTAACATTAGCAAAAAGCCTAGCATATGCTAGCAAACAAAAATAAAAATAAAAGAAACAATGATCTTGAGGGAAAAGTACTTGCTCATACTCTACTTGTTGATAGTAAGAATTTAATTTACTACCATCACCAAGCTTTTCCTTGATTTTTTCTGAGCTTTTCTCATAGTTGCTCAAACTTTTATTTGATTTTTATCTATCAGAGAAGATCAGCCATTAATTTCTTTTTATTTTTAATTGCTTCATTTCCATCTTGAATCTAGCTTGATAGCTCATGATTGTAGCCATGAGATAAACCTAACTTGCTGTACAACACCTCAGAGCACACACAATTATTCAAATCCCCCCCCCCCCCCCCCATAGCAGCACCTTGCTGCACATGAAGAACAGAGCTATTTTTCTAATGTAAGCATTTGCTTGACGTTTTGCTAACTTCATAGATACATGTATGGCCCAATACAAGTGGTCCCTTCAGCAAAAGAAAAAAAAAGGCTCTTAAGAGCAATAAGATACATGAGCACATGGTCCAGTGATAATGCTCCAGAATCAATATTCCACTAACCAAACTCGTAACATTTCTCTAATATAAAAAACTGTATCTAATCCTAATCATCACTTTAACCCTGACCCTAACCCT
Organism: Echinometra lucunter; assembly: GCA_029962745.1. Taxonomy (NCBI): domain Eukaryota; kingdom Metazoa; phylum Echinodermata; class Echinoidea; order Camarodonta; family Echinometridae; genus Echinometra; species Echinometra lucunter. The sequence goes on along the minus strand of CM057163.1, from coordinate 4,423,424 downwards.
AACCTTAAGACAATTAACCACCTTAAGCAAATCAATTATTAATTTTTAAGACATCACTTCAGTTTTACACTTCAGTGTTCATAATATATTTACTTGTAGTTTGTACCTGCAAATTTTCTCCTGTTCTCATCTGTTATGTTAGGAAACCTTTCGTAATATTTATAAGGTGCTTGCAGTCTCTGGCCATTGTAGTTGGCACTGTGTACAGCCTGGTGGGCTAGGTAGATATATAAAGGCTGGCAGATATATGGAGAGCAAAACAGAAAAGAGATGAGAATAATAATGAAATTCATTTGAAACATGTGGTGGCCCTGAAGTACGCAACAGGTCAGGTGCGAGGTGAATTTTGCAGCCAACTTTGGGTCTCAGATGCGAAATTTGAGACCCGTGACGCGAACTTTACATCCCAATCATGAAATTTGCGACCCGGGATGCGAAATCAATGACCTGGAATGCGAAATTCACGACACGGGATGCGAAATTCATTACCCATGATGCGAAATTCGTGACCCAAAATTCACGACGTAGTTTTAGAATCTAATGCCATCAGTCATTCGACACCATAAAGTTGATGGGCATTTTTTTTTCTTTCCTATCGTCAGGAGCGCATCAAAATGATTCCCATGAAAAAGTCACACTGCCAAATTGATAATGTACTATTTGGAGACCATGTAAAAGAATCACCATTCACTGGAAAAAAATGTAATTTATGTAAATTTGCTCAATGCCACTTTAAATTTGTTGTATAATTTTTTAGTCGGCACTACACTATTATGATTTGGTTATGGAAAAAGAAGTGATTTGACACCTAAATGCATTCGCCATTGATTCATTTTTGCTTCATAATTTGTCAAATCGGCCAAGATTATTACGATCCTCATTTGAGAAAATATGATTCATTAGGTAGTAGGTAATAATGGCCTTTTCATTTTTGTGTCATAACCATTCTTGAAGGTACAACATAATCATAATCATCTTTATAAAGAGGAAAAACATGTATTTTGTCATGATTGCCAACACTACACTAACTTGTAAAGTGCTTTGAAACATCACAGGTGCTATATAAAATTTTGATATCATTATTACATATTATTATCTTATTACCTCCTGTGGATTATGGTTGCGTATAATCTCCTGAGTCCTCTCTGTGTATATCTCGGTGGAATACTGACCAAAGACTGGTTTGTAGATAGACCCATTCACATGAAAATCAAACCCAGTTAATGTATGCTATAGAGAAGTGAGAGAAAAATAAGATGAATATAGAAATATCATCATTCCAACCAGGAAAAAAATTAATTATTTTTTCCGCGGCTACTTTTTGAGCCCATCTGCCCGAATTTTCTATGTTGTATTACTGTTTACACTGGACCCTATGAGAATTTCAGGGGCTCTTTTTTAGTTTTCCAGGGCTCTTTTTGGTGTTTCGGGGGCGAATTCACCCCGAGCCCCCGTGTATTTTTTTCCCTGATTCCAACTCAATTCATTCTTGTCAGAGGGCCTAAAATGAGTGGTTTGGCACTAAAACTTTTTGATGCAGAACCTTTGTCGTCTGCATTTGTGTTCTGATACTGAAATTTTGTCAAAGGAAAATAAGCATAAAAATCCTAAAATTTGACACATTTTGGAAAGTTCAAAATTTGTTTTTTCCCATGCAAAGTGGCAGCTTTTTAACTTCTTAACATGATTTCTGTAATAAAAAGACTAGTGTGGCCAATTTGAAGAAAAACTGATCAAATAAGGCTTAAAGAATTCCTATCATAACAGGGTTCAAGAAACTGGATTCATTCTTGAATGATAGAGATCATATACGCTATACTGTAATATCACAAAGGATAAAGGGTACTCAGATTGGGGGGGGGGGTGTTCATAATGATGTTCGTAAGTTACGCATGACCTTACGCACGACTGGAACATGTTCTCGAGTGCTAATTGCTATAAATCAGATTCTCAATCATTTGCATGTAGCACAAGAACATATCACCAGTTGTGTGTTAAGTCATGCATAAAGTCGTGCAGCTTTAAGTTGAACAGTTTTATGAAACACCCCCGAGGACAGGTAACAAAAAAATCACCATCAGCAAATAACAAGTTCATATGTTTCAGAAACAAACATATAATTGATCTGAATATAGTAGACAAGACACACAAATACATGCACATATTTCTGTGCAACAATAATCTGCATTTACAAAGACTAGAGTATTCAACAGCAAGAACATCACTGCCTGAAAAGTTAGGAATTCATGCAGAAGCTAAAATATCTGAATTATATGCTAATAGAGCCTTCTTTAAAATGACACTGAAAAAACCTAAACTGTTATAGAAATGGAATGAGTGCATTCTTAAAATTCATGCACATGCATCAATTGAATTTATATATTTGTGACCCTCACCACAAAACAACTAATAAGTCAGAAATATAACATTTTAACATAGTTTGACTGCTTGAACTCTTAGCTTTTGAGTGATATATAGCTTGCCTTGGCTACACCATGCAAACCCTTAAAAATTACAATGAGAATGAGAGCATCTTAGACAGACTATTCACCAGAATAATAGAGAAAACAGGATGTTGACCAATCAGAAATGCCACCTGGTGTTCTATTGTCTGTTGCACTAAAAGGTTGAACAAGAATTCTCTAGGTTAGTATTGACAATGAAGGGATTTTCAGATTAGACTCAAGCTTGGAATAGTTTCAAAAGAGATACTTCTCTCCTTGTTTAGATTTTCAAAGCCACCTAACTTCAGTGTTATGTATACATGTTAAACGTGAAGGTTTTACCCAGTATGCTGCCATATTTTTATTTCAAAATTCTCTCAGTATTGTAATGTTAAATCTAAGAAAAATTATTTAAAAACTTCTACATTACAGATGGCTCCCAAATTTGGTCCGATGGTAGACCAATAAATACAAAATACGAAAAACCTAAAAATCAAGTTTTTAACCCCAGGCTCGCTATCTTACCTTTTTACTCTAAAACTTCCATTGTGACTTATTGGTTGTTTTGTGGCAAAGGGTAACATGTGTTCATCAAATCTATTTCAATATTACTCTGAATTATTTTAAAGTCAGCTGAAATTCAATTTTGAAATAGCAGACTGAAAACCAGTATATAGGGACAAAGTTAAAAGTATTATGAATTGTCAATCCATACCATGCTGCATTTCATTCTGATCATCACAAAATTTTAATATTTACAGCAAAGAATTCCTTTTTATAAAACCAAACTGAAATTGACTTTATTTTGTATATATGAACATTTTTGGCATGGACAAAAAAAGAAATCCATGTTAAACTTGTAAGAGTTTGTAATTGCTCTTATTGGACTTTTCATTAAAGTCTGACAAAAAAAAAGAAAGAAGGCAGCATGCGAGGTGTGTCCAATTTGTATTATATGTATATGTATGATCAGTAGATGATGATCAGAGCTCTAGGACAGCTTGATACAGTCATTAGTCTATATACTAAAGTGTTAGATATGGTTGGTAGCGTATGGATCAAAATAGCTTGAACTTGTCCATTATTATTTCAAGGGGTTGTACATTGTACAAATTCCTGTAAAATTCACTACAGATTGGTTTTGTTGACACAGCAAGGAATATGAAGGACTAAAATGTACACTCAATCACACAGAACAGGGGGAAGGTGTTTCACAAAGCTGTGTTCAAAGTTACGCATGACTTACAGAATGACTTGAATATGGAAAACCAAATGGGAACCTCCATCATATTCAACTTCCTATGCTAAAGTTGAAGTAGTACATGTAGATTGCCATTATTATTAACAAAACATTTTAAATGTAAAGTACCCAATTTTTGCCGACAACTGAGATTATGAGAAATGATAGTATGGGAAACAAGTCACACTTTGTTAGAGCAAGCGCAAAAACATTGGGCATACAATTTTGGCTGTTCATAGTTTAAAAGTCGTTCTTAAAATCATGCATAACTTTTATAACGGCTTTGTGAAACACTCCCAGGACTGTATGAGTGTGGAACTCTTACCTCTGTGGATTCATGAGTAAAGTAGTCTTGCATTCCCCCATAGTATCCGTAATAGGACTCAAACCCACGATGGCTGGGTGTAAGACTCTCCTTGAAAAACCCTAGGTGCCACTACAGCCCCCCACAGAACCCAAGGACAGATGCGGGCAAGGGGCAACGTTTGGGCATGCAAAAGCAGGAGCGAGGTCAGGGTGGGATGGGTGCAAGCAGGAATGATGCAGAAATTATCATGATTATGGTGTGCGTTGCAGATAGACGTACCCATAGCATGTTCCGGGATTAGTAGATGTCAAAATGGGAAGAATGGTAAAAGACAAGACGAGAAAATACATGAAAAACCTTTGCAAATATTACTACTTCAAGAGCATGTTAACTCAAGGCTATACATGTGAGAGTTGTACATGTACATGTATGTATGAGAGATAAAGTATCAGTTACGGTACTAAACACTTTGGCCTGAATTCTCAACAGAGATTTAAACCCTGGGTAGGGTTTGAACCTCCATGATGCTAAAATAGACGTAAAAAAGAGCACGTTGCTCATGCACGCACTTATAGAAAGCACATAACTACATGTAGACCGGGTTCTGTGTGCACATACATGTACACTTTATTAAAAATCCCAGGAGGGCTTACAACCACCCAAATTCACCAAAGAATGGTTTTATTGTGTGAATTTGGGTCTTTGATTTTGTAAGTCCACTTCTACTTTGATAAAATTTTCTTGTGCAAATAAATCAATCATCCACAAATTAATACCAGGCAGTGAGCACTAGCTAAATTCAGTTGAAACTTCACTTCATGCATCCCAAAAGACTATAAATAAAAAAAATAAGCATAAAAAGAGAGGCAAAATATTTTTGCATATCTTTCATTTTAGTCCTTGATATCCTTTATTTCAGTCCCTGAAAGTGTTTGCGGTTTGAAAGAGAGAAGGCTCTTGTAGTTGCTTAAGTATTACGGAATGAACATACACCAGGATGCTCCTATACATACATGTAGTTCATGCACGGCTTTGAGTGAACATGCTTACGTTAGTAAAATAATCAAGCAAAAGGAATACAGCAATAGCATTCTTTGTAGCTCAAATCCAAACTACCTCTCTTTTCACTTGAGTTTCATGAGTGAAGTAGTCCTGCTGTCCCAAGTAGTAGCCAAAAGTTGACTCAAACCCTCGTTGGATCGGCGTTAAATCTTTGGTGTAATATCCTAAGTGCCACTTCAACCAAAACCCAGAATAAGATGTATCCAAGATAAGAAGTTTTTAACAAAATTGATAAAGAGAACATACACTGTACACTTACATTTAAAAAAACAAAAACAGAACCAAAAACCATAGTCAAATCTTGGAACAGCCTACACCCATCATTTATAGAATATAAAAAAAAACGGAGACCTTCCAACCCGGGGGGGCCACTCTATGTACAACACTGTAACCATGCGCGTGCACAAAAACGCGGAATAAGGGGTGTTTTTTCAGGCAGAGCACGGATCCGCGATAAGGGTATCAAAATCGCCGATTTGAGAGAAAAAGGGGGTCTTTTCAGCGCTAAATCCGCGCTAAGGGTATGCGTGGAGAGAAAAATCCTAGTTAAGGGTATACGTGGAGAGAAAAATCCTAGTTAAGGGTATGCTGGAGAGAAAAAATCCTAGTTAAGAGTAGCTTTTTTGAGCTCCGCGAATCCTAGTTAAGGGTACTTTTTGAAAGGGTGTGCACGAGCATGGTTACAGGGTTGTACATAGAGTGGCCCCCCCGGGCCTTCCAATCAGACTTACTTCACACTAAATTTTCACCTTGAGTCCGCCCCTTGCCACCTCCAGTTAAAATTCCCGTAGGAATGTTTTGGAGGCTACTCTACCAAGTCCCAAGTACTAATAGTCAATCATACATTTTGTGTTTAAAATAAAACAAGGTAGTAGCCAAATTTTGTATTGTAATCTCTGTTAGATCGGTGTTTCATGTAATACCCTAGATGTCACTGCATTCCAGAAATAGAAGAAGAGGTATTCAAGAATGTTCTAAACAACATGAAAATTGGGTTGGTGTAATAATTTATGTTGTAGTGTACCTGCATCAATTATAGAAAAATACATACTGCACAGTTCTCATGCACTGCTTCCATTTTCTAAACAAAAATTATGATCACTGACAACTCATATTCTATGAAACTACAGTTTGCAAATTTCAAAGTTAAAGGATATCAAAATTATTTTAGTTTAATGACAAATTTCTTCTAATATTTTTTTTTTCAAAATACAGTGTATTGCTCTGAATACATGATTAAATTTCACATTTTTAGCAAAGTAAGGCCACAAATTAGAATCCCCCCCCCCCAGTTAAGGAGGAAATTTGTACTGATTGTACAGCATACTTTTCTTTGTTACAGACTGAAAAGAAGTTAACTCTGGGGAGCATTTCATGAAGAGTCTTGTCAGCGATTTTCACTGACAAAGTTGCTCTAAGCCAATCAGATGCAAGGATTTCAGTAGCTTGCAACAGTTGTCGGTGAAAATCACTGACAGGACTATTCATGAAACACTCCCAAGGACAGCCTATGGTTGTATGTTTTCAAACGTGATAGTCTCTCTTACCTTTCCTACCATATGGGTACGGTATCCCAGAGACCGGAGATACTGTGGCATCGTAGTCTCGTTGGTTCCAAGACCATAAGGCTCATCTGCTATAATAACACTGTACTGAAGCCCTGAAATCAACAACACAGGAAAATCAACATTATCACATAGGGCGTAGTAATGACCACCTCAAATTTAACCATCTGAAGATCTTTATGAATTGAGAAGCCCTGTTCGATTTAGGGTGAAGAAAATAGCATGATACTTTCCATGCCAATATAATTTTTACAATAATGTATTACTCAGTAATATTCAGGACACCAGGAGACTGTTTCTCAAAACGGTCATACATAAGTCTATCAAAGTCCTTGGACAACCCATAGAGACATGCGTTATGACTTTAACACACATTTCAATGGCATGTTCATGAACTTACATGTATATCTATGTAAACTTATAACATTTTGAAGAAATACATGTAGGCCCCAAATGACCAAATAACTTCCAACTTATTTCAACCCATTTCACGGCAGAAAAAGGAAAGTCAGAATGAAAGCATGTTTAATATAGTCTAAAACTTTTCTACTTGAAGCAAAAGATACATGTGTTGTGCCATGTAGCCCCGGGGGGAGGGGGTCACTTCCATTGAAGAGTGGACAGCATCCACGAGAAAAAAAATGTGGAAAAGGGGTAATTTTTCAGGGGTAGGCGTGGAACGCGAATAGAGTGTCAAAAATGCCCCAAAATGACAAAAAAAACCTAAATCACGATAATCTAAAACGCAAAAAGGGTTTGTAATTTGCACCGACTGCGGGACCGACTGTAACAAGACCCGTGAATGGAAAATCCTGTAACGCCTGTGTAAAACTAATGAGAAAGTGAATTATCTCGAGATAGAAATGGCTCCAAACTTTCAATGGACCCCACTATCAATCTCAAGTATGAAAATGGGAATATCCTCGTTTAGGGTATGAATATCCCAACAATTAATGAAATCCGTCTTTAGGGTGTGCAAATCTGGTACATCCGCACAAAATCCGTGTTTAGGGTGTCTTAGCGGCCTGCCCTTGAATCCTCGTTTAGGGTGCTTTTTTTTAGGACGATTCTCGCGGATGCTGTCCACTCTTCAATGGAAGTGACCCCCCCCCCCCCCCCCGGGCATGTAGCTGAACTGGTTACGATTCGCATCGTAATATCCAGAATAGAGAATATTCAGTAATTAATACAGGGTCTTCTATGGTCATTACAGAATGGTCCAAATATTGTATAAATGTATCAAAGGATACATGTATCATGTCAATATTCTTATGATCTGCTTGTTTTGCTTTGCGGGAATATTAGAAACCAAAGCCAACTAAAGACAATATTGATATAAAATCTAATCTATCTATTCCTAACTTTAAATTTCCAGTACAACAACTTAACACAGAAAGCAAAAAAGAAAGAGGAAAGGAAGAAAATGCATCTATGCAAACCTGTATGAATGGGATGTTTGCCAGTCATAATAGCACTCCTGGTTGGTGTACAGATGGGTGATACGTAGTAGTTGGTGAGAATCACTCCCTCTTGTGCCAGAGCATCGATATGTGGAGTCGGGATCTGCGTAGATCCGTGGAAACTGACATCGTTCCAACCCTGTAAAAGTATGAGAAAGACATGTAAAGAGTATGCCCCACGAACAAAACAATTTTAATACAGGTATTAAAAGATAGGCTGCACCAGCCTAGTCTTTAGTTCAGAAGTCGTACCACTTGCATTTAGGCTTGTTATCATAGTTCTGAGCCCAATTTTACTGCAGCCTAGAGCGGGATTCCCACTCAGTATCTTTTGTTCCACTAATCCCTTTTAACCCATAGAAGTACAGAGTCACCTTTAGGAGATGCTTTTGCAGTATCTGTTGGTCCAGAATGTTGGGCAGTACATACCCTGGTATCATACATGAGCAGAAAGAGAAAAATGCACTGATAAATTTGAGCCCATTCCCATCGACAAATAGTGTGGCGTTCTGGAATAAGAGCAGTTTAACTGTAACTACTCATTAAACTCTTTAAATTGGCAATGCAGTGAATCATACATAATCACTATTTCTATGTTCAAATTGGCAATTTCTAATTAAATTATGTTATATCCATATTTATTTTTTTTCAAGCTATGTAAGCTTGGAAAAAATCATTTTCCTTGTCAATTTGAGGATTGAAGATGATTAATTTAGACCTCAAGAAAGCTCTGTACTGCTATGGGTTAATCCTCCCATCCCTGTGAAGACAAAACAACAGGGGTTGGGAAAGCCGATGTGAATTCTTGGGTGCGGAGAAGCCGATAAAAACCGATGGATGCATATTTTGATAAGCTACATGTTACTTAGTGAAAGTTAATCAGATATCCATGGTAGGTGATAAAAATCTTTTGTTCATTCATGCAGGTGCCAACTTTTATCAAGATGGGTCACACAGGGATACTTGCGGAAAGCCAGTCAACATCGTCATCATCAAGTTCTTTTAAAGATAATGTTATGTAGTATGTGTCAACTCTTTTGTTTATTCCCTTAGCCCCAATTCCTGACTACATATTTTATTGTCCCCATTTCCTGAGATTATCCATTATTGTATTTTTACTACCCTTTGGTACCCTTTGATCTAAGCATGGATTAAGCTCCGATTCCAAAATTACATAGACCCTCTATTATTCTGACCCCACACTATTAACCATAAACAAGCATCCCTAAAAGATTATATAAGTAACATTAATGAGTTCTTTGTCCCATGGGCGATGACCCCGTGATGATTCACAGGACCAACCCCAATCATCTTCCTTCACCACTCCCCCAAGGTCCCATAGCACTGGCGTACTGGTGGGGGGGCTTGGGGGGGCGCCAGCCCCCCCAAATAAATTTCAACCATGGTTTATTTTCAATTTTATATAAGTGTTATCACACGAATTTCATTACTTCTCCCTAGACTCCCTTTCTACTGTTAAGTAACGCATTCACAATTTCCCAAATAGCATGCATAGCAAGGCAGAAAACACGCATAATATCAATACTAATGTGTTTTATGATAATACTTGGTTTTATCTGTTTATCCTGACAATGGATTCAAACTTTGATAATGAATATTCTTAGATTTACCAAAACTAGACACGGGCTTTAAGTTTGCAGTCTAAAATAGTGTTCTTTTACAGAATTGCAAACCATCAATACTGCAAAAAAACTCCTTTACCATTGGAGTGCACTTGCGTAGCCAGGGGGGGGGGGGAACGATGGGGGCGGTCACCCCTCCAAAACACCAACAAAAAAGAAAGAAAAAGTAGAAGGAAAAAAAGCAGAAGCGAGAAAAGAAAAAAGGTAAGAGAACGTAAGAAGAGCGGGAGCAGACAAGGAACAATTCAAAGAAACGTCGGAGCTTCCGCGCTTCGCGCGGGAGGGGGAAAACTCCCCCCTCCCTGCACCCTCCCCCCTAGGGAGCGCGCTTCGCGCGCTCACAACCGCCCCACTAAAATGAAATCCTAGCTAAGCCACTGTGGGAGTGAAACCCTGGTACCCCACCGCATCACACCCTCTCCATGCTCGTCCTTTTTATTTCATAGTGTCTTTGCCTGTATTATCATCATAAGTAATAAAGTATTTTGTGTATCGCTGGCATTTGTTTGAAACTTAAGAAGATTTATTTGGGCTGCATGTTTTCATAATCATGTTTCCAAGCTCATGAAAAATATCCTTTTCCGGTCGGTAAATTCATGACACGTTTATCCATAACAGTACATGTCATCAAACATGTCAACAAACGTCGGAGCTTCCGCGCTTCGCGCGGGAGGGGGGAAACTCCCCCCTCCCTGCACCCTCCCCCCTAGGGAGCGCGCTTCGCGCGCTCATTAAGTGATTCACATGCTTCGCGTGCTCACTACCGCCCCACTAAAATGAAATCCTTTTGTTGGAAATGAGAGAAAATAAAAACTGAACTGAACTGAAGTTGGAATTTAAGTCGAAAAAATGAAAAAGCTCCCTATCGTGAAGGGGGGGGGGTACCCCGGCTCGGTCGCTACACTCCCTCAGGGTTGGTCGCTTCGCTCCTCGCAAAGATTGAGCCCCCCCAAATATTTTGGCTCATTACGCCACTGTCCCATAGTAACCATAAATGACAGATAACTTAGACCAATAAGAATGTTAGAAGTTAGTTACTCCAGTGAAGTGAGGCCCCACAAAAAGTTACATGTTAAGGGGTTTTTCTAGAGGAAGAGGACTTAGAACTTGGACCCCGAAACGTTAAGACATCATCAGAGTACAGTCACCATCAGACTGACTTTAGACTTCTGTTTGTCATCCTTATGTTGGAGTTGTTCATCACCTGAATAAATGTTATAACTTTATCCTTAAACTGACTTTGAGTTTTCGTGCATTATATACATGTATTCTCTACGCTGGAAGAACCAAAATAAATCCGATCCCAACACGACAATAAGCTCGAGTTCTGGGAAAGGTGAAAATTAATTTGTGACCTTTCTCATTCTTTCCCTGTCAGTTTGGAAGAATTTCAAAATAGAAATGTCCCCTAGAAAGGATTGCTCTTCAAATGTCCTCATATTGGAAATATGAGAAGAAAAAGCTGAAAAGTTCAGGGGCAGCATTCATGCCAGATTTGTGTGTAGTCCTATAATATCTTTGTGCAGTGCATGTACCTTGAATTTTAAAGGTATGAAAACTGATTATAAAGTATAGCATCATTTATCGCGCAACAGAATTCCTGCTAGCTTTACGCTTGTCCAGGCACCGTGTGATGCTGTGTCGACACTGAGTCGACTTAGTTTCAGGGAGCCGAATACTAAGTTTTAACATTTTGATTGCAAAAATACACCCACTTAAAGGCAAAGTCCACCCCAGAAGTTTCACTGTTTCAATAAAAGGAGATAAATTTGAAAAGCATTTTAAAAAAGAAATGAGCAAAATCGGTCAAAGAATAAGAAAATTACAATCATTTACACTTTCTAGTAAACTACTCTCGGCTCTGCAAATTGACAACACTGATGACATCACATGTGAGCAGGTCTCCATTCACTTTGTACATGAAATTTCACATTATCTCAATTTTCTTGGAAGTTACACATTTCTCACCCCATAGTCAAAGTATGTTATGTATAAAGCAATTCTTCTGAACATACATGGAGACCTGCTTGCATATGTTACCAGTGTTGCCAATTTGCAGAGAGGAGAGTAGTTTACTAGAAAATGTAAATGAGTGTAATTTTCTTATTCTTTGACCGTTTTTTGCTCATTTCTTTTTTAAAATGCTGTTCAAATTTATCTCCTTTTATTGAAACATTGAAACTTCTAGGGTGGACTTACCCTTTAAATGAGTTTTTATGTAATGTCCTTCACATAATAGTTTTAGGATACAGTCTTTCATATCATCTGGCATTGAATTCAATAAAAACAATTGCTCTTTTTGAAATTTCACAACTATACACTATCTTTAAAACCAAATTTACCAGGTCATCAGCCACAACAAGATGATATTGGGAGGCTGGGCTGTGTGAACACACTGAAGCATCAGTAGAAGAAACCCCCAAATGGTGAGGCTGATCATCTTAATAGTAATGTCTCTCTAGACTTCTAACAGAATCACATTTGATTTGGACCGTTCTTTGTCGATTCACCTGTGCAAAAGAGAAGATGACAAAAAGAAAAGGTTGGATGAAATGAAAAAAAAATTCTGGACAAGACTTTCTTTATCAAATTTTTGACAGAGAGTCCACTTTGAAGTGGGAAAAACAGCTTTACACAATTACACAGAAAACATGATTTTAAGGCCAAAAAATCTGAATTATGAAAAAAAAAGCAAAAAACATAAAAAACAAAGCAAAATCCAATAAAAACCAAACCGTGGCGTGCATCAGCGGAAAATCTGGATCACACCCATGTATTAAGCGTGTGTTCACGAAGCTTCACTCAGTTTTGTCTGCTTGTATACTGCAGATCTAGATCTATAACTTACATGTATCATTAGGGTACATGTAACTTACATTTTTTATTTGGCAGTGTATACAGCCACACCTTACGTCCACACGCGTGTGGTTGTATCCACTCATCCTGTGTACACGGTCAATGAATTTGACCTCGTCCTACAAAAGTGACAATTCTGTACTGAAACTACATAGCATGCTTTTCTATTGGTTTCTCGACGGAAAGCTGTCGACCTATGAGGCTGATAAGCGTTGGTTTTCTTAAAATTCACCATTTTCAGTTCATTCATCGGATATAAAGCAGAAAGGGGAAAATTGAGAGCCTCAGGAACATTGCTGGTAAGTAAAATCAAAACTTTTCTTCTTTATTATAGAAGATCTAAGTCAATATATTTTGCGTTTGCATCGGAAATTAGCTTCACTATTCAAAACGCCGTTTGGACCTACGGTGGTTGTATCCACAGCATCGACATTACCCTTAGGAATAGGAATAGGATACAGCCACACTCGTCTGTACTCTGTGCTGCAACAGTACTACTAGTGACAGTGCATGCATTACTTATCTTAAGCTTTAGCTTTGCCCATAGGCAATAACCAGATAACTTTGGATGCAGTGCTCTAGTCTAGAAATTCTAAGTTGTTAGTACAAAGCCCAAGGCTAAGGCCGGCATTTGCCGTAGTGCCGGGCACCGCGGCGGGGTCGCAGGGTCCCCCGGCCCGGCAGCGAGCCGGAGCTAACCTGGCCAGACTAGTAGTAGTAGCAGGCAAGTTTAGCTGAGCCGAACTTAGCTCGCTCCGTCACTCCGAGTTAACTTTTGTTCTATTGCTTCTCACGTTTGTTATTCAGTTATGTTATTGTAAGAGTAAAGCATAATTCTTCCCCAAGCTATATATTATCATATTATTAAGATCAAATGTTACAATTTACCTCCTTGCGTTTCAAATTGAGAGAGAACGTCGTCGATCGTCGCAAAAGTAGGCGAGTTCAATCGTGTCACATGATCGACTGTACTCGTGTTTAGTCACGTGATTCTATGATATTTATAAAGTGAAACATTAAATAAGCCGGCCCGCCGGCCCCATGAAGTTGGGGGCATTTTTCCTGCAGTGAGACTGTGTTCAACTTGAACGAGGTACGTTAAAAGATGGGTTGGAAAGAGGGTTATTTAACTATAGATGAAGGTGGAGGCTTGGGGGAGCGGGGAGGGGGGATCAGGGATTGAGAAAAGGGATGCCTGGCTGGAGGCTGTTTCACCTTCCAGTGACATATCACTCACGGAATTGAAAGAAAATAAAACATGTTTAAAAAAGTTCTAAAATAACATCTCACTCTCGCTCTCACTCAGTCTCAGCCTTAACTAAGTTAGTAACTTAGCCTCAGGGAGGTAGCTTCTAGGGCCGTTTCATGAAACCATCATAAGTCTGACTTCTTGCCTCTTCTTGGCTTGGACATCCATGACATCCCATTGAAAGTGTGTTGTAACGTTAGAGTTTCAGTGGGATATCCATGGACCATGCACTTAGACTGATGTCTGACGGTTTCATGAAAGGCAGTGTATACAGCCACACACGTGTGTCTTTACCTTATGGCCACACGTGTGTGGTTGTATGGAGGATACAGCCACACTCGTCTGAGTTCTCACTCGTATGTTAGCTAGGATTCCCTGCTTGTTTATACTCTGTGCCGGGACAGCGATGTGTATTCATGCGACGGTATGTGCAACTTGCAAAACTTTGATCGTCACGAGGTTTTATCTCTCGATTTCACTTGTTATTCTGCAAACAATATTTTTACTTCATTCTCACCTGATCGGCATATGCAGGTGACAGTAATGAAGTAAAAATATTGTTTGTTTGTCAGTGAATTTCAAGAGATAAAACTTTTGTGACGATCCAAGTTTTGGGGTTTTACAACACACCATCGCATGAATGTACACATCGCTTGTGCAATGCACTAGCAATCGATAACGCCACAGCACAGAGTGTGCAAGTGGGAATTCAGACGAGTTTGGCTATATCTTTGTGTCGATGCTGTGGATACATACCATACTTTACGTCCCAACAAATTTACCTTAGCAGAAAGGTGCCTTTTCCACGTCAACCCAATAGAGAGAAAATAGCTCCGGCGCAACCCAACTAGCTGGAGGATCAACATTGCGCAAACCAAAAAAAATATATAGGGCGCGAAACGCGCCCTATATATTTTTTTTGTTTGGGGACCTAAGCTTTCAAGGCTACTAGATCACAAGGTTAAATGTGCAGAACGCGCCATACAAATGAAAATTGGGTGGGGGACCTAAAGAATGAGTATAATAAGAGAGAAAAGCTTAGCTATCAAGGTTAAATTTCAATTCACGTCATAAAAATATAGGAGCTTAGCTGTCAAGCTTAAATATAAGCAAGACGGTTAGTGCGGCTTGAATTGAAACAAGGGGAAAATGGGGTTTATAATATACACGTGCTGATTACAGCCACCGAATATAAAATATTTTGGGGACCTAAAGTATGAGTATAATAAGAGAGACAAGCTTAGCTTTCAAGATTAAACTAGGCCGCAAGGTTAAATGCACGGAACGCGCCATACAAATGAAAAATTGGGTGGGGGGCCTAAAATCTGAGTATAATAAGAGAGACAAGCTTAGCTTTCAAGGTCACATAACATCATAAGGTTTCAAGAGAGGAAGAGATGCGTTCCCCTGTGCGCTGCACATGGCGTGGGCCTAGCCTGGTACTATGGTGATACGCTCTTAATCAGAGGTATACCGGTGGTGATATGCGCTCCAAAGGATCTCCTGGGGCCCATTGCATAAAACTTTGCCAGACTTTTTTTCTGGCAAAAAAAAGTCTGGCAAATTTTTGTGTAATGGAAAACTATGGCAATTTTTTTTTTTGCCGTAGTTTCCTCAAATTTTGCCATAAAAAACTCCGGCAAAAGTTTTATGCAACGGGCCCCTGGAGGTGAGATGCGTTTGCCTTAAAGACGCAAACACTAAGGTTGGTATTGGTTATTATCATTCTTTAAATTATTCTGTACCTCTTAAGATTATATGTTGTGCAAATCATAACGCAACAAAATGGCTTTCAGCAAGCGATTGTGTGATCCTTCTACCACAAGTTTCTCAGAATTTACCAATCCTTGGAATTTCTTTGGATTATTCAATTCTTTAAACGATGAAGAGATATGGGAGTGGCTGAGGGACAATGGTCTTGTTGCGAGATCCATGACCTGTGAAGTATGCGGGCATTCCTGTAACCTCCAAAGGAAAACCAGGAGAACTTCAGGGTATGTCTGGCGCTGCAAGCAAAGAGGAGACAATGCTCATGACAAAACTTACTGCGTGACAAAGAACTCTTTCTTTGAGCATTCCCATTTCGATGTTCAAGGTATCATGCTCTTTTTCAACCCAAGCTTAAAGCAAATTTCGAAGATGTTAGGGATTGGATACTCCGTTTCGTCTGTGAACTGGGCCAGCTATATGAGAGACATCTGCAGGCAGTTCGTGAATGATCTGTTCTACAAGATACAGAACGGTTCAGCGGAGAAGTAGAGCTCGACGAGAGTTTCTTTGGGAGGAGGTGTAAATTCAACCGCGGCAACCCGAATCCTGGCCACAAAGTGTGGATTTTCGGCATGATTGAACGATCCACTAATAGGCTCATCATCTACCCCGTTGATCGGAGAGATGAGGCAACACTGAGAGGACTTATCAAGAGACACGTAGAACCAGGCAGTAGAATATACAGTGATGGATGGTCTGTCTACTCTTCCTTGAACGACCGCTGGTATGAGCATTTCACCGTCGTACACAAGTATGCCTTCCAGGAGCCCGTTGCATAAAACTTTTGCCAGAGTTTTTTATGGCAAAATTTGAGGAAACTACGGCAAAAAAAAATTGCCATAGTTTCCCATTACATAAAAATTTGCCAGACTTTTTTTTTGCCAGAAAAAAAGTCTGGCAAAAGTTTTATGCAACGGGCCCCAGAAGGAGTACAGAAATGTTCTTAATGGAGAAGTGATCAAAGTTCATACCAACAGAATCGAGGGCACGTGGAAACACGCCAAAGATCATTTCAAGAGGTTAAATGGAACTGGCAAACTTCGAGGCACACCTGGCGGAAATAGTTTGGAGGAACAGGGTATCATACCGCAACATTTTCCACGCATTCTTTGAGCTTGTTAAGGAGTACTACCCTCTAGATCGTCCTTGCCAGCTGAACTGCCGAGTTCCCCTTTTTGACTCAAGGAGCGCAGGTCTCGGGCCCGATGCTGGAGGTGATGCTACTCTCTATGTTACAGTTAGCATGTTTTGTTTGTTTTACTCTAGAGCTCCAGGATCAGGCTACAGGGAGGGAAGGACAAATCAAATCAATGAATGATAATTCACTGGAATGGAAGCAGGGGCAGTGTCTTGGCCATGTTCATGATATTGGCAGACAAAATGCGAGGTTACATTGTTAATATTAGTACAACATTAGAACTCCCTGCTCTTTTTTCAGGGAAGAGCAGGGAGTTTGATGTCGTATTAGGTTATACCGATGGCTAGGGGTATTGCTGATAATACTGATAGGAAAGTAGTGTTTCCTAACTTTTAAAACAGTTGGCAAGATGGGCGTTTAAAAAAATCTGAGAATTTCACATGATCAAAATAGTAAGGAATGGGATGGAAATAAGATGTCGATCATTTGACTTTGGGTGTAAAAAGCAAACATTTTCCAAGAATTTGTAGTGATTTTTATCTTCAACTATAGACTTAGGCAGCCATGAATTTGCACAGCTCACCATACCAATGTTCCCCTGTACTAGGTGTGGGGGGGGGGGGGGGTGTTTATTCTCTTAAGGTCGTAAAGGTGCACTCACAAATGAGTAAATGATTGGATCAGGGCTCCGTTGCATAAAACTTGTCATTGATGGTACATGTACTTGCCATCAGTGGTAACTTCCATGTAAACCTTTAATTTGAGTGGCTGTTGAGCAATTGTTACCAAGCAGGGATGGAGACGAGGCCACATTTTGCCGGTCTTGGCCTTGGCCTCGGTCCGAGTCACGTGTACAAAGTCTATAGGAGAACTTTTTATCCAGCGGCCTCGTGACTCGGAACTGTCGTCCTCGAGTCCATCACTGTTACCATGGTAGTAACCATTGATGGCAGAGTTATCATCAATGGTAAGTTTTATGCAACAGGGCCCTGGAGCTACATTGTGCACACACATAGTAAATCATGCAAGTCATTTTGCATCTTCCAGATGTGAAGTGAATTTCACTCTGTTTTTGAGCCATTTTTCAGTACTAGCAGATGGCAAGACTGGAAAAACAAAATCAATAGGTATCAAACTTTTGGCAAAGCTCAATGATTAAGGTCTTGTCTCATCTTTCTTTCATGTGTAGAACATGATTTTTACATAAAGTAAATATTGCACTTCATATTATGTTTGTTATGTTAATAATCTGTTATTCCTTTTTGATATCCTGTGTACAAATGTTTGTGAAAGAAGGAAAGTAAATTAACCAATTCACCAATGAATCGGTGATTTACTGAATGCTCTGCATCTTGAAAAATATTACTTATTGATGAATATTCCATGTGTTTCTGTTTAAATAGATGATCTTTTTCTTTTCTTGATCATTTTTTTCATTTTGGAAGACATTAGTGGAGGCCAGCTTAAACTGCAATTTGTTCAAGAAGTGCAAGCCAAAAGAAGAGAAAGATTTTCCAAGATGTTTGACATGGCCATCTTTATGTTTCTTCTTCTTGGTGTGATGCTTCAGTGTGTCCAAACAGCTCAGCCTCCTAATATCATCTTTGTGATAGCTGATGACTTAGTAAGTAATTAAGTAAGTGATATTAGCAGATATAGATAATTTGTGATAGAATATAAAACCCTCTCCTCAAGTCTTCTCACCTCTCGCCGACTCAAGCCTCCTCATCTCTTCACCAACAAGCCTCCTCATCTCTTCACCAACTCAGTCCTCTCACCTCTTCTGGTTTACAGTCCTTTTTAGGACTTCACCCAGTTTTCGAAAGATACTCTGCCCTCCAACTTTCCTGCTTTCTCGCCTCTCTATTTCACCTCCATCTCTTTCCACTTTATCTATAGTCCCTTAGGACTTACCACATGGTGAACCCTAAACCCTTTCTACGAATATAAAACCCATTGACTTGATACTTGATATGCAGAGACGCCAAGGTCAAAGACCAGCAATGCGTGAGATTTTAGGCAGGGAACTGTGAGATCGCCAGGTGTTGTGTATAGATCTCCAGGTGATGTGTGTAATATATTACAATATATAATAATATAATATATTATATATTACACACATCACCTGGCGATCTATACACAACACCTGGCGATCTCACAGTTCCCTGCCTAAAATTATATGGGGATAGGCTGTGATGTACATGTAGGCATGAGAAAGAGATTTGGGGGGATGAGCAAGAGCCCCCATTGCGGGATTCTCATGCCTAATGGGTGAGACTTGACATGTCTGAATATGTGCTCATGAATATGATGTTATATTTTGCTCCAGTTCTGCATTCCATGAAACTGGGAAAAGTATTATTTTGAATGCATTCATGATAGGAATTATTTGAAGCCGCCTTTGACCAGCTTTTTTTTTTTTTCAAATTGCCAACACCAGTATTTTTGCTTCATTTTTTATTGCAGAAGTCGTATTTACGAATATAAATCAATATAAATTAATGAAAATTTTAAACATTTCAAGTTCAGACATGTCAAGTCTCACGCATTAGGCGTGAGACTCCCGAATTGGGGGCTCTTGCTCATCCCCAAAATCTCTTTCTCACGCCCACATCACAGCCTCTCCCCATATATACATACAATGCCTGTGAGCTCATGGTTCCCTGACTAAAATCTCATGCATTGCTGGTCTTGAACCTTGGCATCTTTGCAAGTTTACATAGAAAAGCAGTGATTGTGACCTTTCCATCATGTTGCCAGTTTAAGGATTTTATTACTTATTTTCCTTATTTATCTTTTATTATTCTCAAACAACAAATCAATCATTCTCAGTGGGTTAAGTTGAGGATTTTCTTGTATGCATTTTTGGAAATTGAGTGATTTTTCTGAAATGTTTGATATTGCAGGGATGGAACGATGTCAGTTTCCACGGTTCTCCACAGATCCCGACTCCACATATCGATGCCCTGGCACAAGAGGGCGTGATTCTCACCAACTACTACGTATCACCTATCTGTACACCCACACGGAGTGCTGTCATGACTGGCAAACATCCCATACATACAGGTTCGCATATAAGATACTTTCTCAATTCCACACATTGCTCATCTAATCTCTCCCACCTATGTAAAGTTTTTGTTCCTGAAGAGATGGAGGAGGTTAAGAATATACATGAATATCAAGTGGATAGAAGGAATAAAATGTAAAAATAGTAAGGCCGCTTATCAAAAGTCTCATCCTGCATCTTTCATTTTGTTCTCCACGACCATTCTTTTGCATCGGCTTTCATGATCCCCCGTTGTTTTGTCTACGTAGAAATGGGAGGATCAGAGAGGAAAAGACGCTGAGCGGGAAAGACGCTAAAAGCCGCATCCCAGATTGGCTCTGACTTTTGATAAGGTGCCTGACTAGACCTACATGTAAGATAATGCCATTAGACTAGAGCTTATAGTGTCTACCTATCAAAACTTTTTTAAAGGGCTCATTAGGGTATGCAGCAGCGGCAAACTGCATCCCAAACAGGACAGTTTCTGTGTGTATGTGCTTCCAACAGAGGTACAGCATCTCTTTTAGGTGACACTTTTGCAGTAGCTGTTGGTCCAGAATGTTGGGCATTACACATGATACATGAGCAGGAATAGAAAAATTTACTTAAAAATTTGAATTCATTTTCAATTCAATATGGTGTGGCGTTCTCAAATTAAAGCAATTTAATTGTAACTAGTCATTAAACTCTTTAAATTTGCAATGCAGTGAATGATATTTAATAACTATTTCTGTGTTCAAATTGGCAAATTCCTATTAAATATTACTGTTATTTTTCATTTTGGTTCATGATATATCCATATTATTTTTTTCAAACTATGCAAGAGTGGAAAAAATAATAGTTGTTTCCAATTTGAGGATTGAAGATGATTAATATAGACCTCGAGAAAGCTCTGTACTCCAATGGGTTAATGAATAACAAGGGATAAGTGATGCTAGAAAATTGTGAAGTAAGTGGTTTGTCGCTGCATATATGTGAACAAGACATACTTTAAATAGTAAGTGTGCCATCTGTGTGTGTGTACAGTGGAATGTATAAATGATCCATGGAATTTTTTTTTATTTGGATCAACTTGAAAATAACAATGATGAAATATCTAAAGGCTTACATACAAAGTGGCAATCTCCTTCCCCCTCCCCCTTCCCTCCCCCATTTTGTTTTTGTTTTTGTTTTTGAATGAATGAAAATGGTAAAAAAGCCAAGGCAAAAATTTTCTGTTGTCCCTTCTGGCAGTAAAAATGAGTGGATAAATCAAAATTTTGATGACATCAGCGGAAAATATGACATAACAAAAAGCAGAGCTGCACAACTTTTAGCAAAACCATCCTTTGAAATAGAGTGTTAGTGAACATCTAAGTATCATAAGTGTCACAGTTTTACCGTTTTGTACACAAACACTAAAAATCTGTAAGGGTTACTACTGGATATATATGAAAGAGCCTTTATCCTGTTGAGCACTATTTCATTTCAGTACCGGTATCACCCAAATTTTCCACAGGCTTCAGCCCGAGTTATCTTGGGTTTAGCGTTTTAGCGGGTTGAATGATAACTGTATGGTCTTTCTGTAGGTCTTCAGCACAGTACCATTGCAATGCCTTCCCCATATGGTCTAGGGAGGAAAGAAAAGATAATGCCTCAGTATCTACAGGAGCTAGGGTACAGGACACACATGGTTGGAAAGGTAAATAATGAAAACAACGATACCATGTTGAAATTATGCTAAAGAGACAATTGCTTCCCATACCAAAAATATACTCTCTACCCCTACTCTACCCCAAATCCACCATGACTACCCCAAATTAATCCCTACTCTACCCTTACTCCATTGCTATTCCACCCCGATTCCACCCCGATTCCACCCCTATTCTACCCCTACTCTACCCCTACTCTGCCCTACTTCACGCCTACTCCACTCCTACTCCACCCCTACTCCACCCCTACCCCACACCAACTCCACCCCTACTCCACCCCTACCCCACACCAACTCCCCTCGTACTCCACCCCTACTCCACCCCTACTCCACCCCTACTCCACCCCTACTCCACCCCTACCCCACCCCTACCCCACACCAACTCCCCTCCTACTCCACCCCTACTCCACACCTACTCTACCCCTACTCTGCCCCTACTCTGCCCCTACCCCACACCAACTCCCCTCCTACTCCACACCTACTCCACCCCTACTCCACCCCTAATCCACCCCTACTCCGCCCTCCACCCTACTCCACCCCTACTCCACCCTACTCCACCCTACTCCACCCCTACTCCACCCCTACTCTACCCCTACTCCACCCCTACTCCACCCCTACTCCACCCCTACTCCACCCCTACTCCACCCCTACTCCACCCTACCCCACCCCTACCCCACACCAACTCCCCTCCTACTCCACCCCTACTCCACACCTACTCTACCCCTACTCTGCCCCTACTCTGCCCCTACCCCACACCAACTCCCCTCCTACTCCACACCTACTCCACCCCTACTCCACCCCTAATCCACCCCTACTCCGCCCCTCCACCCCTACTCCACCCCTACTCCACCCCTACTCCACCCCTACTCCACCCCTACTCTACCCCTACTCCACCCCTACTCCACCCCTACTCCACCCCTACTCCACCCCTTCTCTAACCCTCCTCCATCCCTACTCCTCCCCAATTCCACCCCCATTCCATCCCTACTGCACCCCAACTCTACCCTCACCCCAACCCAACATACATGTACTACCTTCTCTGCACCAATATTTATGATACTTAGTGAAACAGAATGATGCAAAAGGACGTGACCGGAATGGAAATAATATGGATAACAAATGAGTTTTTCATTTTGGACGTGTTTTTATTTGTTTGTTTGTTTATTTTTTTGCACCACAATGTTTTGCTGAGCTGCCTTCCGTCCATGTACTCTGCTCTTATTCTCATCAGTCATACTTCTTTACTACATAGTGGCACTTGGGTTTTTTCAAGGACTCCCTCATACCAAGCATTCGTGGATTTGAGTCATTTTATGGATACTATGGAGGAATGCAAGACTACTACACACATGAATACACAGATGTAAGTGTTAAGGTTTTCTTTATACAAGTTATGGTAAATGACAACCACAAAAGCCAAATGAAACTCAACATTGGGCTTTTCTATGTACTAAATGAATGGGAAATGTGATGTATGAAAGCATTCTCACTTACCAGTGAGTTAAGTAACAGTAAAATATGAAACACAGTTCAATTTTTTAAAAAGGCTGCATATGTGAACAAACCTTTAGAAATCTTTCCATATGTTATATTTTAATTTTCAGCTAAATGAATTTAACCCATAGAAGTACAGAGCTTTTTAGAGGTCTAAATTAATCATCTTCGATCCTCAAATTGGCAACAACTATTATTTTTTTCCACTCTTACATAGTTTGAAAAAAATAAAATAGATATAGCATGAACCAAAATGAATTATGATTGTAAACTTTAAGCAGAAACTGCCAATTTGAATGTGGAAATAGGGATTATATAATATTAACTGCATTGCCAATTCAAAGACATTAATGATTTGCTACATTTAAACTACTCTAATTCGAAAACGCAACATCTTACTGCATTGAAAATGGACTCAAAATTTTCAGTGAATTTTTCTCTTTCTACTCATGTATAATTTGTCATGCCCAGGACTCTGGACCAACAGATACTGCCAAAGCGTCTCCTAAAGGAGACACTGTACGTCTATGGGTTAACACCTGTGTTGATTAGTTTTGCCCCTTTGTCTAAAGTTTATGGGAACTGGATAGTCCCTGTATAAAGCCTATGGGAAATGGATGATCCCTGTATAAAGCCTATGGGAACTGGGTGGGCCCTGTATAAAGCCTGTGGGAATGAAATAATAGTTGTAATGCTAGTGAGCGGGTCCACCATGTGAATATGATATTCATTTTCTTACTCAATTTTGTATTGTTTTGTTCCACTTTTTAAGTTGGGTCTTTGTTTTGCTTCATTAAGTGAGAAATGGGATGTGACATAATTATTTAACCTTTAATGTGATTAGATTTGTGTAGTTTCTGTATTACTTATTGAATCCTATTAAAAGAATTCACAGTTGCTTTGCTAATGTTTCTTCACAGTTCATTTTTTTTACCACCCCCCCCCCCTCGATCCCCACCAGGGGGGTGTCTCACAAAGATTAAAATGATTTAGACTTAGGATTGATTTTAAGCAGGGATTGATGTAATATGCCTTTGTACAGCTTAAAATCGATTATTGATATACTGTTTTATCATCTCAATTTTAAGTTACTTAAAACCGAACAAATCGATTTTAAAATTTAACTCTTTGTAAACCCCCCCCCCCCCCCCCCCCCGTTGATTACCCTCTGGGGGTATGGGGGAACTAAATTGCAGGATAATCATGCATCTGAGAAGTAATTGTAATTGTGGGGTGATCAATTTCAGTTCAGTTTCAGTTCAGTTTAGTTTATTTTCATACATTTCACATGAATGCATGTAAATATTTCACATAAATGTGAATCACATCATAAATGGAATGAAACATGAACAGTATGGGAAGACATCTACAATGGTTTTAACAATACAAAATGTATGTATATATATATATATATATATATATGAGCATACAACACACATATCTTAATATATTCTATCATGGACATAAGAGAAAATGATTTGGTAAAGTGAAATAAAAAGCAAAGCTTGTAATTAAAGATTCCCCAGGTGATCATCCTGGAAGGGGAGTGGTAATTTCCAGAATGGTACCGTACGTTAGTTATTCTTACACACACCGAGGCATCGCTTTTCTCTTTAACCCATAGAGGTACAGTGTCACCTTAAGGAGACGCTTTTGCAGTATCTGTTGGTCCAGAACGTTGGGCAGTACATATCATACATGAGCAGAAAGAGAAAAATGCACTGACAAATTTGGGCCCATTTCCATCGCTATATGGTGTTGCGTTCTTGAATTAGAGAAGTTTAAGTGTAACTAATCATTAAACTCTTTAAATTGGCAACACAGTGAATAATATATATAATCACTATTTCTGTGTTCAAATTGGCAATTTCTGATTCAATTTTACAATTTTATTTCATTTTGGTTTATGTTATATCCATATTTATTTTTTTCAAGCTATGTAAACGTGAAAAAAATCATTTATATTGCCAATTTGAGGATTGAAGATGATTAATTTAGACCTCAAGAAAGCTCTGTACTGCTATGGGTTAATATTTCTATATCCAATAGGTTCAGACGAAGGATGCAGGATTTGATTTTCATGTGAATGGGACTATCTACAAACCAGTCTTTGGTCAGTATTCCACTGTGATATACACAGAGAGGACACAGGAGATTATACGCAACCATAATCCACAGGAGGTAATTATAATGAGAATGATGGGTAATGACAATAACAATAAATATGAATATGATGGTTTTATTTATTGTGGTATAAGATACACTGAACATGGGAGCCTTGCAGCTGAATTTAGTACAATTTACATTAATTTTGACACTATACTGCACAAATGATAATAATATGTAAAAGACATTAAAAATAGTGCATTCATTACAGACCAATAGGTACTCCTTATTCAAAGATTATTGATGGCAGGATAAAAAAAGTGGGTAATGGATGTGAAATAATAAAGATTTTGTAATAGTACTTAAGCAAATTCATTGGAATAATCTAGTTTGCATGTGTCAAAGTAAGGGAAATCCCGATATAACGAGCTCGGCTATAACGAGGTAACGGCTATAACGAGGGTTTTGTCACGGTCCCAAATTTACTTATGTGTAAGTCTATGGCGGCATGAACCTGTTATAACGAGATCGGCTATAACGAGATATCAGCTATAACGAGCTAAATCCTGAACCCCTTAAACAAAGAAATACATTGATAATCATTCACGTTACAACGAGCAAGCAAATTTCACTGCAGCTTTATCAACAAAACCCCCTGCTAAAATCATTCAGCAGAGATAACGGCACCGCTACTGGCACAAACAAGTCCCAGCTCGCTCAACTGGGCGGCCGGTGCACGCTGATTACGAGTTTTTATTTGTAGTATAGTACAGTGCGTAACTTTTTTTTTCATATCGCAGAACAGGCAACCTCGATGGTGCGATGAACTTTCATGTTATCGGTAATTTTGGCGTATGAAATTAGTAGTTTTAAACACATTTTCTAATATTATCCAGAATATTATCAGCTAGATCAGAGAATGATATTATTATCAATGTCTCTGTAGCTGCAAAATGAGTTCATAAGTAGCGGCAGCAGACCTCTGTACATTCATGTATGTACATGTAGTCCCATACATACACTTTTTTGTTTGTTCTGATATAACGAGGTAACGGCTATAACGAGGAAAACCCTTCGGTCCCGACGACCTCGTTATACCGAGTTTCCCCTGTATTGGCCAATGGGTGCAAAGTGCATGTCTATTTGAAAAAAAAATTGGGGACATATAATTCATGTAGGTTGAATGGAAAGTGAAATTATGGTGATGATGATGATGATTATGATGATGATGATGATGATGATGATGATGATGATGGTATGAACAAGAAGAAGAATGAGGGGAAAAATATAATTGTAGATAGTGATATAACTAGAAACAGTAGATGCATTTCTATAGAACACCTATTCTACTGAAATACATGTACACTGCTGCACTCAAAATTGTACCAGTCACTTGAAAAGATAATTTTGGTATACAGTTCGTCTGTATTAAACAACCCAGCAAAAAACTTTACCTTGTATTCTAGGGGTAATGATTAAGAAATTTGAAGAAAATGGAGTTTGTGTAAGGAGTTTGAAGAAAGGGATAGTATAAAACTATATCACACACATTGAATGGCTGTTCTATTCTGTAATCCGGGGGGGGGGGGGGGGGGGGGGCGTTTCATCAACATTTGTTGTCTGACAAGTTGTCAGATCTGACATCTTTCCTTGATTTTGATTGGCTGAGAAGCATCGTTACTATGGCAACTGTCGGATAAAACAGACTTTGTCGGATAAAACATCCAACAAGTCCTTTCATGAAACGCTCCCAGGTCTGTATTATGGTATGGGTGCATGGACTAGTCTTCTCACTAGTCACTTTCATTTTTCAATTCAATTCAATTCAATTCAATTTATTTCCACATATTGAGTAAAAAACATGTGATGAACATTACAACCGAGTATATACATAGATAATAACAAATACAGGTATAAATAGTAACAATATATACATAAAAAGAACATAGAAAATCAAAATGTGGAGGGGATTGACAAAGGCCATATTGATCTATCAAGGTCAATCCCCAATGAAAGAAAAAAAAAAATGGAATACATAAATTACATAAGAAAAAATAGATACTTAACCTGAAAACCCCAGACAAAGCAAAAGAAAGTAAAAGACAAATAAAGGGGAGGGAGAGGCAAATATAAAACTATCTTATGAAGTAAATAGGTAAGATTTATATTTCCGTTTGAAAGACAGGAGTGTGGGGAGATGTTTGAGTTCATTCGATAAAGAATTCCAAAGTTTGGGTCCAACATATTGAATAGTGTTTCGTGAAAA
Organism: Echinometra lucunter; assembly: GCA_029962745.1. NCBI lineage: Eukaryota > Metazoa > Echinodermata > Echinoidea > Camarodonta > Echinometridae > Echinometra > Echinometra lucunter. Next base: position 4,396,088 of record CM057163.1, on the reverse strand, counting down.
TGTGTATTTGAAATTTGGAATAAAAAGATCATTAGCTTGTCTGGTTAGACGACCAGTAAGTGATTTATTCTGTACAAAACATTTATTAAGAAAGTTTGGCAAGAGATTATTGTAATAAGAATACATAAATATAGCAATTTGTTGATTATTAATTTGATCTATAGTGAGTATTTTATATTTGGCAAAAAATGGTGCAGTGTGTGTACGAGGGTTAGAGTTTGTGATAATTCTTATTGCACGTTTTTGAAGTATTCTTAATCTACTCAGATGGCAATCAGAACAATTTCCCCAAACAATATTACAGTAGTTAAAATGAGGTAAAATCATTGTATAATACAGATTAAGAAGGATATTCAAAGGTAATATATGTTTAAGTCTGTTCATGACACCTAATGTTTGTGCTACTTTACAAGACACGCTGTTAATATGTTCTTTCCAAGTTAATTTATCATCTATGGTAACCCCCAAAAATTTAGTAAAATGAACAAATGGTATATTACAACCATTGATACATACATCTATTTCCTTACAATTAATATTTTTATTTTTAGGTTGGAATAACATACAAACAGTTTTATCAAGATTTAATTTAAGTCTATTTGCTAAAAACCATGAATTGACCTTAGATAATTCAGTAGAGAGAGTGTTATTCAGCGTCTGTACGTTGTCCCCTGTTAAAAATAAATTGGTGTCATCTGCAAAAACAATTGGGTTGAGTATATCACTTACATATTGAATATCATTAACGTATAAAAGAAAAAGTAACGGGCCCAATACTGATCCCTGGGGTACGCCTAAAGAAATTGATTTTATTTCAGAGGACACATTGTCAATTGATACATACTGAAGTCTATTATTTAAATAACTTTCAAACCAATCCAAGCAAGAACCTCTAATTCCATAGAATTTCAGTTTTTCTATTAAAATATTGTGATTGATACAATCAAACGCCTTTGATAAATCTAAAAATATTCCGATCAAAAATTGCTTATTTTCAAATGTTTCAGAAATGGTATTAATAAAATCAAGTAATGCCATATACGAAGAATATTTTTTTCTAAAACCATATTGTCTATTATACAAAATATTATTACTACATAGAAATGACATGAGGCGAGTATAAACAAGTTTTTCAAAAATCTTAGAAAATGTAGAGAGGACTGATATTGGACGGTAGTTATTCAATACACATTTATCCCCTTTCTTGTAGACAGGAATAACTTTCGCTAACTTAAGCTTGCTTGGAAAAATCCCGTTTTGTAAAGAACAATTAAAAATATTGCACAAAGGTTTTACAAATAATAAAATAGTCTTTTTAATAATGTCAACGTCTATATCATCATATCCAGGACTTTTACTAGATTTTAGATGTCTTACGATTTCTAGTATTTCATGACATTCAATTGGATTCATAAACATAGAATGTATGTAATATTTTTTAGGAAGGAACTCTGAAAAATGATTCTGTACAACTGGTAAAGTTCTTTCAATGTCATTCCCAACATTTTTCACTTTATTAATTTCATAAAATATAATGACATACTTGTATATGTACAATAAATTTGTATGTTTTCTAAAACTTATATATCTGTTGAGAGTACATGTATATCTGATCTAACAATAGTTTTTCATAGAAGTAATGCTTGAAGCTCTTGTTTTGAAGTGGAACTCCAAACATACAGAGCAAACTGTCTTAAGGTGATTAGTACATGTATGTTAACCCATTAATAGCTTTCATCGACTAATGGCACAAGTGCCCAGCTGCCATTGTCAAATCTTGGCACACATACAGTGTACAAGTATGTGTACCATTAAATATTAAAAAATGTGACAGACCTGGGTTTTCATCCAAAGAGTTAACCCATTGACTACTGAATTCTGTAATTGTCATAGACTTATTACAGGGACAACCGGGTTCCAGTAGGCAGTTGGTTAAAGGAGAAGTCTCGGCGATTTCTGTAAGCATGTATCATAAAGAGAAAAAATTCAGCAGCTAGAAAATGTCTTACTTTACCCGACATACCCTAGGATTACCGAGTAATCAATAATTAACATGTATAAACAGTAGTTCTAGTACGAGCCCATTTTCATCCACAATACAGTTCGCACCCGGGCCCAGTGACGGAGCTGATGCACCGCAGGCAGGCCAGGCGATGCAAGCGGTATGCGTGTACAACATTCCGGCTCGAAGTGGTCTTCGAACACTTTCTTTAACTTCGAAAATTTCTCAGTTATGAAGTCGAATTTGTCCGTTCTAATATCATTAATCCATCAGGCACATTTCTCCCTGTCCGTCAGGGGATTTGGGATTGCAAAAAAACTTCTCTTTGGAACAGAACTGGTGTGATTTGTACACCCAAAAGCTAGACATATCGGCATTTTGCATAGAGAATGTGCAGAGAATAAGTGCGCATGTGCAGTGCAACTGTATCACCTACATCACACGACCAATGACCATATTTGGGTTTCGGTGGGAATTTCAATTATTCGGAGTAAAAAAGCCAACACTTATTCGATATTTAAAAATCACAGAAATCACTTTGATAAATGAAAGTAGCATTGTCTGTTAGCGTGAATTTTAAGCTTTATAGTGTAATTTTAATGAAATCGTCTGGACTTCTCCTTTAAGTATACTTTCAATTATGCAGTGGCTTGAACTAGAGTTTTTTAAAGTTCAATTAACCCATCTTCTACTAAAACGAGATGTATCAGGGCCCAGTTTCATAAAATTTGTTACCAATAACAAGTTGCAAACTTGCAATAACTGTTATAAGCTATTGAAATCCTTGCATCTGATTGGCTGAGAGCAAATTTGTCACTGAAATGTGGCAATTGTTACTGATAACAAGTTTTATAAACAAGGCCCAGGTCTGTGGGAAAGAGAGAATTCAGGAGTCAACGGATTATTGACAGTTCATTGCCTTTCATTCAACAGTGAAAATTTGTTATGTGACCTCTTTCCATTTCTCCATTTTTCTGTTAGCCTTTGTATATCTACCTGGCCCACCAGGCTGTGCACAGTGCCAACTACAATGGCCAGAGACTGCAAGCACCTCATAAATATTACAAGAGGTTCCCCCATATCAAAGATGAAAATAGGAGAAAATATGCCGGTATGTATTGTTTTGTGTCATGTGCATTTAGGTTCATCTGTTGTAGTATGGTATTGATTATATTGGTTGGTCTTGAGGGGGTTATCAGAATATGTTACCCTTGACAGAATCAGATTACCCCAAGTTGCACTGTGAGACGAAGGCAGTAGGGTTCTTTAACCCTAATCAGGCCGGGCTTTTTTTGGCTTTGCTATGGCCTCAAGGAATCTCCTCCCCCCCCCCCCCCCACGAGATCTTGGCTGTCAAACATGCGTAAGCAATGAAAACCAGCACATACGTCGCCTGTAATGTAATCTACAAAATTGTATAGATAATATTCATGAAATGATTTTGTTTCATTTTAGATTATTTAATCATGTTTATTTATGCATGAAATGAAGACTTTTTAAGACTTGTAAATCACTTACTCTGATTAAATTGAATTGTTACAGCAATGGTTGCAGCCTTAGATGACTCTGTTGGGAACATCATCCAAACCTTGAAGGAGAGCTCCCTCTACAACAACACCATCATCGTCTTTACAACTGACAACGGAGGTCCCGCCAATGGCTTTGACTTCAACTATGCCAACAACTGGCCGCTGCGAGGCATGAAGCACACAACGTGGGAGGGAGGACTGCGTGGTGTTGGATTCGTGTGGAGTGCCCTCATTGAGAAGCCAAGGAGAATGAGTGATGGGATGATGCATGTGTGCGACTGGGTTCCTACACTGTATGGACTAGCTGGCGGTAATACCAGCACACTCCAACATTTAGATGGTATCGATGTCTGGGGTATGCTCTCAAGGTAATTCTGTTTATGTTTGATTCAATTAATCCCTGAAAAAGTGAAGGAAATTTGATTTTTGCGATCTAGAATATTAATTTCATGCATAGATTTGCACATAGCTGGAATGGTATACCAGTATTGCCTTTTATAACGACTCCTCGAAGATTAGGAAATCCAGTGTTTTTCATGCGTAATTGAGGTCTACTGGCTGTTTTGTGCGGAACCCCATAGACTTTCGTGTACAGAAGCGGCACAGCTGAGGCTGTTTTCCAACAAGATGCCCATCTTTTCAAGAAATCTCTGAAATTCTGTCTATTTATCCACGAAGAACTAAAACATAGCGTATAAATCTTACTAATCCTGGTGGGAAAAAAGTAGGACTCAATTATGCTGCTTCTGCACACAAAAGTCTATGGGTTTGCACATATAATGGGCAGTCCACGTCAACTATGCATGAAAAACACTGCATTTCCTCATCTGAGAGGTGTTGTTAAGCTGACCATACCAGTATACCTTTCCAGCATATGTGCAATTTTATGCATGAATTAATGATTCTAGATCCCTCCTAAAATAATTCCACAACAATTAGTCAGCTTTTATTGTTTGTAATCTAGATGGTATAACAATGTACAATTTGTTGTGCAATTTCTATCACTTTTTGACATTTTTTGTACACTTTTTGATATTTTACTCAAATCACAACAATAACTAAATTAATTCCTTATGTCAATATTACTATAAAAAGTTATTTAATCACTTGTTCTTGCATGATAGTTCGTTCAAAAGATATTCTAATTATGAAATTTAATCAGAAAACCAAGATGGCTGCCCAAACGGTCTATTTTGAACCTTGATGGACATGATTTGGCAATGACAACCTGGAAATTTGTTAACTAGACACTTCAAACATTACAAAATAGTTGGTTTGATAAAATGTACCTCAATGTTGCATTGCGACCCCTGTTTCTGACTAGACAAGTATGAAAAAATGATTGTTTATATTTCATGATTATTTTTCTGCCACCAGAGGGCAGGATTCACCTCGCAGCGAAATCCTCCACAACATTGACCCAGTAGAAAAGGTGTCTGCGATTCGTGTAGGAGACTACAAGCTAGTACAAGGACAACATGCTGGTAATCGTGATGGCTGGTACCCACCAGAAGGCATAGCGTTAGGTTAGTCAGCTTATACTGGGTGTAGCAGAAGTGCTTTGTTTTGTAGTGATCATGGTGGTGATGAGGGTGATGGTATTGATGTTAACGGATAAAGTGGTGGTAATGGTAGTGGTGGTGTTAGTGACGGTAGTGGTAGTGGTATCTAGGTGTAAATAGTGGCAGTGGTAGTACTATGTATGAGGGATGATGGTGGTGATGGTGATGGTAGTGATGGTATTGATGTAAAAAGAGAAAGTGGTGGTAATGGTACTGGTAGTGATAGTGATGATAGTGGTGGTGGTGGTGGTGGTGGTGGTAGCCGTGGTGGTGGTGGTGGTATAGGTGTTAACAGATAGCAGTACAGTGTCCCGTCTTCTCTTAGTAACAGTTTGTCAGTATCCTTTGATCCATAATGGTAGGTAGTATACACATTTTACATGAGCAGAAAGAGGAAAATTCTCTGAAATACTCAAGTCTATTTCCAGTGCAGCATGTTGTCCCATTTTTTAGAAGAGCAATTTCATTGCAACTAATCATAAACTTTGCAATGCAGTGAAGATTGTAAAATCACTATATGTATTTCTGTGTGCAAATTGGCGAGTATTATATCAAACTGCTACATGTATTTTCATTCACTTTCGTTCATGTTGTACACCTCATACATTTTTATGCTTTCTAACTACATGTATGCAGACACAGGAAATAAGACTGATTGTTGGCAATTAGTTGAGAAGGGAAAAGCGATTAATTTAGACAGTATGAAAACTCCGTATGGCCCTGGTAGTAACGATGGTACTGTGTATGAGTGATAGTAGTGTGGTGTTACTGGTGCTGGGCCCTGTTTCATAAAACTTGTTCTCAGTAACAACTGCCACATTTCTACGACAAATTTGCTCTCAGCCAATCAGATGCAAGGATTTCAGTAGCTTTTAACAGTTACTGCAACTTGTTATTAACAACAAGTTTTATAAAACAGGGCCCTGGATGTCATTGTAGGAGACTTACAAGCTTGTACAAAATCAACACATCAACTGTTGAGATCCGTACTTGTAACACAGTCAAACCTGCTTTAGTACTACCTGTAAAGAAAGATTATCTGTCTATAAAGACTAGTTTTTTCCCCATTGAAATGTGTATGAAAGGAATCTGTCCATAAAGTCCACCTGCTCATAAAGACTGTCTCTTGTCTCCCTTGGGTGGTCTTTATATTCAGATTTCACTTTACATGTAGTAGCATATCTTTATGGGAGTTTATACATCGATGCTAGACTCTTGGGGTTAAAATATCTTTAAATTTGAAGACAGTTCTGAATAAGACTTATTTTGTTTTGTTTCTTTTCAATCATCTCAGATGATCTTCAGTCTAAACCACTGCCAAATGCCTTCGTAGTTAGCTGCCCACCTAAACCTGCCAATGCCTCTACCAACTGTAAACCTCAAGAAAAACCATGTCTGTTCAACATACGCAATGATCCCTGTGAATTTTACAACATAGCTGACTGGAATCAAGGTGAGTAATAATAAGTGCTATTTTATTCTGAATTACCAATGTAAGCAAGTTACAGTATACAAATATATACAGCCATGAGAGGGTCTGGTTAGAAACTATGATACCCAAAAAGACATAATTACGACTGTAAATGGTGGCATTCTAGTTACTGAGGGCACCATAGTTTAAGTAGATACTCGAACATTGACAGTATATATTTGGTTCAATATCCATAATCTTTGGTAAATTTATGCACATGTCATTTGATTCAAATTGATAAGAAATGCAGGCAGTGTTTGCACTTTGCAAATTATACAAAATTACTGAACTGACGATGTCATCACGCTTAAGACAGTAGATGTGCACAAAATACAGAGCGCTCATTTTGCTTGTTATGCTAGCATATATATGCTAGGATCACCAAAGTAGTGAGATGAATTGATCTCATATTTGGTCTAGCAGGTCAAAGGTCAACGAGGTCAATATGCATGAAATCAAAGGTTTGTTAGTTTTGTATTCACTATTACATTAACTGTTTTGCATGCATGACTATGAGGAAACAAATTGACCATACTTTGAAGTTGTTAGGTCAACAGTCAAAGAAGTCAGGTAACATGTGTTTATAGGTTTTATTCTGCTTATCACCATAAGGCGTCATATCTTTATGTCGTTGTGCGAAAGGACACGTCCGGAACGCAAAATGGAAAATTACTGAAAATCAAATTTTTCAAACAATAATTGATAATTTCACAGGTAACATGTAGACCTTGTAAATTGTGGCATGATCTTTGCTAAAATTCTACTCCAGTATGTAAGAAAAGACATTTTAATTTTTGCATTTTTGTATTTTGCGTTCCGGACGCGTTCTTTCACACAACAACATAAAGATCAAACGCCTAAGTGAAGAACTATTCGAGCCATGAAGTTAACTGAATATAGGTGGAGGCATGTAGAAGATGCAGTCACATTTATCTTGTTTTCAGCTGCTTTCATGTAAGCATTTGAGAAGCTATGAATAGATTATGCATCTTATAGATTTGTTTCTTTGTTAACCATACTGTCAAGACTTAATGCTGATTGATTTTATTTTATTTTAGAAAGATCTAAATAGATATTTTGAGGAAGGTGGAAAAAGGGGAAGGAGGCTGGGACATGAACCTAAGATTTGTTATTTTATTTTTGCCTAATAAATGTTGAGGTTTTGAAGTTCTTTTGACTGTCTAAGTGAATTTCTTACCACATTTATCCATCTTTTTACAGATATTGTTGAGGTGCTCCTGAAGAGAATTGAGGAATACAGAGCAACGATGGTTCCCATCAGGAACAAGAAAGCTGATCCACTCAGCAACCCAAAATATCATGATAACTGTTGGGTTCCTTGGATTAATGATACCAGCACAGAATCTGGGTTATCATAACGGAGAATAAACATCGGATGACATGAAATATGCGCGGGCTAAAATCAGCAGCTGTTGACATTTGCTCCATGCAACGATCGATGACTGACATTTTCCACAGCGACAGAGGGGTACTGGCGACAATGGGTGACTTGCAACAATTGCTCTAGCAACAATCGGTGACTGGCAATAATTGCTTCTTTAACAATCGCTCTAGGCTTTATTTTGTAAGAGATACATGTATCTATGGTAAGAATTAGAATGGCAACCAGGGTTTAGGTTATATTTAGGCCGTTTTGAAGCGGCATTGTCAATTTGAGGATCGCCATCAAAAATAAATCAAGACTTTCAAATTTTCATAACTTTCTTATTTCATAACCCATTTTGATTAAACTTTTTTGAATTGCTCCTCTCTATCCTCTCTTTTCATTAAGATTGACTTGTCTCCCGGGTTTTCTTTTTTTGGTATAGTCTTTAGCCCCCAGGGTGGAATTTATGGATTCTACTAGTGTAGGATGTTGGTCATTTGTTGCTCAAGCATGTGTTAAAGAATAAAAGAATGTTTTGAATAAATTTTGCTTTGCTTTAACCTTTGACTAGGTGGTAAGCACAGTATTTGGCACATTGCTTTATCCACTTTTTCAATTCATTGAAAGTTTATTAATCCAACCAGAAACACGTTTTTGTACACACCGGTATTATTTATGGAAAGCAGTCAAAGTTGAATTGTTCATGTTGACATGATTAAATCATCATAGTGAATATCATTTTCAAGATGCATACATTCTGAAAATAAACAAAGAAAGCGGATGAAAACAGCATTCCATGGTTATTTTGTAAGAAAATGAAGATTTTACACTAGTGAACCCTTTCATGACAGGAATTATTTGAAGCCTAATTTGATCAGCTTTTCTTCTTCAAATTGGCAACACCAGTATTGTTCTTTTATTGCTACATTTTTCTTACAAAAGTTTGTGTCATATGTAATGAATATAAATTGAAATCAGCAGAAAGTTTGTTGAGAAGTTAAAAAGTTGCCAATTTGCTTGGATAAACAGTGATTTTCATTGTTTCATGTTGCCAATTGAAGGATTTCAGAATTTATTTTTTTTTTTTAATTTAATATCAAACAATAAATAGTAATACAACCATGCATAGGATGTTTTTGTTCAGTTGTACTTAAAGCTTCTACCAATCTTAAATTCCATAGGCAAGTTTTCATCCACTTCTGTGGACTTTGTCAAGTCACGTGATCATTCACACTGTTTTAATTGTTGGTTCTGTTCTTTCTACTCATGTATTTGGAATTTTTTAGGGCCCTACATCAAAAGGCAAAAAACAAAAAATGTGGACTCTGTTTTTGAATGGGTTGACCCGCACATTTGTAGTGTGGCACAGAAACCTGGGATGCTAAGAGCAGATGGAGCCCCAAAATGTCTGTGCATGTTGTGTTCTTTTTGGCTTTTTTACTATATGGCTGGTTGAGCCAGAGATAGAATTGCAATAACTTTTGTTGAAATATTTTTGATGTTGCAGAAATGTTGCTAAAGGCCCCCTCACACCTAACCGAATTGCCTGAAATATGCCTTGCGATGGCTGGCGAAAGGCATTTTTTGAAAAATCGTTTTCGATGGTAACTGATAGTAAATCATATTTACCCTTCGTGTTTGGGTTCGTACACCTTCTGAACTAACAGCTGCAATTATTCAGATTCGCGCGGAAATTTTGAACATGTTTAAAATTTCCCGACGAATTGAAAAATCGTTGGTCATCTGTTTGAATTCGCATCTCTTATTTAGTCTGCGGTAATCGTTCCTTTATTGTTTGTGTGTTATTGTCGCGCATAGTCCCTCATCGCGCTTTTGCCAAAGTGGACCGATCTCGAAAGAACCCTTAACGAAGCAACACGATGACAAAATATGAGTTGCGCATGGAAACGAAGATACTATGACAAACGGATTTTCGCTTGCCATCTTCTATGCGAAGGGAAACCAATACTAACTTTTACTAAATTTTAATAGCGATACATACACGAAGACAAGGCTAAGAGATACTAAGACAAACTATGGATTGCGAATGCGAGCGAATGACCAGACGAATAATTTGGCGAGTTCTGAGCTGCTCACTGTGACCTGCCACTCGCCACGCTACTCGTGTATAAACATTTCACCCCAAAGTTTCAGTTGCGTTGATGACTTCTCTGGCCTTACTGAAATCCGGACGGACCTGGTCGCTTTTTTACACCCCGAGGAGCGCACACAAACGTACAAGAAAGCTTCCACGCTATTAGCCAGTTAAATGCCTATTTGAACTATGCTCAAACTATAATTTTGAGAAGTATTGGCTTAATTTGGTATATGATTATTAAACTGCCTTTTCCTTCCATGTTATATCCTGTCCAATTGCACTTTTGTCTACTTGTATGTAATATGTGATGATTTCATCTTTTGCACAAGTTGCACCTAAAGCTTTTGATATCAAGTGGATGTTGCACCATGTAAATCTTATTCATGTATTATGCTTCTATCATTATTACTATTGTCAGCATTATTTATCATTATTTTCATCATCATTATCATCATCATCATCATCATCATCATCATCAATCATCATCATCATCATCATCATCATCATCATCATTATACAATGTACAGCCAAACCTGCATCAGCGACCACCTGTGTAGAAAAACCACCGGCTGTTAAGGACCACAACTGTTGTTACCCTTGAACTTTGCTTTCTGTTGAAACTTACATGCATTCATGTTAAGCTGTTCTTGAAATTATGTGGACAATTGTGTAGAATTCTATGATAAACTGCAGTATTAACAAATTCCTTCTAAAATCATGTTTGTTGAATTGCTTTTTAATTCATGAATATGCTGTTAAGACATTCTTTGATATATGGTAATTGTTTTGTTTTGTTTTAATTGTTGATAAACTATGACAGTCATGCCCCAGTACAAAATAGCATCTGGTTATGGCTTAATTCAAGTACTTTTGTGCTGAAAAGAAAGTCTCACCTTTCATTCTTGGGTCAGTGATACATGTAGCTTTGCTATCATACAAAAAAATAATATGTATTTATATATGTGTCAACACTGCCAAGAAATGGACAATTGTTCTTTTGATAGTTATGTAAATTGTGATATCCTTCGTGTAGTCATTTATGCTGATAATCTGTAGATAATCGCTCAAACATCCTAGCCATTTTCAGGTTTCATGGTACACTTGTAAAGGAGAAAACTAATTACTATGATTGTGTAATTTGATTGTAGAATTATTTCGATAGTTGACAGTAGTTAGCAAAGGGTTAATCGGAGTAGGTATGAGATGTTTACTAAAATATGAACTAAAACAATATCAGTATCAGGGTAGTAATAGTACTTAGAATAACAGTGAAAATGACATTCACAGTATTGTACATGTAATAAAGTACTATTGCTTTTTTTCTTTTTACGAGGTCCTGTTTGTATTTGAAATGCCAACTTTTGTATCTTTGCTCATTGGCAACTCCTGTTTTACTGGCTGGTATGTATGTACTGGATCAAGCTGTGTTTGTGCACTGCTGGATTATTGAAATTTATATTTGATCTCGGGGGGGGGGGGGGGGGGGGGGGGGGGGGGGGGGGGGCATGGCCATTACAAGGTGGACACCATGCTCGTACACAAAAACGGGTAAAAAAGGTTGTTTTTCACAGACGGGCGATGTACATGTATAGTGAAAAGGGAATCGAAATTGCAAAAATATGGAAAAAAACAGTATACTTTTACAATGGCTTGATTTGAAAATACTTGCTTAGGTTGGGGAAAACATGACAAAATACTTGTGTAGGGTATTCTAAGATCAAAGATAATTACTTGTTTAGGGTCTATTTTGAAAGTCCATGTACGAGCATAGTGTCCACCTTGTAATGATAGTGCCCCCCCCCCCCCCCCCCCCCCCCCCCCCCCCGGTATTTGATCAATTCAGTTGTGAATTATACTTTTTTCACTCAGTTACTGATTCATAAATCATACCTAATTTGCAAATGTTTCTCTGATTTGTTCATTGATTTCTTTTCTTAACCTGTCGCCTACTGTAACTGGGTGACCCCTGTATCAAACTATGTGAGTGTCAAAAAATAACTTGTAGAAGTCAGTAGTCATGGAGTTAAGCACTGTACTGACAGCTGCCCTTTGAAATAATTTTCCTCTATTATCCAAAAGGTGTTAGATAAATTCCTATTTGAATTTGAAGAAGGGCTTGATTGATTTGCAGATACTTTTATCTGCTGTTTTATTCTGCCACAGTGAAGTTAAACAATGTCTGATAAAATCATTTTGTTTATGACATTTTGGACAGGATGTGTTTTCCGTCCACTCTCTATCTCTTTTATGGTGTAATATGTTTATATTTTTGTACTGTGTGAAATTGTTGTTCTTGGTTCACATTGAATGTTTTTGTTGAATTGTATTTCATACAGACTCACTGAAAAAAAAAAAATCATGGCTGAAGCATGAATCTATTTTTATATTTTATTTATACGGTGTATTAAAGAAACTAACACGTATTCAGCCTTTTTCAAATTATTTTGTTTATTAATTTGTTGTGTGTTTGTGGGGTGGGTAGGGAGTTCTCATGAAAAGAATCAAATGGGCTCTGTAGCTTTTGAATGTGTGCCCTAAAAGTTTAATGAACTTGAAATTTACGTAATATGTGTCAAAAAGTAACTTGTTAAGTGGTGCCATCAAAATCTTTCCCCAAGTGGATGATGGAGGGCCATAAATTTCAAAATACTGGTTATTTCTAACTCTGATGCAGGGGGAGGTGTTCTTCAACTCGGCTACGGCCCCACCCTCTCCACTGATCTCGTACACTAATGGATAGAACAACGGGGAGGGAGTTATTAGACCAACTTTATTCATTCATAAAAGACTGAAAGAAAGGAAGAAGTGAAGAAAAGGTGAAAGAGGGAAATTAAAAGAGAGAGACAAGGGGATACAGAGAGAGACACAAAGAGAGAGAAAAGGGAACATACAGTTAATATTACTCAAAGACTTCAATTGAGAAAAGGAGCTGAAATGAAATAAGGGAAGAAATGACACCGTCTTAATTAAGATTCATCCATCACAGGTGTGTAAAAATGAATATATTTCTGTCCAGAATGCCATCGTCGTGACTGATCGCTGATATCATTCTGATACTAGGAGAAATCAATTGCAGAGATAAAGAGGACAGAATTTAACCGACTATAGGACCCGGATAGATAACATTGTAAAGACGGTGGACAAGAATTTCATTTGAGCAGCTAAACCAGAACAGCGAAAGGCACGGAGTTAAGGAAAACCAGTGTGTCTCAAGATCCATCAAATTGCCCCCCCCCCCCCCCCGCATGGCCCCAAGCTATGGGACACAGATAAATAGACATCTATAGATAAATGGATAGATAGATGAATAGATAGACAGATAGATAGATAGATGTAACATGGGTGTCGATTTGTGTTCGCGGTTGGGGGGATGACTGATGCCGAATAGCCTCGGCCGCGGAGCAAAGCGATCGAGCGGGGAAAGGATGTGGAGGTTCAAACACGGAGGATAGACTTAATAAGCGGGGGAGGGGGTGGGGTAGGACCTGTTTTTGCTACCCGTATTTCTGCATTATTAGTTTAATCTACCATTCCTCCAATTAATCAACCGCTCAAAAGAAATATCGCAGAGGTACATCCTCATTACATGAATGAAAACTTTAGGGGACTTAAACCTTTACTTGGAGTATGAGTCATGCCTTTTTATTTTGCGAGCGAGCAAAGCGAGCGAGCCGAAAATTCCATCTTCTAGCTATGAAAGAAATGTTATTTGTCTTAAAAGTACACTCAAGCAATATAAGATGTTTGACCAATTCAGCACCTCGCTGGTTCAATTGTTTACTGTCCTAAACCACCCTATTTCAAATATTACAAGCGAGGGAGGCGAGATAGGGGAAAACACACTCTTTTAGTGATAGAGTGTTGTTTTGCCATCAAAATACACTACAGGTCTATAAAATATCTACATTACATATTCGAGTGGGCGCAGCGAGCGAGGAAAAAATTACATTTTTTGATAGCCTCAAAGATATCAAAATAGTTTATGATCACCTCACAGCCAAATATGATGCTTTTTGGCGCGTGGCTTGCCATCTAAAACCATTTTATTTCTATGAGCGAGCGAAGCGAGCTACCGACAAAAACTCAACCGACAAATTTCTTTCTAGTAAAACATAGAATTCCACCACAATAATTAGATGAGTGTGATGATGTGCTATTTCCATGTATTCGAGAAAAGCTTTACATCTCGCTGTGAAAATATTATCGGACATGTTGCTGAGGGGGGAATAAGAGCGCTTGCCTCCTGATCTTGTTTCTATGAGCGAGCGGAGCGAGCGAGCGAGTGAGAAAGGGCTGTTTTTTTAAACACTGAGAAAAGGTTCTAGCGTACAATTTTATGATTTTGATTTTTATCATTTTATCAGCATCCTCCTTTCTCATTTTGGTAAGATAGGAATAGGCTACTGGTCACAGGCCATTATCTCATGAAAACTTTTCTGTTATGGGTCTTGTTCCCATTCGACTCCTTGCAGTTACATTATATTACTAATAGTATAACATTGGAAAGAAAGACAAGTTGCAAACCAGTTTCATGTCATAACAAAAATATTCCCTGGCATTGGTTAAGATAACAAAAGATAATGCGAGTAGAACAAGCATACTATTAGATAGAAAGACAAGATGCAAACCAATTTGCTTTCATAAAGATAATACATGTATTATAACCTAATTGGCTGGGATAATATGCATGCGAGCGAGCGAAGCCTTTTCCTTTTCCTTTCTTTTTTTTTTTCAAAATGGTTTCTTTACTCTTCATTCTCTTTCTCTTTGTCATTACTTTTGTTTGTTCTGGGGAGATTACAGGAGGCTATGAAATTTTTCATGTTTTTTCATGGTGAATTATTGGGGGGGGGGGATGATTGTACAGGGCCATCCCCCCTGACCAAAATATTGGGGGATATATCCCCCATCCCCATCCCCCATCCCCCCCCCCCGATCGACACCCATGGATGTAAATAGATAGATGTAGATAGATAGATAGATAGATAGATAGATAGATAGATAGATAGATAGATAGATAGATGTAGATAGATAGATGGATGGATAGATAGATAGATAGATAGATAGATAGATAGATAGATAGATAGATGTAAATAGATAGATGTAGATAGATAGATAGATAGATGTAAATAGATAGATGTAGATAGATAGATAGATAGATAGATAGATAGATAGATAGATAGATAGATGTAATTAGATAGACAGATATATAGATGTAGATAGATAGATAGGCAGATGTAGATAAATATATAGATAAATAGGTCAATAGATCAATAGATGTACATATATAGATGTAGATAGATGAATAGATGTAGATAAATAGATAGATGTAGATAAATAGATAGACAGATAGATAGATAGATAGATAGATAGATAGATAGATAGACAGATAGATTGTTAGATAGATAGATAGATAGATTGATAGATAGATAGATAGACAGATAGATAGATAGTTATAGATAGATAGATAGATAGATTGATAGATAGATAGATAGATAGATTGATAGATAGATAGATAGATAGATAGATAGATAGATAGATAGATAGATAGATGGATGGATGGATGGATGGATGGATAGAAAGCTCATTCTGAAATTAAAAAGGATACAGATCAGAAGACGGAATGTGAAAAAAGACCATGTCTTGGACCTCGAATTCTGTACACGTGCGGTGGCATATTTATGGCGCCCGAGACAAACAATGAAACATTTTCTTTTTATTGGAGACATGGAGGCCCAACAGAAAAGCAAATTTATATTCACCTTCTTCAACTTCTTTTATTTTATCTTCATTTGTAATCATGTGACTTTATGTAGAATAATCAGATTTAACATGGAAGCATAGCGCAATGTGTAAGAAATGATTGAATTTAGTGCACAACTTTAAAAAAATATATTAAATATGAAAACTCGCTCAGGGTATTTGTGAGCTGTGTTTCGCCAAAATCACTATAGGTTGTATTCCAGATTTTGTCATTTTGCCCACTCTATAGCTGTGATAAGAAACAAAATTTATATCTCGCTCTTTGTGTTAACTTTTCGGTTGATTTGTGGTATATCTCGTATACCATACCTATTTATCCAGACTTCTGTGGGCGGCGGGCGGGGGGGGGGGGTTACAAGTGAAATGGCGAGACTGCATGGTTGCAAGAACATGGAAACGGTGGGAAAATGTGCTGTAAAACACCCACACCCTGTAATTTCCCGACTACAGTTCATCATAATAAGTGTGTCAGGAGGACCACAGATTTTAAGCTATAATAACATTGAACATGCAAATGGTTTATCTTGATCAAAGTGCCAGAAGCGCTTATAGCGTATTTAATTTGAACAGGGCCGTACGCAGAAATTTTTTTCCGGGGGGGGGGGGGCAAATGCATAAAAAATTATCGAAGAAGCTCAAAAACGAGGGAGCGAAGCGACCGAGCTGGTCATGAGGGCGCTTTTGCATTTCTTAAAAGTGAAATTGAACAATTTGATGCAAACTTTTCGTGGATTTTGTGAAAAATTTCAGTAAAAAAAATGTAAGTTTTCAAAATTTCGTGGGGGGGGGGGCAACTACCCCCTGCCCGCCCCTGCTGCGTAAGGCCATGAATATGAAGGAGGGACGGGAGACAGGCACCTTCCGACAAGTTTTTGACGATGGAAAGAGCCTAAAGCAGCCCCATCCTGTACTGTAAACCATGCAGAGCCTTCAAAATGAGGTTTTCTTGTTGGTTTTAACTACAGCACTTGAAATGTACAAAATATAAATAAATGAATAAAATAAAGAATTCTTGAATACGTACACAAATTAATGAATGAATAAAACAAACAGGTATAAAAGTAAATTCATAGAATATTAAATACATTGAATGAATAGAAAATATGAAAAGGAAGAATCATGCAGCTGAACAACTTGAACAGGAAAGCAATACGACGTTAAATTCAGTACGTTAAAGAATAAATTTTGACTGGTATCTTCTGAAAGATGAAAAATATCAATAAAATAATCTTATCCACACGCGGGTTGCGACATGTAAAACAAATTTCGACTATTAATATATATTTTTAAGGTCACGGATAAAAGTAGAATTGGCTTCTTGTAATCACGATACAGCACCATGCCCTCCGTTAACTCAGGAACAATACATTAATCATGTTATTTACAGATCGCCTTGGGCAGTTATAGTTTTAACCATGACCCTCAAATCAGCCAATTCGTACTTTATATACATCGGCGTAAATCCACTTTGAGGAGTGGGGGGGGGGGGATGATCGACCTTTTTGCCGATTTTTCTGTCGAACTCATACTTAAGTATAAACACACGCCTCACCCACCTGCACAGACCCCCCCCCCCCCTCCCTTACACACATTTTAATTTTTGTTTTGCGAGCGAGCGAAGCGAGTGAGCCAGAAAAATAACCAATTTTCTGGTTTTTGATCACATTTTCAAATAGAATGACGAGCAAGCGAAGCGAGCGATCAAAAAATAACCACTTTTCCGGTTTTAATCGCATTTTTCTAAATCATTACGAGCGAGCAAAGCGAGCGAGCCAAGACAGTAACCACTTTTTTGGTTTTCAATTGCATTTTCAAATAGAAATTTTAAAATAAGATGGTTGTTCATGACAGATTATTAAAAGTTTTACTAACTGATTAATTCGAATACCATTTCTTCCTTAAAATGGGGGGATATTTGTACACGCCATCTCCCCTCTCGAAAAAGTGGGGATCCCCCGGGATTTACGCCAATGGTTATATAACAATTTTAATGCAAATACAGTCTTCGTATGTGTCACTCTACACTGTACGCCAGACCAGCCAAACCAGTGTGAAATAGACCAGGGCCCCGTCTTACACAGAGTTGTGATTGATTCAAATTGATCGCAACTTTGAGATTGATCTCAACTCCTATCTCTTAAGTACGGTTGAAATCAATCTCAAATTTGCGATCGATTTGAATCAATCGCAACTCTTTGTAAGACGGGGCCCTGATGGTGGACTTTATTCATGAATTAGAAGCTTTCATAATTTATATGAATTATTTTGAAACAATAATCTGTTTTTAAAAAATGGGAAAAAAATGTTTATCACCAAAACTGGCTACAGCCCTTTTTTAAAGGGTGAACAAAAAATGTAAAAGAAAAATGAAGTCTGTTTAAAAAGGACAGCAGCAGTTTAATGAACGTTTACCATTATCACCTTGGTTGGAAATTTTTCAGCTGAGGGAGTTGGGGCTGTTCTGCGGGAGCTTTGGGAGGGGGGTTCCTTACTGGCCTAACGATATATTAATTTCAGGGTTGCTTTATGTGTTGCTTGGGGGCCGGTTGATATGTAGTGGGCGGATAGCATCGACCTTTCTCAAGCAAAATTTCTTCCCAGTCGGGCGCCCTGGCTGCTCCATATCAGTCTTTCAACAAAAAAAATAATAATAATAAAGCAAAAAGAATAATGGTCCTTCACCTATTTCAAGATCTGAAGTTTCATGTGAAAGAGAAGAAAACTTAATTCTCACGGCATCTCAGCTTGAGTCTACTTTGTATGTACACTGGGTGTACCTAATTCGCTTCATTGATCAGCATTCAACCACTACAAAAGAGAGTGCAAACCTCTTCACTTTCCATGACGTCCGTCTCCACACTGTTTCATGATCCGCGTAGAGAGATAGCAAGAGAAATAAAAACCGGGATATAGACACTGGATTAACATTGTGATTTTTTTCAATGAGCAGCTGGTGTGTGTGATTTTTTTTTTTTTTTTTACTGTTGTCTGACGTGTTTGCACAAGGTGCATTATCCACAAGTGATTTCATGCTTGAAACCTAGATCATTGCCCTCTTTATTCATGCAAATGGGCACGTGGGAATAAGGCTGTCATTAAGTCGGTAACTATGGCAATTCAGAAAACCACAAATATCTATGAAAAAATCCGTGCAGTTTGTTATTTTTTTAGATTTCGACACTGGCGTAGCTAAGGGGGGCACAAGGAGTCCATTCCCCCCCCCCACCCCCACCCCCGTTGATCGGCAAGCAAAAAAAAAAAAAATGGTACTGCTAACAACACAAATCAAACTAATTCCGATATTCCGTGCTTGAATGAGAACATAGGCGTAGCTGGGGGAGGGCTCAAGGAGGCCATGACCCCCTCTTGATCGGAGAGTACAATAATTAAGAGAGAAGGGGATTGGTCTGTACCACTAATTACCGACACCTAATAATTAAAATGAAACGCGCAAAAATACCATATTGATGCACATATTTCAAAAATTGCCCTACTGTCGGAGGGGAAACACCCTCCCCCATTGAGAAAGAGCTTCAACACTGTCTTTGGTCGCTTAACTCTTTTCTTCCCTCCCTGAAAAATACTGGCTCGTACACCATTTTCACTGGTCTAGCTAAGGGGCCACCAACTGGTCGTGTGTAGGCCTAACCCCAGAGCCTTCCGGCGCCACAGTCATGGGCCATCGTCCCACGTTTATCGGATCGGAGTGGAAAAACTAAAAAGCGAGGGAGGGGGCTATAAGGGATTAGCATATACCACTTCTCATATAAGTTACTCCCGACACTGAATTTTAGTGTACAGAAAATGCCTTTTTCATGCACGAATTTTCAAAAATCTCCCTACCGTGGGAGGGGAATAACCCCTCCCACACTCTACCCCCCCCCCCCCCCGCTTCCTCGCTTCCTCGCCTTGCCCCCCCCCCCCCCCGTTGAAAATTCCTGGCTACGCCAGTGGATTTCCATGAAATAGTTAGTATTTTTCAGATACATTTTAATGGGTTTATTAGTTTCTAAAGTGCCATCAGTACATATTTCTATTTACTAATAATGTATTACCAAAACGTATGTTGCTGGAAGAGGTTAGAATCCATTAAGAGCTCTCTCGCGACTTATACGACCTCATGTTATCTATTTAACATGTAGATTAAGTTAATTTACTCTACATTTTATGTCACATGTCTTCTTTCCATAACGAATATGAAACTGTCAAACAGGACTGTACCTGCAGTATTCATGCACAGTGTAAGAAAATATAAGTGAATCGAAGGAGGCTTGCATCGACTCCAGTGCCACAAATCGTTTATTTTGATTGCATGAAGATTCATTTGTGTAAATAGCTAGATGTTTGGCAGAGGCATACATGTAGATTGTATTTCCCTCTAATATTTCATTGTTTTTATATTTTTATTCACTTATTGTTTCATATATTCTCTTTTGTTTTGCTTTGCAACTTCTTTTCTTTTTTTTTTTTGTTGTTATTATGTGTTGATGTGGATTTTAAGTTGGCATTCTGTGTTAACGATTCATTTGCTAATTTCGCACTATTGTAATGCTAATAATCCCAGGGTGGACTTTAATTCAATAAATTGATTTGATTAAATGTGATTCATATTTGGTAATTCATGTACTTTTATCGTTTCGAGTCTATTTGTTCGACGTCACGAACGTGACATGGATAATTGCTTTGTTCTCATCTTTTTGTTAAGATAGATCCCCTCGGGGCTGGTAAATAGATACAGTTTGACCTAACTGTTAGCATGCACCTGGCATGAACACAATTCTGTCACATTTGCAAAACATACATTATATTCATGTATTATGATGATGAATATTCTTTGAAGTAGTTTGTCCGTCTTATGAGGAGAAAAGCTGGGAGATTCAATTGGATTTTCGTCCTGGGAAGAAGTTTGGTACTACAAAATCGGTGTTGTGTAAATATAAGGAAGACCGTTTAAACCTCTGGGCCACCTATTCATGTAGACACACTTGATTATTATTATTATTATTGTTGTTATTATTATTATTATTATTATTGTTGTTATTATTATTATTATTATTATTATTATTATTATTATTATTATTATTGTCATTATTATTATTATTATTATTATTATTATTATTATTATTATTATTATTATTATTATATATCACGAACGTAACGCATTAGTCACTGATGGCAGCACTGGCATGGAGAGGATGGGGCAACGGAGCCCTACCCGACGGATGTGCGGCTGCGATCCGTCCTCTTAACCTACCTAGAAAACAGATAAATTATCCTCAGACCTTCACGTCAAAGTATTATCCCCAAGTATATGGTCGGTCTGCCCCTTCTCGCCAATAACTGGGGAGTGGGAGGGACGGCCGGGGTCAACTACCTTTCAAGTCTCATTTCCCTTCTTCCCTCCCTCTCTCCCTCTAATGCTCTCTCTTCTCTTTCTTTCTCTCTCTCTCTCTCTCTCTCTCTCTCTCTCTCTCTCTCTCTCTAGCTACAGCTCCCGTGGCTGATCCCTTAGCACATCCATGACCCTGCAATATAATGACAGTGATGATTACAATGGCGTTTGAATTGCTTTGTTAGTTTTCATCTTTCAATCGGACGTTTGTTACCATGGAGCATATCTCTAATATTTATTTCCGTTTATCACATGAATTAGCACGAGAGCGCGTGATTAGTGAATGGGAAGACTGTTTGCATAAAGTCGTGCACACATTATTCATGAGCGTTCATCAAATTTATAGAGATGATACGGAACCCGCCAGGTGACATGAGGGGATTATTGCGTTCCCTCGCAATATTGCAATATTATTGCGTTCCCACGCAATAACTATTGGGTTCCCTAGCAGTAACTATTGCGTTCCCTCGCAATATTATCGCGTTCCCACGCAATAATTATTGCGTTCCCTCGCAATATCGTTGACGTAACGACAGGCGCTGTTTACTAGGCCTATACGGCAGCCGTGCATTTCCTACCATAGTTTTGTCCGTAGCTTACGGCTATGGCCATGAAAAAGGGGTAATTTTTTCGCTAAGCTAACCCCCTCTGGTCCCGGTCTATAGGCCCCTATGCACACTAACACAGCATATATAGTATAGGCCTAGTGTACAGCGCCTGTCGATACGTCAACAATATTGCGAGGGAACGCAATGATATTGCGAGGGAACGCAATAGTTACTGCGTGGGAACGCAATAGTTACTGCGTGGGAACGCAATAATCCATGGAGATTTTTTTTTCCCTCATGTCACCTGGCGGGCTCCGTAAGATGACACTAGCCATATACATGATAAAGTGACGTGCCGCATTAGAGGTTGAACCCAGCGCTATAGTATGCTCTTAAAAAATTCCGAGTCGGGCCACACCCCGTTCCGGGTCCAAAAATGACCCGGGATAGGGTCATGAAGACTTTTTCTGGGTCACAATTATTCATATTCCAGGTCATTTTTACCTTTTTCCGGGTCATTTTGACCCAACGGACTCTTTTCCGGGTCAATGTGACTCGGAATTTTTAAGAATGATTTTCAGGGGGGGGGGGGGTTGAAATTTCGTTCGGTACTTACACAGGGAAAAGTTTGCCCCATTTGTCTTTTTTATTTGTACCCCTTTCAAATTTTATACCAAGATGATACCTGACAACGGGATCACCACACTCTTATCATGCTTATTTCCACTGTGTCAAATTGAGTTGGAAACGGCGTCAGCTGGGAGTCAACTCTATTCCGAGTTAAAGTGACTCGTTTTCCTAGTTACTTTGACTCGGAATTGGGTCGATTCTCAGCTAATGCCACACCATTTCGAGTCAAATTAATTCGGAATCCGATTCACTTTAACTCGGATCAGAGTTGACTCCCAGCTGATGACGCCGTTTCCTAGTCAATTTGACACCGTGGAAATAAGAGTGCAGCTATTTCTGTATGTTTATTTGTCAGGCAGACTTCAATATGTATGGAAATTTGGCCAGGTATCGCCCTTTACTGCATTAAGGAAGACACACATTTGGACAGACATACATCATACAACTACTTCAATACCAGGAACAAAAATAAGTTTGTCATATAGCAGGAACATAAATCGTTTTGTCCCAATTCAAGAGGGTTAATGGTAAAGAAGAAAATATTGTATTAAAAGATTCTAGAACATGAATTGATGCCTTAATTATTTCCAACTAACCCAGCTACAGAGAGAAAAATAGATCAAAAAAAAAAAAAAAGAATAGAGGGGAAAGGAGAGGAGACAGTGATGAGGGAGAGAGCGAGGGTGAGGGTGGCAACTTAGTATAAAAATATATGAAATGTGAAATTTTACTTACAATACTGTTTATCTGCTTGAGGACTTGTTCACAACACTGATTGACATGTTGAACTAATTTTCCGTTTTTGTTAGTGAGATGAAAGAGAAAGAAAACCCATAAAAGCAAAATACCGCCTCCCCCCCCCAAGAAAAATACACTACTACCGTTTTCTCATTTTCCCTATATAGATTACATACATGGACCATCCATCTCCACTAGTCTTGCTAGTCAAGGTGGACCTCTCTTACTTGTGTTTAGGTTCACCGCATGTATGCAAATGCTCACCCTTTCAATAACGGGCGGACCTTTTTATCTGCCTATAATTTTATGCAGGCAGCATTTTTTCCATATGCCCTAAGATGCTATTCTCTCTTTTATATGAATGTCCATGCTCTCCCTATGTTTGTAAACCATTGACAAGTATAATGAACTTGTTTCCTTCTAGATATTATCGGTGATTTTTCTCTCCTGTATTTGAATCCATCCTTTGTTTTTGTATCTTTTGTATGTTTCCTGAAAAATTGCATTAATAAATAAATATAAAACTAACTAAATTCAAGTCAATGAATACATACGTTAATGAATATGTGTACATAAATGAACCCCCCCCCCCAAAAAAGGGAATGTTGTTATGAATACAAAATCAAAATTAAAATAATTTTGAAAATTTATCATCTTTACGTTGACTACTAACCAGCCCCTTAGCATTCTTAGTCAACTGATTAACAGTAAGCTACAAGCTATCATACAGTGGCCGTTCGTACACATACAAACAGACCCTACTTTAATTATGATCGACATAATTGGCTATTCGGTTGGTGTTGCAATATAATCTGTGGAGCGTTTCATTATCTTGTCAGTGATTTTTACTGATAACTGTTGTAAGTTACTGAAATCCTTGCATCTGATTCGCTGAAAGCAAATTTATCAGTAAAAATAACTGACAAGACACTTCATGAAACGCTCCCCATGAATAATGTATTGTTGAGTGGGAGAGTGAATGTGGGCGCACGTGTGAGCTAGGGGGGGGGGGGGGGAGTAGTAGTAGTAGTAGTATTTATTTCCATATAAAAAGTATTTATTTCCATATAAAAAGCATAAAGACAAAGATTTACGGTGGGTTGCCCACATTCAGCATGTTCAGCTGACCCGACAGAGGAAAGCTGGTCTTCCTTGGCGTCCGGCATAAGTACATAAATAAATACAAAATATAACATAAACAAAGTAAAACAAACATCTAAACAAAGCAATAAATCAGAGAAGGTTATAGGGATCGAAGATGATATTTTCCTACACTATTTTTAGTATGTATATATGCAATGTGTTATTTAGGATTTGATATATTTTTCAGGTAACATGCGTAAGGTGTTTGTTCTTAATGTCTTTCTTTGTTTGACCAGTTGACTAATTTAACGAGTACGTTTAAAGTTCAGATGGATCGTGTTTTATCTAAACACAAAACAAAAAATAAGTTCCCCCTAAAGCATATCCCTGTACTTTTTCGATCAGAAACCTTTGGTGAAATCTGAATGCAGACTCATGTAGCAACTTCTCAGCTACACTGCCTGGAAAATTCAGGGCAAACCCTTCAATCACGCTTCAGTGAACACGACCTAAATGCAAAATTGTCATTTTTTGAAGTTCTCAAGCCTCGTGCCATGACTCTGATGCAGTGATATCGGAACATACTTGAAGTTTTCTGCGTTTGAAGGCATGCAACATAAATTTTATTCGTTACCAAACATGCCGAATGAGTTGTGCACCAAATTTCATGCTTGAGTGAGCAAGAGGTGAAATTGGCAAAAACTGCAGTATTGACATCTTTTGCGCGGTGAATTTGATCTAATGCAGAGGAATTCATGTTCTGGAAGGGTGTTTGCAACTTTTGCAATTGATACCTATCAATTCACGGTTGAATGAACACATAATAAAAACAAATATCACCATTTTTAAATTATCCAGTAATGATTACCTTATTTTGTACACTAAAAATCTTATTGATAACATTTTTAGCATGTCTACATGACCATTGTACATATACATGTATCAATGATCTCATGGCATTTAATTTAAAGTTTACGCTTCAATGAGCACATGGGACTGGAAAAGCTCTTCTTTCATCTACCGACCAAAATTCAATTGCTTAATGTGAGTAACCATGATAGTCTTCTTGGGGGGTTCGTCTGATTTGATTTTCGTCGAAATCCCGACCTCTTACGCTTCAGGGAGCAAATTCGACGAGAAAATTATGCAAATGAGGTGAAAGTTTAGGGCGTTGTCCCTGCTCTGTGCCGCATCGGATAGTTAATTTGGCGTAAGATTCTTTTAGTTAGTGACCTCAGGGAGATAATGTGCCAAATTTCATGAAAAAACTCGCAGTAAATTGAGCAATAATCATCAATGAAAATAAGCCAACTTTCACATTTGTTAAAATTCTGCTCCCTAACTGTACATGGTGTCAATGGGAGAGGAAATAAAGAAATGAAATCTGGTCTATTTTCATGGCAAAATCAGGCTTCTTTCACTATTATTTGCGGTTATTTTTAGCTCGCTCGCTTCGCTCGCTCACATAATAACGATCAACCCCCTGACACTTCTCCAAACAGATTTTCGGCGGAGGTCTTCCGTACTTCCGTCCCCTCTCCCCTCCCCCCCCCCCACTCGTTACATGAAATCGCCGCCAGTGGTTCTGACTATCCATGACTTTGAATCTCATAAGATTACATATTTGAAAGTTGGCTTCGAATGCCACTACGAGTAGCAGTTACCGCTACAATATCTTGACGAGCCTTTATAGTCACACTAGATAAGCCACCTATTGACTATCAGTGACAAGACCAGTTGGTTGCCAGTGGTCGCTTCTTGCAGTATTCTTCTGAAAATTGTCATTTGGGGAGGAAGGGGCGAAGGTCCGGAAAATTAATCACACGTTTTTGAGCCGTTCAAAACTGCAAGAATAAGGGTTAAATGGTTAAAATTGAAAAGGTATGTAAAAAGCAACAAATTTAAAAAAAAAAAGAATACGTGGGAAAATAGGTAGAAAAGTAGATGAGAGAAAAAAAGGTCTTAAATACTTTTAAAAACATAGAAAGACGAAGGGAAAAAAAGGATGAATACATTTTTTAAAGGTTTAATGTGGTGTAAAATACAGATTTAGAACATGGTTTTTAAAAAATGGACACATTTTCTCACGTATAGAATTGAGCTACCGGAGATCTAAGCCCCGGATCTAAATATAAGCAACAACGTCAAAGAAATCAGGCTCATTCAGTGATATCTTGCCCGCTGGCAAAAATTACGCCAATTCAACAAGCAACAAATTTTAAAAAAAAAAGAATACGTGGGAAAATAGGTAGAAAAGTAGAAGAGAAAAAAAAAAGGTCTTAAATACTTTAGAAACATAGAAAGACGAAGGGAAAAAAGGATGAATACATTTTTTAAAGGTTTAATGTGATGTCGTTTAATCTTTGTCAAATTTGATGTCGTTTAATCTCTTTCAGATTCATTTATGGAGACAGTAAGATGCCGCTCCCTTTGACTGAGAACGTTACTAAATAAATCTTCATGTCCCTTACTGATCGTTCTCATGGGCGGAAATCTGTTTTCACACGGTGACGTGAGGGGAATACACACTCATCTGCAATTTTCTGAAAAGCTAGAGAATAGGTCAACGGCTTCTGGTGTCTTTTTTTACCTCAAGATTTCGAAATAATTCACTGAAAAGCATTTTAAAAAGATGGTTAGACATCTAGAATGACAAAGACAAAAGAAGAAATCCGACATCCCCCCCCCCCCCCCCCCCACACTTCTTAGAGGAGACCAGCGGATAGGTGGTGATAATGCTTCATTTTATGTGGGCGGGGAGGATAAAAGAATAGCTCCATAATGCGTTAACGTTTGTTTACGGGGTTTATCTAAATTATCAGATCAAACAAGAGCGGTATCCATGGCCTGTCTGTATGTGATCATATGAATGAATATTGACATGTGGTGACATCAACGTTTAAAAAGAAAAAAAAGGGGGATAAATATCTCCCGTATGCACTGCACAATCCCCTCAGAAAACAGGATCGTGAGGCAAAGGAGCAAGGCCATTTTCAAGATTTTAGTCATCCGAATATGACGGGAATTTGACAGGTCTGGAAGGCTACGCCAACATGGCTAAGGGAGGATCGAGAAGGGGTTGGGTGGATGGGAACATCCCTGAGAAGTGAGAACCGTATTACTTCGCACAACCATTGCAGCAATAATCAAAGAGGAACATCCAGTTGGGACAGGCAGACAAGAGCGCCCTGAGTCAGGATGTGGAGTTCCGTAATAATGTCACTCCTCATAATGTATGGGGTCCTCAATAAAGAGTTAAAAATTCCTTATTATTGTGCAGTGTAGGCCTAGGTGTCGTGGTCTGCTGGGTACATATGTCACCGGATCGTGGGTCACGTGGTGCACGGTTTGAGGCCCGCCACGGCACTGATGTCTATTTGTTAGCAATCCATTTATCTACGTTTGGCACTCTCAACCCATCTTTAGTAAATGGAACATGGCGGACAAAGAAAGCGGACAAAATAAACAACCTCTCATTCTACCCTTCACAATGAATCTGGTAGTCAAAAGAACGTCCCTTCACAGCTATTATGTTTAATCATGTAGTTCCAGGTGAATATGCATGTGACGCCTGTTCCACATATTTTAAACAATAGCAGTGAAGGGATGTTCTCTTGACTACCAGAACCACTGTGAAGGGTGGAATGAGGGGTTGTTTATTTTGTCCGCTTTCTTTGTCCGTCATGTTCACAGTGGTACCCGGTAGGAAGGAATTCCTTGAATAGAGCACCGTAAGGGTAGCAATGCTTAAGCCGGGGTAATAACAGTCAGGCATGAGTGCTATAAAAGAACTTACCATTGTTATAATTATTATCATTATTACCATTGTTATTATCAGTTTTATTCAATATCGCCGCTAGTGCTTATAATCATTATTGAACCTAAAACTTAAAATCATATTGACGATGTTTTCCTAATGTTTTTTTTAAATGTATTAGCCATGTCCTGACAAATCCTTTTTACAGAGTATAATTCTAGACAATGAAAAAAAAATCGAAGATTTACCTAACATTGTTTAATTATCTATCATCATCGCCTCTCTAGAGATTCCATAAAGTAATCATGAAATAAACAAACACAAATGTGGGTTGGTCTGTGGGAAAATTCTTTTTTCTTGTATTAGAACTGTTTCAAAAGGTTCACGCTTGCATCTCGTGTAAATGCTATCAGGGTCGTGAGAAATTAAAAAAAAAAAATCATGCTCTCTCTCTCTCTCTCTCTCTCTCTCTCTCTCCCTCTCTCTCTCTCTTTCTCTCCATCCTTCTTCGTGTCTCTCGCGTTTCTATGCCTGTCTGTTTCTCACGATTCTCTCGTTCTCTTTTCCCTCTCTCTCTCTCTCTCTCTCTCTCTTTCTCTCTCTTTCTCTCCATCCCTTTCTCTGTCTCTCGCGTTTCTATCCCTGTCTGTTTCTCATGATTCTCTCGTTCTCTTTTCCGTCTCTCTCTCTCTCTCTCTCTCGCTCTCTCTTCTCTCGCTGTTTTCTCCCTCTCTAATGCTTTCTTCCTTTTAGTCTCATCCTCTCTAGCTATCTTTCCCCAATTACCCCTCCTCTCTAGATATCTTCTCTCTTTCTCTCTCTCCTGCTCTTCCTCCTCTTTTGTTAACCTTTCTGTCTTTCCCATTCGCTCTTCCTCTCCCTCTCTCTCTCTCTCTCTCTCTCTCTCTCTCTCTAGCTCTCCTTACTTCTCTCTTTCGGGGAAATGTTTCCCATACTGTAGAGTGATGACGTCGAATTTGTGGGTGTAACTTTTGGCTGATGACTGTGATGTCATCAGAGATTCAGTTTGCTCTTGTAGCTGTCTTGTTCAGCACCTGAAGTCTTTTCTGTTTCAGAAATGAAAGACTGATCTTGATGTTCGATTTTTTGGAAATCCTGAGGAATTATAACACTTTGCTTATCATTTTTGCAATTGTTTCAAAGGTAAGAAAAGAGCATGTGATTTAATGGAAGCTACCCAAATTTATTTATTACGACTTATTATGATGGCATGGATGTTTTTCATCTCTACTTAATTCAAATAAGCTGTCAATCGCTGTGAACAAATAATAGAAATTAATGGTAAGTGTGATTCCATTCTTGTTCAGGGAGGGGAGGGGTGATCTGTCTATATAGTTGGGCAAACTTGGAGAGTCCAAGGTATGAGTTTCTTTTCTTTTGACAACTTCCTCTTTCTTCAATTAATGATAATCATAAACTAGGCTCTTTGCCCTTTAGCACAATTAAAGGGGAAAACTCAGCGATAAGAAAGAAGGAGGCAATTATACTGATAATAGAAGATATGATTCAAATCAAACGCCAGTTTAGATATAAACTGAAAGTAACGTGAAGTTCTGTTTAACAAGTTAGGTTTAAGTCTGGTCTTGAATTGATCTAAAGAACTATGACTACTATTTCTAAAGCGTTACCCATTCCCATACAGTTATGACTTTGTTAACGCTTCAGGAAAAGTGAACATGCAGAGACTTCCACTTTGAACGAAAATTTCTTGATCGATAGATATTCTCCTCTCTCATCTAATTATTCATTTATCTGTTTATTCATTTATTCGTTTATTTATCTATTCATTTATCAATTTATTTATTTATGTATTTATTCATTTTATTTATTTTCTACTCATTTATCTATTTATTTATCTATTCGTTCATTCATTTATCAGTTTTTTCATTTTTTCATTGAGGGAGGGGGCAAGTTCGATTATGAGCTTCTCAAGGCTCTCTATTTCTTCTTACCATGAAATTTTCATAAACTATGTTTCGATTACTTTGTCATTCCGCAAACTGTTTACAGTATACTGATAGGTTATTATCAATTGACTGAAATGTTATCCCCCAAAATAATGAATTAGATATATGAAGATTTATTTGGGTCTAACGTGAAAAGGAGAACATTGATAAGAGTTAAACACATCACATAATATCGTCCTTCAGTGATATGTCTTTCTATGTCGGTTTCTAATGGAAAAAAAATATCTTTCATTATTGCAGGGTGCATTAATCCTTTTTTAATTACAAGGAAACCTAATGGAGAGAAAAAAAATAAAAGACGTGGTTCTGAAAAACTTTAAAATTGTTCAGAGCATAAACACAAAAACACATCACAAACACAAAACCTTTCCCTTAATTTCCCCTACCCCATTCCCCAATATAAGGAAGCGGTCAAGGGGTAATCGAATCAGATCACCATCATTGATTGTTATTGAGCACACTGCACAATATTATCCGTCAAACTGCAGAGAAAGAATTACAGAAATGGTTTTATGATGCCCAAGATGAGAACTGCTCTGTCTTCTATCAACCTTCATTATATTTTCCCCCAAGTACGATACCTTGTAATGAAAAATCAGGAATGCTCATATTTTTATATTTGATTTGATTTGATTTATTTTTCCGTTTCACAATATATACAAACAAAATTATGAATACAATCTCATTGAGACAAAAGTAATGGAAATGACGTAAAATAAAGAATAGAACTATACTGAGATACTTATAAATAATACTGACCAGACTGAGAAAAGGATATAGCAAAACGGAAGGGCAAGCTAAAAAAAGCAATGCTTGTGAGGTGCAAGCCCCTGAAACTTAGTTATATAGTAAGGTCATAAGCGAATACTAAAGCAATACAAAGTAGAAGATACAAATTAATAGCACAATCAAAACAATTGAGGTCACACAAATCTAAAATAGATTTTAAAAAGACGACAAAGAGAGGAAAAGGGTGGGAGGTGGATAAAGAAAGAGTGTGATATGAGAGAGTGGGACAGGAGTGTTTAGGCATGGGTTGTTGACAAGTAATGACCGAGAAGATACTTCTTAAGTTTACACTTAAATGTGTAGAGGCTAGGGGAGTCTTAAATTTCGTTGGGTAAAGAATTTCAATAAATTGGTCCTGTGAAAACAAACGTGTTTTGGGTGAAGACTGTTCTCGTGAGTGGTATATGAAAGGAGTTATGTTGTCTAGTAGGATAGGTATGCATAAAAACGTTTTTGCGGAACATATCAGTAAAAATATCGGGTACATCGCATTCTTCTAGTTTATACATAAATTGGCCTAGTTGGAAATGTAAAATATCATTCACTTTTAACACATTATTTTAAAAAAATAGAGTCTTTGTATGAGATCTGAAATGTGTTAGAAAAATAATCCTAAGTACTTTTTTTTCTGTAGGAGAAGTATTCTATTCCATTGCGCTTGTATTGCACTGCCCCATGCTAAAATCCCATGACTAATATGTGGCAGAATTAAGGTGTAGTATAATGTGAGCAGAGTAGGAGAAGGAAGAAGAAATTTGAGTTTATAAATAATTCCAATGTTTCGTGAAATAATTTTGCATATGTTGTCGATGTGTGGTTTCCACGATAAGAATTCCTAAAAAAAATTGGTTGTAGAAACCATTTGAAGTACAGTAAATTATCAAAAACAATATCATCAGGAAGGCAGGTAATTCTGTTGCTGAACAACATATAATTAGTCCTCTGCAGATTGAGGGATAGTTTATTGGCCTTAATCCAGTCTGTTGCATTTGTAAGCTCAGAGTTTATTATTCTAAGGAGTTGGTTAGTATCAGAGTGAGAAAAGAAAAGGTTGGAATCGTCTGCAAAAAGTATAAATGAAAGAAGGTTTGAGGATTTTCAAATGGCATTGATATATGTAATAAAAAGAAGAGGACCCAGAAGACTGCCCTGGGGTACGCCACAGGTAACAGGGAGCGTAGAAGAATTACAATTATTTACAGTTACAAATTGGGTCCTATCTGAGAGATAACTCCTGAACCACTTCAAGGCCTTCCCTCTGATACCGTAGTGTGCAAGTTTATATATAAGAATGTCATGATTGATGGTATCGAAGGCCTTGGAGAAGTCCAGGAATATCCCAACAGTATGCCATCCTTTATCAATAGAAGTGGCAACTTTATTTATATATAAGCACAACTTGCACAAGAATGCACGACTTATGATATTTAAGAATAGAAAAATGTCCTCTTCCCATCCTTCCCCGCCATTTTATTTTTTCCCTTTAGGGCTATACGAATAATGGGCGTTTTAAATTAATTCACTTCAAATGAAATGTTTTCTAAACTTTTAAAGTTTTCAATCAAGAATGTCAAGAAAGCGGAATCTTCAACAAAGTATTTAGTGGAAGGCATACGAATCATACAAAATAGTAATCCTTCATAAAAGATCATGATATGTGTAGAAAATAGTAAAACTGTTTATTTCATTCCTGATTTGCACTGGCAGGTTTTTTGCACCAGATAACTGTTTCTTTTGATGATTGGAGATTAAACTTGCCCAAAATTTCTTTTGCAGATATCGACCGGTCTCTAGGAGAGCCGATCCAAGAATCACGGGGGTCTCGCGTGCTCGGCACCCCCGGTTGGTAACCAAAAAGATTTGTAGCTTTTATTCTGCCGATATACATGACTAAGGTTCGTATAAATGTACCGTTTCTTTTCATTTCTGTGTAGTAAATGGGTGCCTGACCAGCTGATAGGAAAAAAATTTCTTGAAACGCTAAAGCGCCTTAATGGTTGCCTTGCTATAAAGCCGGGGTTAAAACTGTTGAGTGCCAGGATTGTCAATTCTGACGGACATGAGAGCTATAAGAACCACTTTCATCATCATCATCATTATTATGATTATTATGATTATTATTATTATTATTATTATCATTATCATTATCATTACTTTTATTATTAATATTAATGGAGTGGATTATTATATTATATCTATTACCATCATCATTATCATCATCATCATCATGACTATTATCATTATTCTGCATCTTCTCTTTAAACATCCACGAGAGCAACTTTGTTTGTTTGGGGGTTTTTTTGTAGAAATCATGGAAAGGAGCTATGAATTTAGGAGTAAAAAAAAATCCACACTACAAAAAGTGGAAATTTATTCCACATTATTGTTATAGTGAAATCCACCCCAAATTACTAAAAAAAAATCATGAACTCATTTGAGATGCTTCTGCTTGTTCCACGATGACTACATAACGAGTGGTCTCCACTCGTCTGTGTTTAGAGGGTATTGATCATGTTGATCATGTTGCTACCATGCTCACTGCAATCTTTTTTTAACAATGTGATTTACCCGATCAAATACCTTGTGGTTTTTTTCCTCTTTTTTTTTCATGACTGGAGACCTGGGGGGAAAATTGGAGTCAATGTCAACGCCCTTAGCGGGGGATAAAATTTGTTGTAAAGCACTGGAGTGCATGGTAATTACAGTTATAGCGACAGAAAAGAATGCATTTGAATTGAAATTACAGTTATAGCGGCAGAAAAGAATGCATTTTAGTGAATTGAAATGCGAACAATCTACTGCATTACTGAGTACTGGGGGGGGGGGGGGGGTCTTGTTGAAAATAACATAAACTGACAGGTGTCGGTTCGCATTACAGCAACATATAATAAAGTATTGGTGCTCTATGATGGAAACTTAGAACATTTCGGAACCAATCTTTCTGGCAGGGTCTACGCGCCCACGAATATTGTTAGGTATGGTGGCCCTGAAGTACGCTCGACAACAGGTCATGTGCGACGTGAATTTCGCATCCCAGGTCCTGAATTTCACGACTGGGATGCAAAGTTCGCGCCATGGGTCGTGAATTTCGCATCCCAGGTCATGAATTTCGCAGCGCGGGGAGTGAATTTCACGACTGGGTTGCAAAGTACGGGCCACGGGTCATGAATTTCGCATCGCAGGTCGTGAATTTTGCGCCACGGGTCACGAATTTCATGTCCTGGGATGCGAAGATCAGGACACGGGATGCGAAATTCAGGACCTGGGATGCGAAATTCACGTCGCACATGACCTGTTGTCGAGCGTACTTCAGGGCCACCATAGACTCATAACGGCTGCATATCAGCATATCATGCGAGCTACAAACAAGGGCAAATGCTTCCATCTAGCGGGGGAGGGGAAATGCCCCCACCCCCCCCCCCCTCCGACAATTGTGATCAGCTTTCCAGCTCCAATATTATCAAGGATGTAGATTAATCACTCAACAAACCCTTTTTTCTCACTATATGTTCGCTAAGCTCCCTTTCATATAATGCATAAAGTGTACAATAAAATTTTGAGACCAGGGGTCAAAAGCTATTGGCATTCTTCACCTTACAGCAAGGGGAGAGGAAGGGCGAGTATATCTTCTTTTTGTTGTTGCTGTTGTCATGGGAAATTATGTTTTAACAAATTCTTTATGATGCAGTAAAAAATTTGTACATGCAATAATCTAAACTTTCTGGTTTGTGGTGATCAAATGGGCCCTATATGCAAGACAAAAAGAAAAGATAAAGAAGAAGAAGAAGGAGAAGAAGAAGAAGAAGAAGAAGAAGAAGAAGAAGAAGAAGAAGAAGAAGAAGAGGAAGAAGAAGAAGAAGAAGAGGAGAAAGAAGAAAAAAGAAAGAACAACAAAAACAGAACAACAACAACAACATGAAGAGAAAGAGGAGGAAGAAAAGGAATAAGAAGGAAGAGAAACGTGGGAGGAATTAGTTGACATATAATTACGTATAATTACTTTCAATTCCTATAAAATAGAAAGTTAAACATTCTGCAACAATTTTTTTTTTTTTTTGGGGGGGGGCTTGGTCGCTTAGCTCTCTTGCCGATCGATGGCCATTTTTTTAAAGGGGGTGGGGTGGGGGTTACAAACTCTGCCTACCACAAGGCCCTGACGCATGCGGGGTTGATCGGGTGCTTTTTTTTTCTTCTTTACAAAACATAGGGCTAATTCGATTTCTGTCAACAAAGACCTCTTTGCTATATTTTGGTAAAAATCAGTTTTTGGTGATATTTTTTTTTCTTTTACAGCCATGCATAATTGCATACTGCCAGCATTTTACAACTAAAATTTGCTTATGTTATCAAAATGTGCTTCAATACTACGAAATTCAATCCTCTAAATTTCATATCACCATAGGTGTCAAAATATCAATCCTCATTTTTAAAGATTATAAACATCCTGTTTTCTTAATATATGAACAAAAGAAGTTTATGAAAGTGAAATATTCCTTCTGTGGGATATCTGCATGATAGGCTGCAATACAAACTGCATTGGAAGTTGGCATCTCTTATAGCAGAGGCACAAAAAACTCTGACATAGTTGCGCGCGAGAAAATGAAACAGACAGGCATACAAAACATATGTCACTCACTTGAATAGTAAATAAACCGGGGGGGGGGCGGTGTTTCATAAAGCTTTACTCACGACTGGTGATATGTTCTTGTGCTACATGTAAATGATTGAGAATCTGATTAGCACCCAAGAACATGTTCCAGTCGTGCGTAAAGTCGTATGTAACTTACGAACAGCTTAATGAAACACCCCCAGGCCTAATTAGTATGTAAATAATCCATGGGAAAGCACAGTGGAAAATATTTATCGAAGGAGGGACTAGCACATCCGGGGGCGAAGTCCGGAAGAAAAAAAATATCACCATGGCCAGTCGCTTGGGCTATGTTTCAACCATATCCCCTGAAAGAAGTCAATATTTTTCTAGAATAGATATCATATTTTCAGTACTCAGCGGATTGTGAAATAATAGTACATATGCCAATCATGACCGCATTGTAAATAGAAGGTTCTCCAGTGATGTATGTGATGTAACACCTCATTCTGTAAAACTGCAACCTTCATTCTAATCGCCGTCGCCCACGAACAACAAAAATCGTTAATGGTGTATGAGCACGGTGATTTCGCTAACTTATATCTTTCTTGAGCAACTAAATTTTTTATTTTTTAACCATATGATAAGCCCTAGTAAACTTCAGTTGATAAAAAGGTATGGAAATTGTCAAATGAAATTTATGAGTTACTATAGAGGAATTGACGGTTGCTAAACGATAAATAGGTCACTTACAATGCACACAAAAGTAAAACAAAATCACATAAAAAGTAGAAAACGTCTTTCGGAATCGGGCAATTTTTTACACCGGATTTGCAGGAGTGTGTCTATTAAACTCTGAATCATCTACCGTTCTTATAAATGCTGTGTGTTTTCCAGTGACGTATCTATGGACTGAAATCCCAATCGAATTGATTGGGGGACGCCGCCCCCACCCCCCTTCCGACTTACGTTTTTTGCTTGCTTGAGCTACTACATTTTTTCTATTAGATATTAGGCGCCATCTGAAAGAGAAATCACTGGACCTTATACAGACTGGAAAATGGGTCAACATGTGTTTAAACAAGGGATCGGGCATGGGAAACAGATAAATAGGTCACTTACAAATATTCACTCAAAAACAAAATAAAAATCATCGCATATTATTTTAGAGAATAAGCGTTTTGGAATGAGACACAGTTACACAGGATCCGTTATTAGGCTAGGCTGCGTAGACCGTGTGTTAAAATAATTGGAATCGTCTGTCGTTCTTTTAAAAGTCTATGTGCTAATACAGTGGCGTATCGATTGACGGACTTTTTTGTTTTAAGTTGAAGACGAAAATTCCTGCATGAAAGGTTTATGGAGGAACCCACCCCCAGTACATCTGCTTGAAATCCTGACTACAGTCTCTAATAATTCTGTTCTATTCTGCTTTTGAAACATGCATTTGCCATGCTTAGAAACGGGGGGGGGGGGGATGGGTGGTAAACTTCCTCTTCCCCCCCCCCCCCACACACACTGTTTCGAGAGGGGGTTGGCATGTATAATATACCCACACTTTTACAGACGAAATAATATTGTAAAGGAGAGGGGGAAAGGAAAGGAAAAAGAGGACTGAAAATTAAGGAAGAACCTGGAAGCGCTCGCTTGCTTCGCTCACTCGCATTTTTAGTATCTTAACCAGTGCCGGTTATATTTGCATCTTCTCTCTGTATCCAATGTTTATGTTTTTCTTGTATCATAAAATGTTAGTTATATAACTGCAAGGATTCGAGCGGGAAGTTGACCTAAAATAGTTTAGATGAATTTACAGGAGATAACGTCGTGTGACCATTATAAGCCTGCATCTATCATAACTCTGTGAGAATAGAAGATGCTGATAAATATTGTATGTTACTAAAATCACGAGAACGGAGTACCCATGGGAGTAACAATACACTTAAACCTATTCTCAGTATTAAAACATTCAATTTTCGCTCTCTCATAAAATCTAGAAACAAGATGTTTTCGATCAGCAAACACTCTCATTCTAGTAGCACACTATATGCCCGAATGTCATATTTTTGCAGCGAGGTGTCTATCCTCAAATTCTGCATCAGGGAGGTGTACTATATTTTTGTGCATATTTTTTCTCGCTGGCTGTGCTTACTCATGATGATAGCTAGATAAAGAATTATTGGAAAGACAAACGATTGGGCATGCAAGGGAGGTGACCGAATATAGATATGTTAAAGGCCTGTGGTGGATTTTAATTTTGTGCCTGACTGCCTGTGGCACATTATACTTGATCGACTCAGAGTAGGCCTACACAGAAATTGTGTTTTCGTTGCTCACTTCGCTTGCTTTTTAGGAACAGGGTGGTTTTGGACGGCAAACAATTTGCCAGCAAATAGCAAGGTGGCCAAATAAACCATGTGAATATGTCACTCTAGAGTGTATTTTGATGACAAACAAGATATATTTTATAGCAAGAAGGGGTTATTTTTTGGTCGCTCGCTTCACTCCCTCGCAAGTAAAAAAATTTAAGATGTGTTCGAGGGTGTGAGGGCGGGTGAGGGGTTGTGTATACTCCAGTATGAACAAGAAATTTCTGCAAACTATTTTCGATCATCCCCACTCCTCAAAACAGATTAATGCCGGTGTTAGAAACACATTGTTATTAGTATTTTCAAAAAGTCCCTATCGTGTGGGGGTACCCCCCTCCCACCACTCAGTCGCTTCGCTCCCTGGCACATATCCTCCGAGCCCCCTCCCCCCCCCCTCCCCCCCCCCCCCCCCACCAATCGTTTGCTCTAGAACCGAGCCTGCAGGAAGCTCTTCATTTGAAAATATTTATTGGTCGATAGTCGTTGCATTAAAAAAAAGGGAGAGATCGAAGGTTGATCAACGGTAAAAAGGTCATAACTAACATGACTAAGTAAAAAAAAAAGTCAAAATCACATTGC
Organism: Echinometra lucunter; assembly: GCA_029962745.1. NCBI lineage: Eukaryota > Metazoa > Echinodermata > Echinoidea > Camarodonta > Echinometridae > Echinometra > Echinometra lucunter. The sequence goes on along the minus strand of CM057163.1, from coordinate 4,357,818 downwards.
AATAAGAAAGCAATACTTGTTTCGGAGTCGGACATAATCACAGAATTTGTAATCTAACCTGCCTTTTGTAAAGGATGCATTAAACATTATAGACACTTTGGGCTAAACAGGAATGTACATGAATTTTAGTCCATGAGCTTTGCTTTAAAATTCCCCTCGCTCTCTTCTTGTTTATATTTCCTTTCTCCCTTTTTTGCATACCCAGTGGCGTATCTAGGGATTATGGCGCCCGGGGCAAACAATAAAGTTGCACCCCCCCCCCCCCCCCCCCCCTCTCACCAAGAGCCCAAACCTATCTACTTCATTGCACAATCGAGGGAGCGAAGCGATTTTTTTCTTTTCTTTTTTTTTTCATTTTAACCGTACCAAAGACAATTTCTCTTGCGTATACCCAGGAAATTTTGCAACTGACCACTGCGATTTAGCGGATGAGAAGTTCGAACTTTGTACATTGATAAAAGGTTTTCCATTCACTCTATTCTAAAACTGGGAGTAAAATCGAACAAAAACCCTTGAGAAATAGGCCTAATCAAGATATTCGGTAAGTCGACTGAAAGTTGAGATTTCTTGCCGGTAAATGGAGAATTTCTCATTAATGCTGTTTTATGCACTTTGCCCTTCTTAGGGGGCGCAATATTGAAAGGGAGTTGACACTTCCATGATAGGGGGCAAAGCAAATTATGGAACCCTTGAATAAAGCTGTTTATAAGAACTATATACTGGGGGCTCTAAATTACGAGATCCTGAAAGAAAATAATTATGCATAGGAGCAAAGCGACCGAGCTTAAGATTTTTTTTTTCATTTTAAACCGTCAAAAACTGTATTTGTACTGCATTTACACTGCGATGGGGCGCACAATCCTTAAGGATTATGTTTGTCCTCATTCTCCCCTTTTTTCTATCTATTTTGCGGTTTTTTTTTGCTCCCCCTCAAAGTGCCGCCCGGGGCACTTGCCCCCCTGCACCCCCTAGATACGCCACTACCCATACCAAATGGATTAAACAAATAGTTATGAGAGCGAAAGGAATGAATGAATCCCAATATTTAGTTTAACTAACTTCAATCAAATCAGTCGAATGAGTCTGCCCCAAGACCAAAGTAGAAGACATTTGGGCATCAGAATGATTATGGGAAAGAATCTTCCTTCCCCTCCACTTAAAAAAAAAAAACCTTCAGTTTGTAAATCTTGGGTAGGCAGCTGAGTAATAAAGGTGTGTTAGAATCCGCAGAAAACGATTTTTTTTTCTTGGCCACCCTGCGTTTATTGCGTAGTCAAGAATAGTCTACATGACTAGGGTTGTCCGAAATTGTTGGTAATTTTGAATATACTAAATCCTTAAAGTAACAATTTTGGAATGCTTTCTTGAACCTTCTGCGAGCTTCTTTGAATGCCGACGATAAATTTCTTTGTTTATAAACCTCTTCGAAAAAGAAAAAAAAAAGGGACACGCTAGTTTAAAAAACAAAACAAACAAACAAAAAGAAAGAAAAGAAATAACATATTTTTGCTTATTTTGTAAAATATGAAAAATGATTCCGTAAAAATCTCATTTACTGCAAAAGGACTGGTCATTTTGAAATGGATGACACACTGCATCACACCGTCTAGATACAGAATGACCTCTGCATTGAAAGCATTCACCTCTCCCCTCCCCCTCCCCCTCCCCCCCCCCCCCCCTTCTCTCCTGAATCCCACTCTAGACGTAACGGAGCATATAAACTGAATAGAGCATTAACCTCCCTGTTCAGAGGATGAATGAAATGAGATAATTTCACGAAAGAGTGAATTGTCGCAGTCCGGTGCGCATTTACACAAGCTAGTTTCATTCTGTGGAGTTATAGCTGGCGCTCTATTGCTTTTAACATCACATTGAATGGGTAACGAGAAGCATAAAATCATGGAAAACAGCGAAACGTGATTTGTGAAACTTTTTAATCTTTTATGCCCATGTAGAAAAATTTCAGGGAAACAGCTTTTGAAGTTCATTTCAAAAAACCACAAGCATGGCATACTTCTTTTCTTTCGTTCTTTCTTTTTTGTTTTTGTTTTAGTGCGGGGGCTGACACCCCCCGGTCCGGAAAGCGGAGCCCCCTGACACCCTTGAGTTTTCTCAGCTGCTGCTGCAGAATCTTCTCTATGGAATAATCTAATAAAGATGTTGAAAATCACTGCATTCTTATAGAAACTTTCAAATCTAAATTGAATTGAAATCCTGTCTCCTTTAACAGTACTTGACACAAGAACACTCATCTCGACTCTCTTTCTATAATTATGTTCTTGTGGGCCTCGGAATAGACTAGATAGACGGCGCCATAAAAATGCCTATTACTGTTATCATCAATATCATTTTTTTCATATCTTATTATTATAATTATTATTATAATAATTATTATTATTATTATCATAATTATTATTATTAGGTGGTCTGTCATTTATGAAAGATCACTTTTTAATTATTTTTGTTGTTGTTGTTATTTTCAAGCATTTCCAAATTTATTAATATCATTATCATCGCTCCAAATGTAGACCTCTCCATAACCTCATAACGGAAGCGAGATGGCGACTTTTTCGGGGGGGGGGGGTGGCATGTCCTGCGATGTCCCATCGAAATTCATAGATTCATAGATTCATAGATGAGTACTTCCGACAGGAGCCAGGGCTGGAGTAGAAAGCTGGCGAGGACGCCCTCCTTACACCTCTATGCCAGCATTTCTCAACGAAAACCTCCAGAACGTAGCTCGAATGCATGCAACACCACTGACCTAGACCGGGGGAGGGGGGGGGGGTTGGTATGTCTCATTGAGACTTGTACATCATGCCCGTAAATCACTTTCTTAAAAGCAACCTAAACGAAGATTAAAGAAGGAGTGGTTTCAATACATTAAACAGGGAAACATGTCAAACATCACTAAACAGGGATTTTATTCAAGGATTGCTTCATCTTACCTCTGAATTTGATACCCTTTTCCAGATTTTTCCTGTTTTTGTACCCTTAACGGGATCCCGGGGTTCCCCGCCTGGTGCTGAAAAACAATCCCTTTTTTTCTACGTTTTCGTTTACGCGGATGATGTACAGGCCTCAATGAGACATACCCCCCTCCCCGGGGACCTAGAGCCCTGGCTCCTGTCAAAGAAGATTCAAACAAAACAATTGTTGAAACTCAAAGGCGAAATAGGCATGATCGTCATCAACATGAAAAAGGCTTTTCGCACACAAGGCATCTTTATTATAATAATAACATAGATGTTAGAGCTATTAATGATGCTTGCTACAATCTCAAAGAATGTCAGGTAGGCCTACTACTGAAAAAGCGGAGAAAATGGAATGCCAGTTATCTCTTTTTTTCCTTCCAGCCCTTATGAATGAAAAGATATGTAGCATATGAATGATTCCTGCTGAGATTCCTGCACACAGTATAAATTTTTTTTTCTCGTTAAAAAATCATAACCTAATACAGGGTTCAGGTGTATCAACGATGGGTATCCGACTTTACAAGGCAGCCTTAATTACGGCGTTGGTGTTTTGGATGGTAAGTTGATTCAACTCATTCAATTCAATTTTATTCAATTCCAATAAAAATTTTTTTTTAAAGAATACAATCAGGACAAAATGAAATATAAATAAATAAAAAATACAGGATAACGTAATAAGAAAAAACACTACAACAGATAACAGTACAAAAGCATTATTGGAATTGGGTGGCCATAAAAAATTATGAGGTTTTAGTTGAAAAAAAACAATAACGAACAAGCAAACACAAACTTATTTGCACACATCTAGAAGAATTTTTGGACCAACCTAAAACAGAAGAAAAAATGACTGTAATTGGCATTCTATGGATTAATTACTTAGGGGAGCATGAAATAAATACTAACATAAAATTCGGACTACGGAACCCTTGTCTGACTCTGAATGCGTGAGGGCCCATAATCAATGAAAGGGCAAACAGGTTTGTGGACTAGACTACCC
>CM057163.1:4187778-4353346 GCA_029962745.1 Echinometra lucunter | reverse complement strand
CCCCCCCCCCCCCCCCCCAAGAAAAAAAGAGAAAATAATAATGACAATGATAATAAGTTTATAATGATAATTAGTTTGGAGAACTTTGCTCCCTAAGGGAATATTCATGAGTCAACGCTTTGGAAGACGACGATTCAGTAAGAATGGAGCTTGTTTGGAGTAGGTCTGAAGACGGTATAGGGAAAATAAAGTATAACAGATCAATTCAATTTCAATTCAGTTGTCTTATTTATATTCTCATCGCGGCAGTTAAAACTGTGAAATTGCGAAAATATTTACAGGATAAAAATAACCAAAATGACATCAAAATATGAATTCACATGCAGATGCAGTAAAAGACATAATAATTAGGAACAACGAATCTATGGACCATTTAAACTAAATAATAACCATGTTATATATAATGATTTTTTAAATCAATTTTGTGTGCAGCTCCGCTCCTCTCTAACGTTAAGGAATCCATATGTTGATGCCAGGAGAGAAAGTGTAAGTCATCAAGAGTAATATCATATTTGTCGGCTAAGAGACAATGCTAATATCTATCATGACTTCAGTACAAGAGAGTTATGACACTATCCAGATATCGGAGGTGGAATTTTCATTCCAATGATACTAAGTCTTAAATGTGATATAAAAAGAAATTGGTATGAGTGTTCCTTTTACATCAGTGATTATCATTAATTTGGTATGATAATTATTATTTTCGGGGTGTATAGGGACATTAACGATTTCATGTAAAACTAACGAATCATGATGAAATTCATTAATGGTGATAGCTCTTTATTTCCTCTGTACAAAGTATTTTCTTAGGTCTACATGGAATGATTATATAAATCTTGTTATCAATTTCCAAAATGACATGCATACATAATTATCTAGTGTCATCATGGTCATAGTACGCCTACTATTCAGTGCGGACACTTCTCAACAAGTACATGAGACAATAAAAGGGAAAAGAAAGGACATTAAGAAAAACAAAAAACACTTTGAAATATGATGTGTAGCAAGTGTAAATCAAAATTTACTAGTGTATAATAGACCATTTACACTTAACTAACTATCATGTTTCCAATTTGTGAACAGCTTCGCTCCTCTAGAAACTTCAGGACTCCGTATGTTGCTGATGGACGAGATAGCGTAAGTTGTTTTAGAATAACATCAGTCTTACGCCTAATGTTTCGTCTACGCATTTGCAGAAGGAGTTTTAAGAAAGCCCCTCTCGCTCTAAAATGGGCGTCAGTCCGTTTTATTTTTTTTTCAGGGGGAGGGAACACTCATTTTTTTGGCACACATACACAAAAGGTCCCCATTATCTTATCAAAGATATTATTGATATTATTAATTTTTCAATTTTTAAATCATGATTAAGTTTTCAATGCATGTTGTCTGCATGTTTTTTGAATGTCCGTATTTTCTTCTTCCTTCTTTTGATCTGTACAAATCCTCCACACTCACTTACAATCATTTATTTAACTTGTAAATATCAATTTCAGCAAACATTAATATTACTAGAAGTCTGTGCAATACATTATGATGCAATGCAATATACTCTATTTCTGTATATTATCTTTGAAATCTAATCTTTTTCATTGTTGATACTAAAATTTTACCCTTGTTTATGTCATTTTAATTTTGATAATGCATCAAAATATTGCTAATTTTATGAACCAAATTATACTGCAGTATAATAATGTAACTACCAGTAATCTACACAAGGCATAATTCAGTATGAAATGAATACATTCGAAGCAATGTTTGCAATCATGTTTCTATTTAATAGCGAATTATGATGTCTGTAATTATAACCTTAACTGTATTCTCCATTGTTATCAATTTACTTTTAGCCTGAAATTTGTTTTGTTACATTAATCGAATATGATTTTAGTTGTATCATTTTATGTGCCTATGTATTTTATTATCCTGTTATACTATTTAACAATTGATTATCATGTACATGTATGATTTATGTAAGCATGCACGATTCAGCCTTTTGGCTGCCTGTCATGTACTTTGAACAAAATAAACCATACTACTACTACTACTACTACTACTACTACTACTACTACTACTACTAAATAAAGGTTCTTTGTTAGTTGGGGGACATGCCCCTTGCATTCCCCACCCATAAAGATTTGGTGGGACGTGTCCCCCTGTCCCCCCCCCCCCCCCCCCCCCCCCCCCCCCCGATTGACGCACATGAGCTCTGAGCAGACTCAGAATGATAAGCGTTCGAGGGGTATTATTGTCCTCGGAATATTTGTACTGATTGATAATTTTTTTTTTCAAACCTGATCAATAATTCACCACTACTCGACTGCCAGAAAAATGTACAATATCGCTCTAAGCACCTTCTGCGTCATATTTTATGACCTGGATGACAGCTCGTGTTAAGGATAAAGTATTAAATTTTACTGATAGCCTACTTTTTAAGCCCACATTTTATTTAAGGGATGTGGGGGATGTGCTTTCTTGGTACTGATTGTCATGCAGTAGTCATGTTAGTGTAAGTAACCATTCAAAATCACATGTTAAACTTATCCAACATTGTCCAAGTAAGTCTAATGCGGGCACATATACTCTTGTCAGTCGAAACACATTAACTTAACAGATTGTCTGATCTGTAAGACCACAAAAGGTCATGTATTATCGGTGCTTATTTTGACACAATCAGATACTTGCAAAGTTCTTAAACTAAAACCAATATTAGCTTTATGGAGGTTTGAGTGCCAAAACAGAGTGTGTCTGCAGACTTTTCCTAACCTAAAACAAGATTTTCAGCAAAGTACAACAGATTTTATAGGCTCACTACCATTAACAATCATATTTTCATTTCATTTTCTTTTACAGCGTCGCTCCTCTCTAAACTTTACGAGACCCTACGTTGTTGATGGAACAGAAAGCGTAAGTTTTTGTCAAGAATATCGACATAATAAATCTCTCACTGAATGTATCAAATTCTGATTTATCATATAGATAATATGATATAAAGTATATGGCGTATGGAGCATGATATGTTCATATCAAGAGGTATAAATCTAAGATATATAAAGTATTGACCCTATAGTCATGCATGACAGCATACAATATTTTAGCTGTATTGCAATATAAACACAGTCATGTATCAATCTATGTAATATCATGCATGAAGCTAATTAAGGAATGCTTATCAGTCCCGTAAAGATGTTTGGGGAGAAATAGCAGTTTCTCATAAATTATTTCCATGCACTGTCATTATTTTTCTTTTATTTGTTTTTTCTTATTTTCTTTGTGCAGGTGCGTTCCTCCATCACTGTGAGAAACCCTTGTGTCTATGCTAGAAGAGCAAACGTAAGTTCATGATTATTGTGAAATAACTGACCATGCTGACAGCCAAGCTATTTTTTTTTTTTTTTTTTTTTGGTTATTATTATTTGATGCCCGAAAAGGGTCATGAAACCCTAAGCTCTCAAATAGCCTCAAATAGCCAAGCTATTTTACTAATTTACATATTCTAATCATTTCTAAACCACATTGATATCAGAATAATGTGCCTAAGCAATTGGATACCAAAGAGGTTAACCTTAACCTCATATCGATTTTTCAGTTTTGCAAAATTGCTATTTTTCTATTTCATTATCATTTTTACATTGTTTTAGAAAAATAATTATTTTTTTTCATCATAATGTCATAAATTACAGAGAAACGTCAGGTATTGCACCTCGGTGCTTGAATGTCATTTGGTATAACACAAATCATGAAAATTTAAACAATCTTAGGGTGGGGGCATATAAGGGGAGCTGCGGGCTCTGTATCGGTGTATCCATCACATTCACAACCTCTTTTCTTCCCAGGCAGGATCTTACGCCTTTTCTGGTTCTATTTTACCAAGTTGGTGCTTTTGAATTGTTATCATGATACCCAGTACTTTGTAAAATGAATTGTGAAAATTACAATATTGATTTGAATTTGAATATATTTATACATTTCTTTCATTCTTTTGTATAGTCACGAGATGGTTCAAGCTCGTACCGGACTGGCTTCAGTACTCTAGATAGAGATGATAATGTAAGTTAAGACATATTAATTTTTAGATTTAAAAAAGAACATCAACAGTAGTCCGAATTCAAGAAAGAGGTTTACTTTAGACTACTTTTAACCTCCGCCGATAAAATAGAATAAGCGTACATTGTAAAAAAAAAAAAAAAAAATTGGGTAAAAATGTGCCATGAGGGTAATTATATGGTAATTATGTACTTTTGGGCATTACTTTGGGCATTAGACAATTTGATGGAAATTTTGCCCATTCTAAAGTAATTACTGCTTATTTTTACCCTAACTGGACAATATGCTTCCCGCACTGGGTAAAAACATTGTCCAAAGTTGGTTAGACATATAATTACCCTCGTGCTGGTTAAAATTTTACCAAATATTTTTTACAGTGTAAGTGCATATTCTTTGGTGCCCATTTATATCAATAAGCAGATTTATCAAACGGACATTTAACGATTTAGGAGGAGGAAATTTTGCTCTTCCTAAAGGAGTGTAGGATTGATTTGAGCCCTCTCATCCACCACAAATGGTAATCAAAATGAGTGCTTGAATACTACCCCAGTTTTTACTACCGCCATATTTATTTCGGTGCTTATAATTATGTTTTTGTTTGATTCCTCGACATTAGCATGATACTGAAGTCAAGTTTATGTTCTTGCTGAAAACGATACTTTTGGTATTTTTATCATATTACATTTCATGTGCATAAATGAAAAGACTATAAACACCGAGCACAGGATTGTGCATTGAAAATAAAATAATTCTCTCTCCTCCCCCGCCTCCTCCTCTCCTCCTCCTCTTCCTCCTCCTCCTCCTCTTCTTCTTTTTCTTCTTCTTTTTGTTGTTTTCTTATTCTGTTATTCTTCATTTTTATCATTATCTTCTTCTTTTCCTCCACCTCCTCCTTCTCTCCTCCTCCTCCTCCTCCTCCTTCTTCTTCTTCTTCTTCTTCTTCTTCTTCTTCTTCTTCTTCTTCTTCTTCTTCTTCTTCTTCTTCTCCTTCTTCTTCTTCTTCTTCTTCTCCTTCTTCTTCTTCTTCTTCTTCTTTACAGAGTTCAGTCGCACGGAATCCCATTCACTTTTACTATTGAAATGGAAGGAACATCGACTCAGGAGCAACGGACTATTGACTACGATTATGACAATTCCTCGCAAATTTAGAGTTAGAATAACTAAACGATACTATGTGTTAAAGTATTTAATCACTTTAAAAATGTCTTACAATGTATTACAATGTATTTAGATTTACTTCGCCTTTTATCTCTCTCTCTCTCTCTCTCTCATTTTGTTTTTAATTTTCATCAATATTAACCTTGAAATAAGACAGGGTATGAATTTTCTACAACCGTTACGGTGGTTTTTTTTTCTTTTAGTTTTAATTCATCCAAATCAAGAAATATCGTTACAAAATCAAGACAAAACTACGTAATTGCACAAAGTAGCATACGAAAATGGGAAGAAAAGCAGATCTACTAATCATTAAAATCAATTCTCCACTTTTTGAAATGTAAAGAAAGTTTGTTTCTTATCTTAGCTTTAAAGTATTCTGAATCCTTGGTAGATTTCAAAAGAGCCAAAAGCCCTCAATATTAGGAGATTTACCTTGGAATTTACTAACATTTTTACAACGGTGGTATGGTGAATGCGTATATAATTGCAAACGTGGTAGTTTACCTAGAAATTTATTGAGTGTGAGTGTGAGCGCATCATAGATATGACAATCACAATGTTAAGTTGTACATCAAATGAGCAAATAATAAAAAAAAATACAGTGAGAGTTACAGAGTTAGTCTAGTATTGAGCCATGGCGCTGTCTCTTTTGAACGATTGGTTTAGTACGTGACAAATATATGCAATACCGTGACACTGTGTTTATTGTAAGGCAAACTTTCTAGAATGTAAAAGTAATGATATCTGTTTTAAATCTGATGTCTTCAGCTTGGCTTTTGTTGATGTTTTTTTCACTTTCAACTTGACACAGCGCAGTCCAAGTACATTATTTTCTAATAGTCTTTTGTGCGTATAAAATATATTCTACTCGAGATGTTTATGTTAATTGGGTGTTTTTTCTTTTCTTTTTCTTCTCCAGACAGGTTTGTTCCCGGGGGGTTTGTTATGCTCTGTCGTATGCATTTATATTTTCATCTTAAGTTACATCAGAAACTGGATTTACGAGGACTTTTCTTTTCTTTTCCGTGTTTTAAACTTTATTTAACCTTACTGCAGAAAAATACTGTGAAGTAATTAAAGTTGTAAACCTCTTTTTTGATCATAGTCTTTCATCTTCATTCTTTATCAGTACTATTTTTAAAAAAGCATTTGATATGTATTTCTTTTTGTACATTATTATTATTCAATTACGTCATGTCATGTGCATAAACCTTTTACAGTGTTTAAATGTTATTTAAGAAGTGGTGTTGAGTTCATATTGAAGCGCATACATAAACTGCAGTATTGTGTCTCTTGATCAAGTGCCAAAGCTTTTTATAACAGTAAACGATAGTTTTAGGTTTAAGCAAACTGTTTTGTATTAAAGCAGCTTGTAGAAAATCTCCTTCTAATACTACATTATTACACAGAAAAAAAAAATTATTCTAAGTTTATTAGGAAGTCTAGCTTGTAAATTTTAAACATCTTTGTTTCTCATTTGGTTGTCATGAAATATTTATTACTTATCTTTCTTTATGCTATTCTATATAAAACTTTCATATATATTCCTATTCTTGTATGTAAATTACGCGGTCATGTTTAATATATGTCATATTTTATCCATGAAATAAGTAGATTTACGGGCAAGTCACTTTTAAGTCTTTCATTATTTTTTATAGTTCTTTGCAAAATACTGCCATTCAATGTTAAACGTTAATTATAACCTATTTATAGAAATAGAATAAAGCAATGAAATTGGTATCGTCATTTGTTTTCATTCATGGTTTCTCTCTTATCCTTTCCCCCTTCTCCATCTTTTCTTTTTACTTTCTATCTCTCGGTAGACTGCATCTCTCCACCTATTCCTTTCATTCTCTTTACTTCTCTTTCCTTTTTTTTTTCTTTCTTCATTGCATTTCATGTTTTCTGTTTACCTCCCTACCCCTTTCATTCCTTTTACCCTTCATTTTCTTTTTTTTTTCTCGTCCATTCTTATTTCATCTCCATCTTTGCTGTTCCTCTCTCTCTCTCTCTCTCCTCTCTCTTCCTTTCTCTCTCTCTCTTCCTTTCTCTCTCTCTCTTCCTTCCTCTCTCTCTCTCTCTGTTTCTCTATCTTCCTTTCTCTCTCTCTCTCTCTGTTTCTCTCTGTTTTTCTTTCCAATTCTCGACAAAAGCAGAGAACAAATAAGAATTGGAAACAATATCTTTTGCAAAAGAAATTGTAAATTGATTTGATTTGCACTGTAAAAATATAATTCAATTCAGACCTGAGGATTACAGTGATTAAGTTGGCTTTTCGCCTCCCAGGCACAGGTGAAGCCAAACCAAATAATAATAATAATAAGTTATATTCATCAAATATTCATGTTTGTTATAATGCACACACATTGTCTTAATGGCACATAAAAATTACTTTTTTCATAAGCATGTATTTGTGTAACCATGTCACACACACAATAATAACTGAATAAAGTACACGTAAGAAAGTAACATACTGAATATATTACATCAAACTACTTAGCAGTATATTATAGCAAATCACTAATTTCACTGACTGAAAACAGGAAAGAAAAGAATATCAGTTGATGGTTGGATAGTGTGGAATAATAGCCTACCATATTTGATTCACAGAAATTCAAGACATGATTAGACATTCCTATCTTTCATAATATCTGCATACTGGCAAGTTCACAGAACACTTATTTCAAGTATTTCAAGTTTACAAGTTATTAGAATAAAAGATGAACCTGAGATCTTGTCATGAGATTACAATGTGAAAGAAACAGACACTGAGTTATTCACACACAAATCAACGAAATACAAAACTTTCACTCAAAACCCCAATCCCAATAGATAAGCCTGTTTTTAATGAAAGCACTTGGCCCAACGTCATTCTCACTTAGAAGAACCCATCTACTCACCGTTAGCCTGTTGTGCATGATTTCATTTTGGTATAATACACATTTTCTATACACCCCAGCCAAAGTTAATTCGGGCATAGTATGCACCAAATTAAAATTCTTAACAAAATAGTCAGTATTAAATACCATTTGTACGATCATGTCATGTAGACACGTGCCACATAAATAATTTTCTAATTCTGGAAATTATTATTATTTTTATTGGCTTGGCCATCAATGTTTCAGTTAGAATGCAAGCAGGCAAGTTAGATTGCAAGACTTAACAGCCTCACATTTCAATCAAATGTCGTTTAACATAATTTACACAAAACTTTGAATGAGTATGTATCACAGACATATATTATACAGCTAAACATTTACATATAAAAAGTTTACAAGTAATACATTTCTTCTTCTTTTGTTCAGTTTCAGATTCCTGATGATCCATATTTCAGAATCACAGGAAATTGGCCTCCACTGGCATTACGTAAACAAAGTGAATAATCTTTACAAATGATATACACAATTTAGCTACATACATCACATAAACATACATAAATTATTCAAATGTGTATTGTGAAATAGAAGATGAAAAAATGCAGAAAGAGAGAAAAAACTTGCATCATTTAAATCACTTAGACAAGCAGTTCTGACATGAGTTTGTCTAAGGCAGTTCATCATGACATGTTTAAAATGTGGTCCTCCACCACAAAACAACCAAGTTGCAATGAGAGTTTTAGAGTAAACAGCTGAAATAGAGAGCATGGGGTAAAAAAGTTGATTTTAGGTCTTTTATATTTTCTGACAGTTCATTTGTTGATCTGGCATCTGACCAAATTTGGAAGCCATCTGCAATGTAGAAATGTTTCTTCTTTGATCTAAAATTTCCACTTTGTGGGAATTTAGAAATAAAAGTATGCCAGCATGCTGGGTAAAACTTTCACATTAACATGGGTACATAACTTAGAAGTTATTCAGTCTGTGGCTTTCAAAATTTAAAGAAGGAAAGAAGTACATCTCCTTTGAAACTATCATTTCATAGTCAATACTTGGAAATTTTCATTCAACCTTTGGAGAGACAGACAATAGGACACTAGTATGGCACCCCTGAATGGTTCACTCATCTTCACATCCTGTTTTCTCTATTATTCCTGTGATTAGCTTGTCTGACAAGCTCTCATTCTCATTGCAATTTCAAAGGATGTGCATGGTCTTGACAAGGAAAGCAATATATCATTCAAAAGCTTATAGTCCAAGCTTTCAAACTATGTTAAAATGTAAAAAAATCAAATTTCCAACTTATTGGTCATTTTGTGATGGAGGGTCACTTATAGGCTGTAAATTTACCATGGTGGGTGTTTGTGCTTCTTTCCCAGGAAAGTAAGCTAAGCTCAAGATAGGAAGAAATAAAATTCTACAAAAAAACCCAGAATATAAAATAGTTCGCTGCTTCTGTTAAGAGCTTTAAAGACTTGTTCACACATCATATTAAACCAGTACCCCCCCCCCAAAAAAAAAAAAAAAAAAAATTGGGGGGGGGGTGGTGGTGGGGGAAACTGGCTGTGTAATAATGGAATGGCAAGTGATTATATGAGATATTGATAAACACTATATATCACTGACATCCATACATATATGAAAACGAATAAACTTTGCATAAAACCGTCTATCACCTTGTGCGAACGACTGCCCGAAAACCACATGTACGCCTTGCAAGCTTTGCGTTCCCCTGTAGAGTTGCAGTATCATCTCTTCCCTAATGCATCGAGAAGTGAGACGATCTCAGCACTGGTTTTCTCAGGGTTGGTGAACTGCAGTCGGTGTGTCCCCGCAGCAAAGCGAACAACTCTCCGTAAGGTTCCATCTGTAAAAGGATTCAGATTGCTATAATAAGACACTGTATACTTAAAAGATCTGGTCTGTTCACATATGTCTCAGATAGACAGGCCCAATGTACTTTATTTACTATGAACTATGTATTCTAAGCCCCCAAAAGCTAAGGATACATCTGTAAAATTTTACAGATGGCAGATATCAGGACAAACCTCCCTATTCTGTCAGACATGAGACATTCTTTGTTTTTGTTTTTTCCTCTTACTTTAATGCACAGTCAAGCCTGTCTTAGTGACCAAATCTCTGTAGTAGCCACTTCTCCATTGTGTCCATTAAAATTGTTTCCCATGGGGATAACTACATGTACAGTACATTGTATACATTGCATGGTATATGTTTTCCTTGAGTGGCCACCATAGACAGGTCTCACTGAATGTTGTATACCAAACTTTTAGCCCTACATCTGACATTATAGTCATCTCTGTTGCTCCTAATGAATGGTCCACTCAAAAAAAAAAATTTTATTATCATCATGACATGTTTATTGCACAAAAGCTGTACAAGTAAAAATATTTCTATCTTGTATTTTATTTCAAAGACAGAACAGTTTTTTTTAAGAGAGAAGCATCTTGACCAATGAAGGATAGGGAATTTGAAAGCCAAAGTGACAGCTTTTCATCTTCGAATTACCACCATTTATTCAATTCATTTCACAGCAATATACTTTTCTCATCTCATAAACAGAGTTCTGCCCTTATAAAAGGTAGAACCTATAGCACAACTACGGTCATTTGAACATATCAAGTTACTATGTATGTACCATCAAATTACTGTTTGTACCATCAAATTACTATGTGTGAACCATCCAATTACTATGTTTGTACCATCCAATTACTATGTGTGAACCATCCAATTACTATGTGTGAACCATCAAATTACTATGTGTGAACCATCAAATTACTATGTGTGAACCATCAAATTACTATGTTTGTACCATCAAATTACTATGTGTGAACCATCAAATTACTATGTTTGTACCATGGGTACCATGGTACTTTTTTTACAAGGGTGTCTTTGAAATAATAACACAAAAATTGAAATATCATTACTGATTTGTAAAGGAGTCCATGTTGCAGAACAAGCAGTTTATGATAGATGACAAGCTTTCAAAAAACTTCCTATCCTTCATTGGTCCATGATAAACATACCTTGGTAAATGTGTTGCGAGTGTCCATTGTCATCATAGTCTTTGATGTCTGCTTCTGGAATTTGTAAGATATCTACGTTTTCCAGGAGGAGTTCTGATTCCACTACAGTATCATTGAGAGAGTAGAAGAGCAGGACTGGTAGTCTCCTTTCTGATATCCTCATCAAATTTTGGTGAAACTGTAGCAAGAAAAAAAAAACATGTAATAAAAGTTCTATTCATGTTCCTAGACTGATCACTAATAAAATGTACCTGTAAATGCTGTGTTAACCCCTTGACTACTGAAAGTGACATTCCTCATAGGTTTAATACAGGGACCACCTGGTTGCAGTTGACAGCAGGTTAAATATGTAGTTTTTCAGCAGACAGAAAGTTTAGAATTATCGTGGCAGATCAGGAAAGCAAAAAAATACTAGTTCCCTTGCATTTATTGTTATCATACTTTGGTAAAAAGTAAGAAAAATGCAATTACTTCCCCTTTGCTGTTAATTTTTCCCCCCATTAAATGTCTGGTATGCATGCAGTCCTTTTTCTTTGAGAGGATGTGTCTCCTATTATGATATCCATACCATCATGACATTTCCCTTTTTTACCCATTAATTCATGAACTTGCTTGTTCTCTTTAGCTTAACTACAGGAACCATCTTAACAGAAAAGTTTTTTGAGCAATAGAACGTCTACAGCCATAACTGCTTAACGCTTATTGTGCCAGCCACATATCCCCCTGTGCCAGGTTTGTTGCAGGGGTGCTATACAAAGTAAGCATGAGAGAGCATGGGACTTTACATGTATTTGGCAATTCTACACAGAAATATCATAGTCTTCAGTATTCAAGATTAAACTTTTGGTGAAACTTTTCATAATGAAAATTACTAATTGGTAATCATAAGCATTTTTCATTTCAGCAACATATTTTGCTTTTTTTAATAATTGGGAAGAAATAGTAGTAACACATATATAATAATCATTAATATACAATCAGAATGAAACATAGAGGTGTTTTATCATCATTATTTCAGGGGGATGTCAGAAAGATATACAAAGATGATCATTTATTTTCATATCACAAAAAACATGTTAATGGAATACATTTTAAAAATGGATAGAAATAAATGTCAGCTTAAAAACCAATGGGGTTTACTGAAGAGAGAGAGGCATAGAGAAGATTTGATTCGAAAGAAACTGTTTGAAAGTTCTAGCTGAGTTACATCTACGGTTGAAATAGCATGAGAAAATCAGAAATGTCAAAGATCGGTGCACCAAAACAATGTACCTGAAAAAAAAAAGAGAGAAAAATGAATTTAATGCCTTTGCACTAGAAGAGAAGCTTTCAATTAAACAAAAACACAGAAATGTGCATGGTCTTTACTCCAACAGAATGTACCAGTAATTGAAAAAAGAGAATATAAATCAAAGGGTGATGTTCGTTATACCGAAGGTTTGTCATTCCGAAACACACAAATTGTGTATACCTAGATGTTCGTTAGCCCGAAAATGAAAAAGGGTTCGTTTATCCGAACATTTGTGGCGTAATTTCGAAAGTTCATTAGTCCGAAGGTTCGTTAGTCCGAAAATGAAATAGGGTTCGTTATTCCAAAGGTTTGTTAATCCGAAAATGAAAAAGGGTTCGTTATTCCGAAGGTTCGATAGTCCGAAAATGAAATACGGTTTGTTAGTCCGAAAATAACCAACAAACTACCAAACCTTATTTCATTTTCGGACTAATGAACCTTCAGAATAACGAACCTTATTTAATTTTTTGGAATAACGAACCTTCGGACTAACAAACCTTGGCAATAACGAACTTTCGGAATAACGACCTTCGGAATAAATGAACATTCGGAATAACAACCTTCAAAATCAATGAATCTTTGGAATAACGAACTGTAACCAAATCAAATATAGGCATGATACATACACAAGAAGAAAGTAACATCAAGTACACTGGAAGGCGATTGGAGGAAACTGAAGGGTTTTATTGGGAGTACATCAATTGAAAATGCATGGGGGGAAAGTATGCATGGTCCTCTTAATAATGTATGTGAAAAAAGCAAAAACATGAAATATGGACAGAACAAGAACAAAGAATATTATGGAAGGCAGCCGAAAAAAACTGTTTTTGAGTGATGTGCTTGCATTTGAAGCTTTAAATGCCTCCTTTCCTGAAGGGCAATCTGGGGTTAATGGTATGGGATACGATATCACCACGCAGTTATGCCTAATTGCTGTAAGGATGGAAAATTTCGCGGTATGGAAATTATCAATCTCATTTCAAAACACTTGTGCGAAAAATAAAACCATGCGAAATATTGTGTTTATTTTGCACCTGAACACAATTCATCCTAATTGTCCATGAAAATTGAATATATGTGCGATTCAGTTTAACTCCATTGAGCGTGAAAATTTAACTGCACAAAAATTTCCACTTTTACAGTTTAGAAAGGAAATCAATCAAAAGAAGCAGTTGATATACTGAGGAAAAGGATAGGTGGTACATGGTGATAAAGGTGATGAATGATGATGATGATGATGACGATGATGATTAGCCGATATCCACCTAATCTCCTTACCACTCTAAAGTTCCTTTGTGATACTTCGTAGATGCTGAAGACCTGCGCCTCTTTGGTCTTGCCCCGAAAGCCCATGTAACGGCTGTATTGGGCGAATACATACCGAATGAGCCATCCCATAACAGGGATATACAATGCCCTGTAAATGATGTAAGAGGCATACGGAAGCCTCAAGGTGAGCCTTTGCATCCTGTGTATACAAATAGGAAAGGGATGAATGAAGTAAAATGATGACAACATATGAAACCTTGAGGTGATGCCATGCTACAGGTAAAGACATCTTGAAACATTTTCAGTCCGTATATTTTCTCCTTCTGTCATATGAGGCAGCTCTACAGCATAGTGGAATGGAGTGGGGCAAAAGACATGTAAAGAATGCAAACACATATTGTTGATATTAATAATAATAATAATATGCCTTGTTCAGTAGCCTGTATAGAACCTTGTACTGTTCTCCAAGAGGGCCCTGGAATCATAAAAGTCTGTATTATTTGGGCTCTGGAAGCATCTTTTTGCACCACTACGTATCGCTAGCTTCATTAGTCCAGATGCCACAGCTACCTCACCGAGACTGGGTTGGGGTTGATAAAGTATTAAATGGATTGTGCTTTCCAGTGGGCTGAGAGAGCAAGTTGTCAACCTCCTCTTGATGGTAACTGACAGGTCACGTGAATGATTGCAACCACAGACAGCACCACCAACAGTCTCTATGTCATATAAGATATGGTTTTAGAATGAAGTACATTTTGAATGTCTCCTTTTGAGATGAAACCTTGATGAGATAATCTTGAAGCATGTGATTCTGAGCTAAATTAGGATGGAATGTGCTATGACATCTGGTGGTAGTGCAGACAAAAAAAAACCAGTATAAAATTTAAATGTACAATGAAGGAAAATAGTGATGTGTGAAGAAAAACCATGCTCTTGAAGTTTACAGCAACCTGGAACCTACAGGAGGTTCCAACCCTCTGATGGCATGAAGGACAACCTCCTGGAAAGCAGTAAATGTTGCGGCAGTTAACTGCAGTAGCTGGTAGCTGGTTCCAGATGCAACTTGTACAGGAATAGAAGGGAAACTTCTGGGAAAGATTTTTTTTTTTTTAAACTAAAAAAAAAGTGTATACAGGGCACACACAGAGCCTTTCTTTCAGCATTTCATATCTGTGTTGTTTGTTGGCTGTTCTGATGATTCATTTTACCTGACAAACTATCAAATGCCTTTAACTCAAGCAAGCAACCAGGAGGACCTTTTATAGGTCCTATTTAAGGGAACTGATCACAGGAATTCATATGGATAAGGGTACAAGCACACTGACTTGATTTCCAACTGGATCTCCCAGTTACAGGACCGCTGCTTTACCACTGAGCCATTGCGACTCCTTTAGGTCCGCAGTAAGGAATTCACCCTGCCTGACCAACAATTAATATGTTAAACAGTGACACTTTAAACTGACTTCAAAACACACTTCATTCACCCTTACACAATTAACAGCTGGGACAATATGGCCAAAATGCCTCAGTAAACACATCATGCAGAATGGCCCTATGCGTGACCCTCTTACCATGTCAAAGTTCATGTGTGAGACTTCATAGAAGCAGAGTGCTTGAGCTTCGTGGGTCCTCCCCCGAAAGCCCATCCTATACACCAGCTGTGCGAAGAAATACATCACCATCCATCCAATAATAGGTAGATACATCAACTTGAAAATGAGGTAAGGTAAAAAGGGTACGTTTATCCTCTTATATAACCTGTTTGCAAAGGGGAAAGAAATACAATTTAAGGCTCAAAAGTTTATGCACACCTGATAGTATTCAACAGGTTAAATGATGTTTCATGATGAAATAAAGAAATTGCTAAAGTACAGTCAAGCCTACTTTAGCAACTACAGTGCGACTACCAACTGTCTTTAAAGATCAAATATTTTGTATCCCTCAGACAATGTTTCTTTAAATCTGTGATAAAGGGACCTCTATACATGTATAGAAAGATTTCCTGCCTATAAAGATCACTTTTCTTGTTTCCCTTTATATTCAGGTTTGGTGTTTGCTGTAAGACTGATCTCTTCTTCTTCTTCTTTCTTCTTCTTCTTCTTTCTTCTTCTTCTTCTTTCTTCTTCTTCTTCTTTCTTCTTCTTCTTCCAAGTTGATATTCATGGCATTTTAGTCTTACCTGTGAGGAGTGACCCCTGTCCCACATAGAAAGCAAGCTGACTGCACAATGCCTTCTAGTTCAGGATCCGCAGCTAAACCTCCTACGACATGACCACCAAGAGAATGGCCAACAATCATGGCAACTCTGTAAGGATAACAATTTGAAGCATAAGAGAAAAGGAATAAGTATGGTTATACATTAAAGGCAAGATAGAGTTAGAAAGCGAGAGAGAGACTAAAAACTAGTGGGAAAAACAAAATACATGCAGATTTATAGCTATGGACCATTCATTTCTTTGTCAAATATGCCCCAAAATGTAAAACAGCTCCATAAACCTAGCATAACAATTCGAATCAAAGATTCCCCTGTCTTGTTTAATTCACTTCACCTTGAAAACTACTTTTTCTATAGGTTATCAAGTAGCTTACCTCTCTAACTGAAGAGCTGTGATAAAAGCCTTCACAGAAGTTGAGCGTGAATTATGAAGGCCAAATGTATATGTATTGGCCAATAAAACATTCCAGAATAATATAAACTTCAACCACTTTTTAGTAAAGCACAACCTAGGAATAAAATCACTCACCACATTACAAATTTGCAACCCTCCTGAAAATTAGGGGAAATGGGTAAACGCGTATACATACAGTAAACAATGCCCCAAAACCCAATGAATAGATGTTTTTTTCATAAACCCACTGTAATACTTGAAATAAGAGTATGCAAAGGCTATCTCTTCTTTCGTGTTATATACCTTGGAAAAGTTTATGTTCAATTCATGGTTTATTTTGCAAAAAGCAGACATGGCAAAATACAAACAAAAATGCACATGCTGCAGCCAGAGGGCTGAAATGTATGTGCTCACAGTAATAAATTAAGTAGAACATGTGGAAATAGAACAAATCAGCGGTTTACAAACATTTAATAAGTTAAGTAGTGACAAAGCTTAAAAAGGTTAAAAAGCTGGCCTGGTTACAAAAATACAATTTTAAAACTATACAAGATATAATTGATATTGAGATTAAAAAATGGATTATAAAGGTGACTGATGATTAAGAAGGTGAATGAAATAGGGTATTGCACTTTGTTTGAAACGGGAGGTCTTACATTTATATTGGCTAAACTTTTGCATATTTCGTAAAATCATACCAGAATATTTTCGCTCAGGAATCCAGCCTATACAGTGTGGGTTTTTTGTTAGAGATTCAACAAAATCAAGACATATTTTTTCTCGCCTTACTTCCAATCGTTCAAGTTGGCATCTTTTGAGAGCATCTTCATTATCTATATAATTTTACATACTCTTTTTTGGATTCTTTCTAAACTTTGACTTTGTTCTACAGTAAGACCTCCATTAAAAACAGGTGCACAATACTCTAAAACAGGACGTATATACACAACATATTTTGAATTATGCTGTAATCAGTGACCTACATATGTTATATTTTTGTCACTGCATCTTATCATATGAAGTTTCTCTATGTATAAATTTTTAGAGTCTGAACAAGAATTTTTGTGTTTGTTAAAAATATTACAAACAAATTGAATCTGAATAAAATCTTTTTTCCTGTCACACTCACGCATATCTGTGAAGCCTACCTCTCTAAATGAAGGGCAGTAATAAAAGCCTTGACAAGTTCCACTTTATCAGAAGTAGAGTAATTGTACCTTCTCTCAGGATCATTCTGTGTGTAACCCATACCTGAAAGTAATTGAGAAAACAGATGTACAAGCATGACAGGAAATATGAAAAGGAAATCGTAAAAACATATTCT
This sequence comes from Echinometra lucunter, assembly GCA_029962745.1. Lineage (NCBI taxonomy): Eukaryota > Metazoa > Echinodermata > Echinoidea > Camarodonta > Echinometridae > Echinometra > Echinometra lucunter. The sequence continues at coordinate 4,335,734 of CM057163.1, read as the reverse complement.
GGTATACGGCACATGACTGATTTCTTGTTAAGGACTATAACATTGAATTTAGGTGAGGTTTTTCATATCGTCACCGGTTTCACGAAGTAGACCTTTCTGTATGTGCATGTGTACAGTAATAGATCATTATCGAGTTTACACAGATTTTCTTAAACAGACATGGCTAAAACTAAGACTAAAGGTGCTTTCACACATGATGCGACAGTGTGGTAACACGCTGTGTCACCACACTTTTTTGTGTACAAGCCTATGGGGTATAGGGTGACAAAAAAATGTCGCCGAGGCATGACACACTTTTTTTTGCTGCCTAGATACACAAAAAATGCACACCAATCAAATTTCTAGAAAGTTAGCGCAAAAATTGTTGCCATGAGATTGCTTGTGCAAGTTTTGACGATATGCTGTCTTAATGAGAGTTGACGCGTTAATGCGCGTTCATTAGCATATGTGTGACACAAAGTCCCACCATGTGTGAAGACGAAACAGTGTGGCGCCACAGTGTGTTACCACACTGTCGCATCATGTGTGAAAGCACCTTAATCTTCATAAGCATTCTACCTGGAAAGTTGACAGCCAAGACCCTATATCCACTTGATGCAATCTTGCTGCCAATAGGACGAAAGGCACCCTCTGTTGCCGGTGTACCATGGATACAGATCACAGCAGGGCATCCCTCAACCGACCTATCAACAGGAACCCACTCTCCATAAACCATGTTGTATTTAGTACCGAGAGCCTGAGATCTCCAGAGTCCTTCTAGTATAGCCCTTTCCCATGTCCTGTCTTAATGCATAATTCACTTCATCAGGTCTCGCAAACCTCCTGGGTTCTTTTGAAGACATCTGTCTTTGTTCACTACTACTGGTCTCCATTTTTAACAGTCTCTGATTACGTCTTGAAACTGTGAACTGATCAGTACTCCATGCACTTCCACTTCTGCTGAAAATCTTGAATAAAAAAGTAAAGGAAGCAAATTCAAACAGATATCCTTTCATTGACTATATAGCTCAGTATTAATAATGCCCATGCTGCCACAGGGGTGTTTGACATGTCCAACTATTCATACAAATGATTGCTTAATTATTTTCCTATAGGTATATGACAATTCAAGACAGTAGCAGCAGTCCCTGGGATTTTTCTTTTGTCAAACTTGCAATCCATCAGTTCAAATGTGGTAAGACTAGAGCAATCATGGAATAAAATATTCTCCTTCCTGCATGCATGTATGCCCTTTGGCTTTGTTGTAAAACTGACTGTTCAGAGTTTAGTTATGTGTAATCTAAAACTTCTTTCTGTCTCTTCTTTTCATCTAATTTACACCTATAGTAAGCAAATAATCACCAGTGGTGAAGGTGATGGGCAGACTATCACTTCCAAAGCGATCTTGATATAGCTATCTTTCTGGGGCCCGTTTCACGAAACCGTCATAAGTCAACTTCTCAGCTAAGATCGCCGCTAGTTGGCTAGTTGTCTGCTACGTGTTTCACGAAGCCGTGCTTGCCAAGATCAACGCCAACATCCCGACTAAGAACTTATGACGCCTCTGACCCTGTCATATCTTTTTTCGTTGATATGCAGCGCCATCACATGTCACTAATTTGGTAGATTATGGCTTGCCAAAATGGAAGCTACATAGATTCTTAAAAAATAATTCAAATCTATCTTTCCTAAGGGTTCCTGCAATCAGTAATTCATCTTTTTTCATGTATGAATATTATATTTCATGTTTCATATGAAACGATCTGAAAAAAAGTTTTCCTAGGGCATTTCTCCCGTGATTGTAACATCTCACAAAAGAACGCAATTCTGCCACGTCAGGCAAGGCATACTCTAAGAGATAGTTTGTAGATTTCAGACCCATATTTATTCAAAGATGATTTATTTCGTAGATTTTTAAACAAAATACTTTTATGAGACATATTTTAGCTAGTAATTTACCAAAATTATGCATATCAACTTTTTGGTCAAGACATGACGCTGGATAAATATTTAATTTGCCTCCTTTTTCCGATCATGAGCGTAAAGGTTTATTTTGCAAATCTAGTGTCCGGGGGGTACCCATCTTACGTTCAAAACGATAATTAACTTAATTACTAAAAACAGAATTTTATAAGTTTTCCTTTAGTGTAATCTGCCTTCTTTGAAAATATCTTGTATCTATAACCCCTTGCTACTATTTCTAATCTTTGCACTCACTAGTTCACTCAAATAATTGCAGTTTTGATCAAAATTCTTTTACAAAATATACGTGTTATTGTGATCAAGGCTATGTGTTGTCACATTTCAACATCGATTCACGAGATATTTAGCTAGCATGCTCTTCGTGAAACGGTTTAGCAAGATCAGAGTCATCTCCGTAGTTGGCGGACAAAGATATGACTAACTTGGCGTTGATTTCCAGAAACAGGCCCCTGAAGCGTAGCTGAGGAAAGATAGCGTGTACATCCAGATCGCCGAGGAAGTGATAGTTTGTCTCATTGCCTGAAACCAGAAGGTGATTATTTGCTTTATATTCCACATCTGAAACCATTTAACTGCAAATAAAGAACATAAAATTTTCTTTTCTACAAGAAGTAATTTGGTTTAAAAAAAAAAGAATGTTTGATTTAAGAAAAAAAGTTAGCAGCATTCCCACACTCCTGTTTTAGCGCTAGCGCATATTTTGGGACGGTGCACACGTACGCGTGCGACGTGCTTAGCCTCAGCTGCTCAAAAAGTATTAAGCTAATTGTGATGTCACAAAAGAAACAAAGATGATTTGATGGCAAAAAAAACACACAGGGGTCACGCACTTCTATTTCGCGCGTACCCCAAATTTATAACGCGTTGTGACTCTATGGACTGAAGTGATCAGCGAAACACAAAAACTGCCAACACTGCAGGGTCACGCACTTTTCTTATCAGATGGTGATGATGGCGAAACTACACTTAATCACATGATTCACTTTTGACCAATCCTACAGCAACATTCTTAGTATGTGGAATATAAAAGTTAATAACCTACCATTTATGTTTGAAGTAATGAGCTAGCTCTTCCTTCAGAAAGACTTCATTTTGCGACAGCCACCCAAACTTGCTAACGGAATAAAGCACACCTTGCATGTTGGGTGGCTGCAAAAGGAAGTCTTGCCCTTCCTTCCCTCCTTTCTTCTCCCCTTTCTCTCTCTCTGATCTCTCTCTCTCTCTCTCTCTCTCTCTCTGTTGTCTGTGATGATAAACTTCCTTTTTCATGCAGATCTGCCTACCTTTCCTGATCATCTCTTTCTCACTTTTTTTTTCTTTGTTAGAGGCAGTCACAAAAACATCAGCATGCAGTTAACTGCAATAATTCACATGTAATTTTGTTTTATTAATGGTGAATCTCCATGCAAGACTGCATTATAAAATAAAATATCAAGAAAACTTTGACTCTTGAGTCCATCCTTGCTATGACTTTGAAATGTTTAGATTCATCTACTTACCCACTCATATAAAAAAAATTAAGAAGAAAAAAAATCATATGGGATTCAGTTCTCTGTTTTAAAATTAAATGTAAAGTTAGACTCTATTTTTGAGGGTAGGCCAAGCCTAATAATCTTGAACCTGAACTTGTCTTTTGGCAAGAAAAAGAAGAAACATATGATTTAACTTTTAATAACGACTAACTCCTTGACTAATGAGTCGGTCCCAAAATTTTATCTTGCAGTTGCAACCCTATTCGCACTGACACGCCCACCACCTGCACGGGGACCTATCCTGGAGGGTTACCAGGCCGCTACTAGCCCGGGGCTGATGGTGGGATGCCGACCTCAGTCAACTGCACAACATTTTTGAAAAATAGCAACAAAAAAAAAGCAAAAAGCCAAATTCTAGTAATGAATTCGGGCTTGCTAGTCGGTATGAAAGAAAGTGACAATCACACAATAACTGAACGAACCCTTATCTTGTTCAAGATCCGGTTTGCAGCAATTACTCTCGACATGATCAATTTTTTCTTATGAGCTGGCCAGCCGGCGATCGATCAATTTAAGTCGCTGATCGAGCTGAGGCTATGCGCTAGCTAGCTGTATATGTGTATAGGAGCAGTATCCGTGAGCTAGCTAGCTCCGGCGGAGGGGGCGGCCGGCGAGGAGAGGGCCCAGGGCCTAACGTTAGCTAGGGAGAGGGCCTAGGGGAGAGGTAGGCCAAGAATTGGGATGGCGTCTGAACTGAAAGGTGACTTGACTTATGGCACGATGAAGGCGGAAGACACTGATAGAGAGGGGTGGAGAAGGAACTGACGATCTGACTATGGTGTGTATATGGACCTGCCCCAGGAGCCTGGAGGGGGCAGGTGGGGGAACAATTCCATTAAACAGCAAGAAAACAACTTGAGGGCCCTTATGATAAGAAATTTTAGTGACCTCCAAGATAGAGGTTTTAAATTATTGCTGGATGCTTATCATAGATCTTTCCTTCTCTCACATCTTCCTATAAGCTGTCATTTTTTTTTTTTATCCATGCCCCTTTCAATTTCCTCTCTCTCTTTATCTACTTTTGCTTCACTTTATCATTCCTGAATCCCCCCCTCTCCCCCCCCCCCCCCCCCCCCCCCCGCTATCTCACCCTTTAGAAGATTACAACTCACCATGCAAACTTTTCCTCTCTTCATATTCCTTCTCTCTCTCTTTCTAATGGGAATGATTTTCCCATTCCCCTCCCCCTCTCATTCTGTCGTATTGTCTTCATTTCACAATGCATTTCTTTTCCTTCTTCTCCTTCTCCTCCCCCCCCCCCCCTCCTCCTCCTCCTCCTCCTCCTCCTCCTCCTTCTTCTTCTTTTTCTTCTTCTTCTTCTTCATTTGTTGGGGAGATGTGCCCCTGTTGCCCCCTACAGCTTCACCACTGAATTTCTTTGTATATCGCCGATGCACTATTTGTATGTATTCACATAATCTACATCAAGGGGAAAGAAACTCAATTCATAACTCATAATTCACTTTTTTTTTCATTTTTATATAAAACATATTCTTTAATAATGATGATAGGTACCATGATAATACCCTTGCATAAAATGCAAACAATATCACCAAACTTGAACATTTTTACAAATACAAGTATCGGTATAAAAAATAATGATGTCAAGTGCTTCAAACAAGCTCTTTAAATCAATGGCAGTACTTCAGTCAGATGATCTAAATACCATGAAAACTTGATTTAAAGCTGATCTCAAGTTCTGGTAAATCAAATTTGCATTTTTTACATGTAAAAGGGTGAGATAATTGATAATTGGTTATCATACAGCATATCCATTGTTCAGACCAGCAAGGATGTATACAAGCCAGATCAGGCAAAAACTTGTTGGAAGTTATATTCAACCATAACAACCATTACAAATGCGTGAGATAACAAGCTGGATTTCTGACTCCTTGCTCGTTACTGAGCTATTATACATTTTCTGCCCTTCTCATTTTCCACATGTACGCATAAACATTAAGCATAATGTTTGATTCTGAAAGTACTGTTTTCTGATATGGTCAGAATTCAAGAGCATCTTTAAAGAAAAGGTGGGATATTTCATGTAATAACTAAAAAATCACATATAATTTATAAATAAAAATTCATTAACACATCAAGCACCTCATTTATATTTGATAACTACATCATAATTTGGTAGAAAAGATCAATTGGAATATCCAGGAAGATTTTTTTTCTTTCCCTTCCTTCTATTCTACTTCAATCTTTTCCTTATTCTTCTTCTTCCTTTTCTTCTTTTCCTTTCTCTCACTTCTCAACTCTGCCAATTGATCTGTCACTTCATATTCCACAGATTTTTAATATTTTACATGTGTGTGTGCAGCTTACTATTATCACACATTTTATTATCATGTATAATACTTGCAATCATTGGCAAATATATATACCAATGCACAAATATATTCATATTTCCAGCACCATTTTGTGTCCAATGATCAACCATGATTATCATATCTTCTATTCTGAGCAGTTCATAGTATGTAAACCTTTAAAGATCACCATAAGAATCTGCTTTTTCTTTATAAGGCATACTAGTTAAAATTAAGGCATTCTACAGTTAGGGAAAAGTGATCTTATGACTCTCCATTATACCAGACCAGTTTTACTTGAAAATCTTCATTTCCATCCAACTACCTTGCATGGTTCTCACCAGTACATAACTACCATGGTTCCAATACCATGCGTAAAGGGTTTCAGACAAGGCAGAACCATGTGTGAAATTGCTGCACCATGTGTGGCAACAAGGGTAAAAAAATATTGGAGTATATATTCCTAACAATAATGATAAATGTCACAGATTGTTTTGCTTTTTGGCAATGTATTTTTACTTTTATGCCATTAGTAGACAACTCCTGCTTACCAAGAAGCATTTTTCATCATTTTACTATATCATATATTGCCGCCACACCTAATTTTAGGTGTTATTCCATAAAACTTCCGAAACTTACACGCTTTGCACAGAGTGGGAACCGTGTGTGGATTTATTCCCAAGTGAGAACCCTTCTACCTTATACTCTTCAGCATGACATCCTCAGTCACTCCACTGTATAACCAGGGCAAGCATTGCAGATAGGTAAAGAGAGTTGCATTGATTAAATTATAGCACCTGAGACCACTCTTGATCCCTAATCTTACTGGTAATTGTGCACCCTGGGCCAGCTATTCAGAGTCCAATGCTGTACAGACATCTGGAGCCAGTTTTACTCCAACCAATCCCAGTCTTATCCTAACTTAACTCTTCAGCGCAACAGCCTTTAACACTGTGCAACCTGAGAGGGGTGTTTCATAAAGCTGTTCGTAAGTTACGCACAACTTTACGCACAACTGGAACATGTTCTTGGGCACTAATCAGATTCTCAATCATTTACAAGAACATATCACCAGTCGTGCATAAACTTACGAACAGCTTTATGGAACACCCCCCAGCATCATCAGTGTCATATTGACTGTATTAAGACCTTGGGTCAGTTTCACTCATTCATTTCAATTTCATCCTCACCCTTAGTCTAGATCAGCACAGCAGTTAAATATCAACTATACAACCTGTGCCAGCAAAATAGAGTCAAGTGCCAAATTACTAAACTGTGATCTCTGAGACCAGTTTCAGTTGCTGATCCAAGTTTCATCCTAACTCTTATCCTTCAGCATTATAGCCTCATACATTTGATTGTGCAACCTGGGCCAATAATACAGATTTAAGTGTCATTTTGACTGTATCATGAGCCTGGGATTGGTTTCACATGCAAAAGACTTATTACACCCATGTTTTTACTTCTCAGTATGACAACCTCAATCAGTTCATTGTGCAACCAGGGCTAAGAATTTCCAAAAGTTAGCCATGATATTGACTAAACGTTGACACCTGGGGCCACTTTCAATCCTTAATCTACGTTGTTCAACCTTGGGTTAGTAGTGCTAAGTGTCATACAGAAGCCAAGTGCTGGTATAACTCACTGAACTCTGTTTCATCCTCAAACTCCATGTTCATCAGTACAGCTTAAAACAATTCACTGTGCAGCTTGCACTAGCAACAGAGACTTTAGCACCACAGTGACCATACTACGATAGCTGGCGGTTTGACTCGCCAATCCCAATTTCATCTCAGATCCTAACCTTCAGCATGATAATTAACAACAAGTTCATCATGCAACCTGGATCATTCATATAGCATCCAGTGCCATATAGATAAATGGGGTTGGTTTCACTCGCCGATCCCAATTTCATCCTCACTCTTACTCCTTAGCATCATGCCCTCAAACAGTTCGTACTCGTCTCCTTCCGACTTCACCTTCTTCCTCTCTCCATCTGCTGCCTCTTTTTCTTTCTTGTTGGGACGTTTGGCTTTAGGCTTGACCGGAGGTGACATGGTAAGTGTTTCTTTGTTGAAGGTTAGGGGTATGATGCCTAGGTCACCATCAAAACGATTCTTGACTACCTGAGGGTCACAAACAAAAAAATGGTGTACCTGTATGTGTATTATGCGAAACTGCAGTCCTTTCTACAAAACTGTGTCTGGAGTTTGAAAGATAGTAGGATTAGATATCAAATTTGGAAAACACACATGTTCTAATAACAATTAATGATAATCAGTAATAATCAATTCTATTTACCCAGGGTAGCCATATCAGTATTACTACTGCTTTCCTGCAAGACCTGCAATTATTATTACCCCATGTGAGCAAAACACCTTGTCCAAGGATGTGCACCCTATGAGGATTGAACCCAGGACCTTTCGCATGAGAGGCAAGAGCCTTGACCACTATACCACAATGTTTCCATGATCCATGACCCATGACCAAATAATGCCTACATGTTTTGACCAGGGGGGAATTTCATGAAAGTTGTCAGTAACTGTCAGTTGTCAGTAACTGACAGTAAAATCAGTCACTGACAGTAAAATCCACGGTTTTGATTGGCTGAGAAGCAGTGATCACTGACTGTTACTATGGTAACTGTCAGTGACTGACAACTTGTCAGTGCTGACAACTTTCATGAAATGGTGCCCTCTGGGGGGCATTTCATCAACATTTGTTGTCTAACAAGTTGTCAGATCTGAAATCTTTCCTTGATTTTGATTGGCTGAGAAGCATCGTTACTGTGGCAACTGTCGGACAAAACAGACCTTGTCGGATAAAACATCTGACAAGTCCTTTCATGAAACGCTCCCTGATATATACGTGAGACCCACAAGCAGGGCAGCTAACCTACATTTTTAAAGGATGACTACATAAAAAGCCTCATTGCTCATATTCATTCCCCTGGTAATGGCACTGTTTACAGGGTCTACACTGGGAACTTTTTGGATCAAATCACCTGTCCAATAAATCACCTACATCACCAAAGTTTTTAGTATCCTGATGACTCTATCAAGCTAACTGCCTTATTAGAGCTACAATTTGAACAAACAAAAAGCAAAATAACACTTGCAATACAACATAGTATTCTGCTTTTTTATAGCGCCTAATACACCTCTGAAGTCTCTAGTATTTTATAAAATATGACACCCATCATCGGATTCAGGTTTGGCTGCACACATTGTACTAGCATGCACCTTCTCCACTCCCTGGGGAGCATTCCAGCCAGGCGTCTTTTGCAGATGCTTACAGTGCTAAACAAACCACAACGACTTTTGCATCCTACCATGCACTGGCGTAAATCCAGTTTGAGGAGGGGGGGGGGGGGGGGAGGTGATGATCGACTTTTGGAAGATTTTTTTTTTTTTTTCTGTCGAACTCACACTTAAGGATAAACACACACCCTCATCCACCCGCACAGACCCCCTTACACACATTTTAATTTTTTATTTTGCGAGCGAGCGAAGTGAGCGAGCCAAAAATAACCACTTATTTTTAATCGCATCACAGGTTTTTAATCGCATTTTCAAATAGAAATTCTAAAATATGATGGTTGTTTATGACAGATTATCAAAAATTTTACTAACTGATTAATTAAAATATCATTTCTTCCTTAAAAAGTGGGGGGATATTTGTACACGCCATCCCCACCTCTCGAAAAAAATTTGGGATATATCCCCCATCCCCCCCCCCAGATTTACACCAATGCTTCCACATAACCGATCAACACCTGGGTGGAGAGTGGCAAAGGGAGATTAATGCCTTGCCAATATCACGTCCTATTCAGGTCACACATTCTTGGAAATGTATCGACCGAGAATGACAAAATACTATGGACTTGCCTATCACAATGTATAAGAAAAGTTTGCTTTTACCTGAATGTACTTTTTACCCCTGAGGGCAGTCATTCTTCGGTCTTGTAGGATAAGAACATTATCAGCCTCTTGACTGGCCTTGGCACTGCCGAAGATGGAAGCTGTTTGGAGCTCATCAGACTCCTTCTCCTGCAAATAGAAGAAATAGAGATTTAAAAATAAAGATGAGCTCTGGGGGGCATTTCATAAAGCTGTTCGTAGTTGACTTTATGAACAACTGGAATATGCAGTGCCAAAGAGGATGCTCAAGTTTTTCCTGATGTTTTGACAAGACGTGACTGCATTTCCCATAATCTCAACCAAATTGTGGCAAAAATATACCTTGCAATAAAAATGTTTTTAAGATATAGTAATGTAAATCTACATCTGCATATTTCATTGTTAGCTGATGGATTTATAACGACTGAGAATCCCATTTGGCTTGCTACATTCAAGTTGTTCATGAAGTCATTCGTAACATTATGAACAGCTACATGAAACATCCCCTGGTCATACAATTACACAATGAAAGAATCTATCTCCAAGGAAATGTGAATGGGTGAATATTTCTACATAAAACAGGTGTCTATGTGCAACATTCAAATACTCAAATCGATAAGAAATTAACCCACTTTACCCCCAAAGTCACACACAGAACACAGAAATTAATACATGGAACCATACACAAATGTGGTATGGATATTCGGCCTGAAAAATTTTTTCATAAACTTCTTGTCTTACTTCCAATATGAGGGCATTAGAAGAGCAATTCTTTTCAGGAAACCTTACTACTAATTCTCATAAAAAGAATAAGAAAGCTCACAAATGACTCAAGCTTCTCTTTCAAGTATACACATGTCATGGTAAACGCAAAAAAAAAAAAATTGTGGTGCTTTGTTTTAAATGAATGGCAAATGACTGAGCGATGTAAAAAAGGCCTGACCTTTGACATACATACCCCCCAAATCTATTCTGATCGTCTTCCTGTGGTGATGCATACTAACCCCAAGTTTAAAGATCATACCTCCAATAGTTCTGCAATAACAAGGCTAACATGTAAAATGTTGGAAATGACTTCTGTGACTCATGACCCTACATAGGTACCACAAAATCTCATCAGATCGTCTTTCTATCGTGCAACATGCCAGCACCAAGTTTGAAGTTCATACCTCAAATGGTTCTTGAAACATAAGACCCAGTTTTATTACTGTCTATGTTGATATACATGTATAAATACATTTATTCAGACATTTCTATATTCTGTTATTTTTCATAATTTTCCACTGACCTTCCTGGGGTGAATGACCACTGACACGTGGCAATTGTTCTCAGTGGCAAACTTCCTGAAGGCGGCGATGATGTTGTCGTAGATTGCAAAGCGGTCAACAGATAGCTGGCGTTCAGAGAAGCCAACCATGAACTGGAGGTTGTCTAGGATAACATGCTCGATGTCATGGACATAGACAGAATGAGACATGGCCTATCACGGAAAGACAAGAAAAAGAGAAAAAAAGTCAGTGGTGGGAGCAGGGGGGTGTTTCATAAAGACTAAGATTGACTCAAATCGCTCTTAACTATGGCAGGCCATTAATGCCACTGTTTGCTTTCACCATCGGTCTCTCAAGGGATGTGCAAATCATTGTCAAAATTTGATGAATTTACATTTTTTTCTTTTCTTCATCAATGAACTATGAAAAAATTGTAAATTTTGCAGATTTTTTACCATGATTTGCAAATCCTTTGAGAGACCCATGGTGAAAGAAAACAGTGGCATGAATGGCCAGTCACAGTTAAGTGCAATTTTAGTCAATCTTAGTCTTTGTGAAATACCCCCCTGGTCACTTAACCCGCTGAACACCAAGTCCAAGATAGCCGGTTGTGGTCTATGGAAAATGTGTGTTAAACTACAATCAAATAATGATCAGTGGGTTCAAATGGGATATACTGGGTTTGATGCACAGTCAGGGTACTGGTATCCTAGACTATAAAAGGCATTATTACTTCTTGAATGGGTCCTTGAACTGTAACTCATTGTTTAGAAAGCCCATTTATGCTTTGGTGAATTATATTTTCATCACATTCATCAATATTATCATTAAAACAAATGAGTTACACAAGAGCTGTGAAACTCTCATATCATTTAAAGACATTGGTTAACATTGTTATGATTTCTAAAAATCTTGTTTTGTAACTTGAAAATGGGATAAACATAAGGGTTATAGTGTAAAAATACCAGTCTGAAAGTTTTAATGTATAAAATCCACAGGAAGTATTTTTAAATATCAAAAATGTGAACCAATGTTTGAAACATATACAAGGGTCGGTTGCACAGAATAGACATAAGGAGTGCGCATGACTCACCTTACACTACTGTGTGTATTGGCGTATCACGCTGCGGGAGGCACATAACAGCATTTTCAAATTCAAGCAAAGTAGTCCTCTTAGTGATTGTCTCGTGAGACGACGGATAATAAAATCGCCGGTTGCGTCTAACTTACACTTTTTCATTCCAAATTACAGTTGGTTTCAGGGTTTTTGAGTACAAATACAAGTACTCATACACATGTTTCATATTAGTTTGAGAATTTTTTAAATCAGCTACTCACAAAGTTAGCCATTGCCTTTAAGAGATGTCTGAAAACACATCTTTTCTAAATTTCTTTCTGTTGTTTACTGTGTAAGTTTATGTCATACTGTTTTATTTCTTTGTGTGTTTCTCTGTTTGATGTGCTTTGTATCCAAATTTGAAAAGGTGCTTTATAAATGAAAGTTATTAATATTATTATTATTATTATTATTAATATTAATTCAAACCAGTGCCACATATACGGCTTCATGAGATTATTTTTGCTGACTCACATCAATAACAGTCTTGAGATTCTGTTGTCCATGGAATGTCATGAAGTGCAAGGGAAGCAGCTCAAACTTATCGGCCCAGCGATCAAACTTGTCAATGTTCTTCTCTAAATTGCACCTAATAAACAAACAGAGATGGAACAAGTCTTACTCTAAGTACCACATTAGACAGAACTAAATGAGCTGACCCCTCTGCTGCACAAATAGATTAAGAATGATCTTAAGGGATCTTGCAACCACATAATGAGGGGGGGGGTATTTTATTATTTTTTCTTGTAATGTTACACTGGGTACTGAATATCATGCATTAGGAACAAACTTCCTAATGGGTACAACTATGATCTTCACAATGACAAAATTAACCCAACTCTCTGTCAGCTGTCATACAAACGTCTTAATTTTTTAGGCACGGTAAGCTATTACTCACAGATACTTATTTAGGCTTTTCTTGATATATTCTGAGATATTTTAGTCAAAAAATCTTTCTTTAAAAAAAGGGGCCTTTTAGTGAATAAATAATTGTACAGATAACACAATGGAAGGATTTTTCTTACAATGAAAACTGAGTTAGCATGATTTGGGCGAGATCTTGTAATATTCTAAGAGATTTTATTTAAAAAAAAACTCTATTTCTAACAGGGCCTTTTCATAGAGAATTTGTAGTTATAAAAAAAAGATTATGATAGGATTATACTTACATTGAGAACTGAGTTAGCATAATTTTGGCAAGGCGAACATTCTGGATCTCAAAACTGCCCCATAGTGTATTCACCTGGATTAGAAAGAGAATGAATAAAATAACTGAATGTTTACTTTACCTAATACTCCCCTCAAAATAAAAGGGCTATTTAATTCTTGCTTTAATAATTTCCTTATGGTACAATTTCAATCATGTCATTACTGTCAAAGCAATCACACACAAGTAGCTAAAAAAAAAGGAAAATGACAGAGATAATGATATTTCTATGCTAAGGTGGAAACATTTTGTTACTTTGACTTCAAAGATTTTTTGTCTGTTTCTTGAGGTCATCTATTTCATTGTTTGGCAGTCACAGTAACAGAAGGTAGCTTAATATATAGTGAAACAGAGTGGTGCTAAAAGACACTTGCAGATCCCGAACAGTACTGACATCAATATGCCTTTTACATGTATGTTCTTTACACATCTTTTTGCACCAAACCATTTCACTATGAACCCTGTCAATTACCCTTACTGAGGAGTGTTTCATCAAGTGTCTTGTCAGTGATTTTTACCAACAACTGCTATAAGCTACTGAAATCCTTGCATCTGATTGGCTGAGAGCAAATATGTCAGTAAAAATCACTTACAAGACACTTGATGAACCCCCCCCCCCCCCCCCCCCCCCCCCGGACTATCTTTAAAAATGTTATCCTCCAGACAACTAACTGCTGGATAACCACCCCTCCAGACATCACCAGCACTGATGTTTCTGGGTATTTGTCTGAGAAGCAATTGTCCTAGAGGCATCCTGGTCCTAGCAGATAGTTTTCTTAGAAATAACTATTGGGGATAGTGGTCTGTGGATTGCCAGGCCAAAAGTAGTCATTCCAACAAGTTTTATTGCAGAATGAGATGAATAAGTTTCACTTTTATTGCTTCTGACAGCATATTTTTTAATAAACTTAATTATTCTATTATGTTATAATTTTCCATATGCTTTGGTTGGTTAATTTTACTGTAAAATCATCATTTAGTGTTTATTTGTTTCTGCATTATTTTAGTCATGTTTCATACTGTATGTATACATTTGCTTTTAACTGTGAGCTCAAATTCTAAGTCACTGGACTTCTGCTGAGTAGTTTTAATAAAACTCATTTGAATTCGAATTACACTGAATATCAAATAATCTACATAATAATAATACTAAATTTATGAAGCGCATAATGAGCATTCACTTCTCTATGCGCTGTACATTTTGAAATACAACAAAATACAAACAAACAAATGAGTAGCAAGTATTACAATCAACAAAATAGGTACATAATTAACAAAAAAGGTATTGAATGTTAATCATAATAAGGAAGAAGGAAAAGGTGGGTTTTAAGTACGGATTTGAAATTTGCAAAATTGGGTGACTGTCGAATGTTTTGTGGGGGATTGTTCCAAAGATTCAGTCCAGCAACTGCTAACATGCTATGGTAAATTTCTAAAGTACTCTTTCCTTGAGTTTCCCTAGGCTTACCCCTTGCATACAGAGATCCAAGGAATATTCTGCCATGAACGTTGTCTTTCCCGACCCTGTGGGACCTGTGAAGACGGTCAGCTCGCCCCTTCTGTGACCCTTCATGTGCTTGTTAAGGAGGGGATATCGCTTCCACTGTCAAACAAGAAGACACACTCGGTGACAGAACATGATGAGCAAAATTCCTCGACTGGATCATTGTAAGAGAGGGCATGACCACAACCCCCCCCCCCTCCATCATTTTTTTTTTCCTTTTCCAGCGAATAATTTGGCATTTTTAGAGGTTTGTCAGGAAATCAATGAAACTGATTATCTTATATTTCTCTGTTTATAAAAAGAAAGTGCAACACTGAAAATGTTTTACAATATTCTTGGAGGAACTACAGAATCTAATTACCATCTTTTACTCCTCTTGTACTCTATACTCTTTCGTAAATTTGGTCTGAGATTTACCCCAGCTTTAAGATTTTGCTTTTGTGATTCCTAGTTTTAAAGTAAAGTCAAATAGAATACAGAATGTCTTGCATTAGAATAACCCCAAGAATAGTTTTTGCTGAGGGAAAAATACATTCATACTAGAAATTGTCTTTTTTTCAAAATTAAATTTCAGAGCAAGAATTTTTTGCCAAAAGCATAGGAAAGGTTAACTGTATTTTTTGACCTTCATTTGACCTCACCTTGACCCCTGCCACCTGTTCAGCATGAGACAGTTCTCCGAGCACTTCATCCCTGAGAGCACGGAAGGAGACGATAGACTTATGACTCATGGGTGTAGCTTGTCTGAGGATATTCTTGAGACTGAGACCATTGCTTAGAGCTTGTAGAGGGCCAGGATGGGCATCAAGGGGTCTGAAGATTAATATCAAGAAATGTGTAAGACATCAAACAGTTTATGGTTATGTAAAAGTGGTAGGTGATAGATGGACTTGAGCCACAAGAACATGCTTGACAAGGGATGTTTTAAAGGCCGAGTCCTTGGTGAGGGTTTGTAAGCTAGGAATTTATCAGAAGCACCAAGATGTCTGGAGGAAGAAGATGTACAGTGTACATGGGCATATAAATAAACTACAGTGCGTCCCAGAAAAAAAAGAACCCTAAAACAAAGGATTATTGTGCGGAAGCAATGGGGCATGTGATTTAATAACATGTTCAAAATAAACTTTGACTTATTCTCTTTCAAATGCTACATTAAGCAAACTTATTCCTTCATGCATCTCTGATTACCATGACTTTGAAAATTTAATGTCAAAATCCATTTGCTACACTTTTGGGGAAAAAAAAATCTTTAACAAATGACCAAGTAACCAATCTAAAATTAGATTGATCAGTTGATCTCAAGGAATTTGGTTAACGATAAACACTCTCTGTTCAGTGGTTAGCTAAACCATGTTCTGTAGGTTTGGTAAAGTAGGAGTGTTTCATTCACCAATTAATTTGCTTGATTGATTCATCACCCAAGCACTCCCCCTTTTATGACAGATGAGGACAATGGACATTCATTTCAACAGACCTGTTCACCAACATTATTCACTTAGTTGTCGCTATGTCAGACAAGTCTCAGAAATATTCAAATGTTATGCATACCTTTTGAACAAACTAAGGTTAGCTATGATTGGTCAAAGGTGTCGAACCTGATTGTTTTATGTTTTATCTTATCTTCACTCATTCAAATGTCATAACAAATTTTGAAGGCAAATTTTTCATTGATTTGAACTGCACAAAACTGCCAACATGCATGACCACTATGCAAGTTAAGCCAAAAAGTGTAGCAAATGGTTTTTTACATTGAATTTTCAAAGTCACGGTACTCAGAGTTACATGAATTAATAAGTTTGCTTAATGTTTTATTTGAACGAGCGTAAGTCAAAGTTCATTTTGAACATGTGTTTTCAATAATACGCCCCATTGCTTCCGCACAATAAGCCTTTGTTTTAGGGTTCTGTTTTTTTCTGGGATGCACTGTACAACATTTCTAGCTATAGACAATCAATGATTAGTTGAATACAGAAAGACAAATGTCTCAATATCTTATTCACATACTTTGAACTATAGAATCAAGATAGTGGAAGAACCAGGCCAAAAAAAAAGGGAGGGGGGAGAAAAGGTCACAAATTTGGAAAATTGTTATGACAAGAACCAAATCCATTGTTCAAAGATAGACAACAAGAATAGGCTGAGGGTTCCCTGCAAGCAATGACCTACATAAAGATAAAAAATACCTGTCAAAATAACCGTTAAAGTGATTACACAATGATTAAAAATTTTTTGACATATGATCAAGAATAGTCCACCTGCACACCCCCAATAGTGATATCGGGAGGAGAGACCTGAGGGTTACAGTGATTCAGTTCGCTTTTCCCCTCCCAGGCACAGGTGACGCCAAACCAATAATAATAATAATAATAGAATTCTAAGATCAATAACATTAAAAATTTAATGATTTTCAATCGAAATCAATGCATTTTGGCACATTATTTGTGATTAGTCAATGGTTGACCTAAAAATTTGAGTATGAGGTATGACGTAGATGTGGTTTATCCAGCTTCGCACGTTGCAGTTGTGGCGCACGCTAGACTGTACAATATGTATTATACCTTGCACGCATTTTGCTAGAAGTGCGCGACAAGATAACCACAATGATGTCATTGTGGGTACCCAATTGAAACTGGGACACAGCTGAGGGGCCAAAAATAGGCTGAAATCTTACCATATTTTGGGTTTTTCTCGGCAACACAACTTTTTTTAAACTTTAGGCAGATGATTTTCTGCTAATAAAATCATGCTTTTTTAAATGAAGGAACATTGTTTCAGCATTGGGTACCCCCTTTAAAATACCCCTTTCATGGCAAAAAGTGCTTACCTGATAAAATAGCACCTCTTTGGGTTGAGCTTCCTTCCAAAACTTTTCGCTGCTTCCCAGGACCTCATGTCATTCCCAAACCACAGCACAATCTTCTGGAACTGCTCCAGGAGCGGCAAAACCTGTCAAACGTTCACAGAAGTATTCATGAGCATTGGGACGTTATAAATTTAGAACTAGACAAAGCTTAGCACATAGTAGGGTGTGATTTGAGCAGTAAGACATGGCATACAGTGGTGCTGTATAATTATGAATATTATCATTTTATCATTATTTTTATTATAATTACTATTAGTATTGTTATTTTTATTATTATCAATTACATTTATCATCATCATCATCATTATCATCATCATCATCCATTTTTTATCAATTTACTTCTATCATTACTATTAAAAATCATTCTTATGATTATGATTGATATTGACCTGCCCCCCCCCCCCATTAAAAAAAAAAAAATCATCATTAAATTTGTGATTTCCATTGTGATATATGTGAAGCATTTTCCACATCCCTCTCTTTTCCCGTCTTTCCATCACCCTCCCCGCTTTATCTTTATCTCTATCCCGCTCCCTTTCTATCTCTCTCTTCCTGACTAAAGCCAAGGTAATAATATCCAAAGTCCTTTGGAAGCACATAAAGACATTAAAGGAGAATGCAACCCAGACATCAGTGTGCTTCCAGTGAATGAAGAAAAAACAAGAAGAATAAACAGTGAAAGTTTGAGGAAATCCGGACAATCTGTTCAAGAGTTATGAACTTTGAAAGTTTAAGTTAATCCTTATTATAGGGATCCTTAAATTGGCAACTTTGCCAGCATCTGTGATGTCATCGTGGGCAACTCTCCATTCATTTTGTACACAGAATTCAACATTTTCTTAATTTTCAGGAGAAATTAAAATTCTTTTGATTTATTGTTTGAGTATGACATGGCTTTATCAATTCTGCAAGCATATTGGGAAGAATTATGTTGATTCCTAACGTGAAATTTCATATAAATCAATTTTTTGGAAAATTATGTACAAAATGAATTGAGAGTTGTCCACGATGACATCACAGATGCTGGCAAAGTTGCCAACTCAAGAATCCTCATAATAGGGATTTACTGAAACTTTCAAAATTCATAACTCTTGAACAGATTGTCCGATTTTGCTCACACTTTCACTGTTTACTCTTTTGGGTCATCTTTATTCATGAAGAGCACACTGATGTTTGGGTTGCATTCTCCTTTAAATAATAATGTGATATGTGCTGCACAGAAATGTAATATTATTATTATTACTATTCAATCAAAGCTTTTATCTCTCTCTTCAGTATTCAATTTTCCAATCAGTTTTTCAGGTATCTTTTCTACCATTGTCCCATACCTCTTGTGGAAGGTAGGCTGTACCCCTAGGGAGGGCTAGAACTGACTGACCGGTCACCTCGCTGACTGCCATTGCATCCAACTCACTGGCTGTAAGGATGATCTCTGAGTGTTGAGGCTGGACTAGGTGAAATCCAAATAGGCCAGGAGAAAAGTCCCTGAATAAAAAACAACAAAATCACACTTTGAACTGAATTCAATGAAAGTCAAGGGGGAATTATTTATTGATTTTTCTGATTTACTCCATGCAAAGGAAACTCAGGTAAAGGTGTAATGATCATAAAAAGTAAACAAGTTTACTGAAACTTCCTAGGAAACGGAGCATTCTTTGAAATTTGTCTATATGTTGCCGATTTGAGAAAGGTTTTTTCCTTACAAAATGACATATATATGCAAATCAGAATGAAACTGACATGAAAAATTGTGGGGCTTTTTTTCTGCTTAGTAGCATGTGCATGTATGTGATGAATAGGAAAATGAGTGGTAAAGTTTGAAAAATGTGAAATAATGTCTAAAGTAACACACACCAAAGAGAATTAGCTTTGAAACTGTAAAGGGACCGGTGTAAACACCACCGTAATGTACCTTGGCATGACAGTGGATTGCACACGGTTTGAATGTGAATCTTCAGCCTCATCAGGGTCCTGTTTACACATGTCAACCAAACTCGTTCCTCTGAGCTGACCTTCAGGACCATAATGTGGCAGCACCAAGATCTTACGTTTTGCGTCTGTTCTTGCATGAAATCTATCAAAGGTTTCTGTGGAGAGTGACTGCAAAGTCAAAGGATGAAATAGTTCTTTAGACATCTTTGGAACCAACTGTGAGCACAATATGAGTAAAGCAAATCTAAAAAAATTCTATTCTCTCCATGCAAGAGAATATTTGTGTAAACAAATTTGGTCTTGGCCTTTTCACACCAACCCCAATTCTCCAAAACTGTAATCTGTACATGTGGATGTTGCAAAAGAAGAGAAAATTTACCACGACAGCATTCAAACAGTTAAGTCGGGTAGGAGTCTGAAATCATATTGTATAGTCAGTGAGTTAAAGCTGGGCATGTTGGTTCAATCGATAGAGCGTCCGCCTCATGAACGGGAGGTCACGGGTTCAATCCCTAGCCGAGTCATACCAAACACCTTCTGCCTTCCAGCCAGGCGCATGGCATATAAGAATGGAGAAGGGTATAATAACATACATGTATTATGTCATGCAGAGTCTGCTGGGAGAGCAGGTGAAAAACTGAAGTGGCTACCCTGGATAAATATGACGTTATGTTATTGTTGTTATCAATATTCTGCCAAGCACGGATTCTAAATTCTCATGATGGAATGCAGTCACAATAAACCTTTGAACTATCACCAGCTATTTTTTTTTAAATGGATTCATAACAGAATCACTTACCCCTGCTCCAAATTTGTCTTTCAACTTCCTCAAGGAGTCACTCCGTAGCTCATTCAGATTTGTGCCCTTTTCCCACAATGCCTCTGCATCTTTGACCTCTGCCCTCCACTCCTGGTCACATGACTGTTCCTTAGGTAGTTTGGGGGTGCTGTTCTTCTTCTTGGTCTGCCTCTTAGCGATGGCTAAGCTGTCAGTTAAGTTTGACCAAGAGCTACACACTCTACTACACTGACATTGGCAGTGACCTGAAGGTACAAAGGTCACGAGGTCAAGGTTAAAGTTATCAGATACAGCATATTCCCAGTCTATAATATTATTCTAAAATGCACAGAATATGACAGCTCAAATTTCAGATATTTGTCATTATATTCTACATACTAAGAATCTTGCTGTAGGATTGGTCAAAATTAATCACATGATAAAGTGTAGTTTCCCCATCAATCAACACACCTGACAAGTAAAGTTCGTCATTCTGTGGTGATGGAACTTTTTTGTTTCGCTGATCACTCGACTAATAAATTTTGCCCATAGAGTCACAACACGTTATCAATTTTTTTGAGTTCTCGCAAAATAAAAGTGCATTGCCACTCTGCTTTTTTGTTCCATTTTTTTCCATCACATCCGATGATCACATCTTTGTGTCTTGTTGTGAGTAAACGCGGGCAGAAAGAAAAGTGCGTAAACTCTGATCCAGCGTAACGTCACAGTAAAATTATTTGCTTTCTTTTGTGACGTCACAATCAGCTTACCTGTTGAGCCGTTGAGAGCTGTAAGTCGTGCGCGCGCAATACTTGTGTCACAAGATACGCGCTAAATAAAACAGGCATTGCAGTGCAGTCGGCCGGAACTTCTTCCCCTGTTTTAAACCTTGATTTTTAAACCAGAATTCTTCTCCTACAAAGAGAAGTAAAATTATTCTCTTTGTTTCAGTACAGTTAAATGGTTTCAGATGAGGAATATAAAGAAAATAATCACCTTTTGGTTTCAGGCAATGAGACAAACTATCACTTCCTCAGCGATCTGGATGTAACGCTATCTTTCCTCAGCTTCGCTTTGGAAAGATAGCTACATCCAGATCGCCTCGGAAGTGATAGTTTGTTCATCATCTTCACCAACGGTGATTATTTGCTTAATATTCAGGACCTCGGCAGAAGGCATGAGGTGACTATAAACCAACTTATCTTTTTTGTTTGTTTGTTTGGAGAAAAGAGTGAAATACAACATTTTCATTGCAAACATTGTTTTCTTTCAAAACCCTCAGACAATTAGTTTTCACTGCATATAATTATATGCAATACAATTATATGCATATAATTATATGGAGCTCCGTGATGATTTGAAGCGTTCTGTATCTGGTCAACATTTCAAACCTGTTTTTTTACCTGTGGTCATATTCACATAGAGTTGCTTCTCTTTTGACTTAGCACCCCTCTCTGCAGCTATTTCTGGGTCTACACAGTATGGACATGTCAACCTCAAGCATGTGTAACCTGTTGAAACTTGGCACCCATTGTCCTTGAAGAATTTCCTTATCTCAGAGAGACTTGGGGAGGAGACCACCTCAACAGTGTTGAATTTCACCAGCCTAGGTGCTACTGCAGCAGTGAACAGCGTCCTGCCCAGGAAATGTTGTCCCCTCTGAAGCCTTTGAAGTATGGCGGCCATACCATATACCGTTCACATTTCATAAACTATAGAATACAACATAATAGAGGAAATAAGAGTGTTGTTCAGTGGGATGAATTTTGATTGGGTGATATTGGTTTTGGAAATTGGAGTAAATCATGCATGTGGTAGATTCCTCTTCCTACTGCTGTCTCACTTCTCCTAGCCTAGCCAGTCCCCCCCCCCCCCCCCCCCCCCCCCGCCAATATGGATCTAATGCGTATGGCAAGACCTCTGCATGAAGATGTTATCAATTTATAATGCAATATGCTTGCATGCTTACACAACTACAAAAGAGCCCAATGCCATTGGTGATGGGGAGCTTTAATTACCTGTGAAAACTGTAAAGATTTAAAGATGTTTGGTGGAAGTTTATCTGCCAATTTCTATTCATCTTTCAAGTGAGTACACATACATGTAGGTCTAGGGTCTACTAAAAAAAAAGTCAGAATTATCGCGACCTAAGAACTTCTAGTTCTTATCTTATCATATCTCTGTTAATTTTTGATAAATAGGAATTTTAAAATTTCAAATGTCCAAAATGGGAATTTTACTACCATAACTGTGGTTTATGAGAGACTTACAAAGATTTTAGCAACTGATTAGAATATTATTATTCATATCATTTTTTCTTTGAAGTGTTTTTTTATTGTTGTTGTTTTAAAATATTCTTTTCTTTTCTTTCAGTGACATCATAAATTGACAAGCAACTTCATACCACTCATCCTGTGTACTCGGTCAATGAATTGGCCTCGTCCGCCAAATGTGCCCAGTCTGTACCGAAACTAAATATCATGCTTCTTTGTTTGTTTTTTTACCTTTATTTCCACATTTTACCTTTCAGTATCACCTACTTTCAGTATCACCAATGGCATCTATCAAAAAATGTACATGGACCATCAGACCTTCTCAGTATAAGAAATTTTTAAAAATATATAAACAGTCACCTCTTTTGTGGTTCTGCTGCTCAGCATTGCTCAGTGTACAAATCAACCTTTTCTAAAAGTTCGTAAAGAGACAATCGCAAAAAAAAAAAAAAAAAAAT
Source organism: Echinometra lucunter (assembly GCA_029962745.1). Classification (NCBI taxonomy): domain Eukaryota; kingdom Metazoa; phylum Echinodermata; class Echinoidea; order Camarodonta; family Echinometridae; genus Echinometra; species Echinometra lucunter. The sequence continues at coordinate 4,312,632 of CM057163.1, read as the reverse complement.
CACATCGCGCAATTTGTGTATGTACCTATGGGGAGCACTGATAGAGATCAGTGATGGGCAGCCAACTTAAACACATGACGGCAGCAGATCAATTGACATTACTCGACGGCATGCTGTCGACCTACGAGTCCGATAAGCGTCAGTTTTTTTCCTTAAAATTCACCATTTTCAGCTCATTCATCAGATACGAAGCAGAAAGGGAAAATTGAGAGCCTCAGGAACATTGCTGGTAAGTAAAATCAAAACTTTTCTCCTCTATTATAGAAAATCTAAGTCAATGTATTTTGCGTACGCGTCAGCAATTAGTTTCGCTATTCAAAACGCCGTTTGCTTCATTTCATACCACACAGACACACACACACAGTCCACTCACAGTCTCACACTTGATGCTTCGGTTAGGTATACTAACCTCGCACTGCAGACGCGAACTAATATGCAATTTTTAGAACCCCTAAACTCAGACCCTCATAACAGCTCTTAACGCTCTTATTTGAGGCCCATTTTTTAATGAAACTAATATTTGGGTCTTACATTACATTACATTGCAAGTATAACTAGAAATAACCAAACAGTAAAAAAATCACGCATTTTTGGTCTTACCTTGCAGCAAGTCAACAGCATATTCCTCTTTCGTCTGTGCTGCCGAGCATGCATGCTGGCGTGCTTACCGATTTGAACAGACTCAATTCAAGTCGTTGAAATTTAATAGAAAATTTCATGAAAACTCAATGCGCTATTTCTCGCAATAAAAGCTCTGTGTATAATATGTAAAGAACACCACCTTTCGATATGTTGATTGGAAATGGGAAAGAAGACCTAAAAATACATTTGGGCGGCAAATCCTTTCTAAAAATATATCTAGCGGCATGAAACGAAAAAAAGTTTTGCGAGAATTCTCGAACTTTGACCTGTTATGTAAACGACCATCGATGTAAACAACGAATTCTCGAGTTGGCCGCGCGCTGGGGAGACATTTCACAACCTCAACCTCGCCACTGGGCCACCAACTACAGAATTACAAGACATCTTCTATTTCCGTGCTACCAACCTACCTACATACGTCGCCACCAACCTCGCCACCATGTACTTTTATGTACAGGCAATAAAATTACATGTATTTGTCATTTGCATAACATTATATGTTATCCCGGTCTGTTACTGTTTCTTCGTTTACTTTAAAGTGTTGAAATGTGGCACTTAGTATTTCTTTTAAGAAGTGTATTTATTATTATCTTTTTCCACATAAAAGTTGTACACGCGACTGGGTTGTGGAATGTCTCCCCTGTACAGCCCAAAGAATAGACGCCCTCTTTCGAAGGGAAAGTGTACAGAGTTGACGATACCCCCGAAATGGGGTAGTGTTTCAGCATTCGGACAAGAAAATTCATCGTAGAATCTGATTTTGGATGGAAGAGTTTCAAAGGACTTCAGCAGATAAGTGCAGATTGTCTGGTATGATTCATGCAACATGTTGATCATGCTTATATTAACATTAAATGTCTAACGCGGACCACAGGTGCCCTTTTATTTACATAGCCTACGGTACTGAGAATTGCACACGCCGATGCGGCAATGGCTCCCTGAGTGCACAAAGTCCAGTAAAATCAAAGACATGAAAGAACAAAGAATTTATAAACATGGTTTTACAGTTTGTAAATTACTTCACACCTTGTTAAGCAACAATGTAATTAGATATAACTGGTCCATTTCCGGTTTTTCTTTCAATGAAAGAAAGTGTTGAAAAATGGGGATAGTGAAACTGAAACTGTCACCTCCAGCTAGCAGCTCCCCCCCCCCCCCCCCCCACCCCCGGATTTATGCCAATGACTATAGCATATTTATCTGAGATTGCATAACGTATTTATATGAGATTGTAAAACCTCGCATTAAACGCCATTAGCAGAGTGAGTGAAGTTTATTGCAAATTGTATACCAATGACAATGTCAGTAGAAATTACTGACATGATTCCTCACGAATGGGACTGTACCTAACCATGCTAACTAAGCAAACTACACGCAACACATGATTTCTGCACATTTAATTCAGCGACATCCGTGTAAGTAACATTCAATTTTTGCCTATAGATACTAAACAAAGATAAATTAGAAACATTCCAACACTCCAACACTTACCAATACTTTACAGGTGTAAACATAACTCTAGAAAGTCAATGCAAGTATTGTGCTATTACCTAATCCCAAATGGGTTTGTTTTGAAAATGGCGCGAGCTGGCACTTCCGGGTCTAAAAACCAGTGCAGTTTCACAAGGTAAGCACTATATAGGTACCAATCCTGCAGACGCAAGCTGAAACCCTAACCCTAATCCTAACCCTAATCCTAACCATAACCCTAACCCTAATCCTAACCCTAATCCTAATCCTAATCCTAATCCTATGAATGTTTAAGAATATTTATGAGCTTCCGTCTGCAGGATTGGTGCCTATATAGTGCTTACCGTTTCACAATCATGGCTCCTCCCCCCTTTACCGCTCGTGAACGGGACTTTTGATTAATACGAACGACATTTACATAATATTGCAATACTTTTGGGGGCGTCTTGCTGCTTATAAGCAGTAGAGATGCTGAATTTAAATTCAAAATACAGAGCAGCTCCCCCAGACGTGTCAATACTGCCGGAGTCCTATCAGGAAACCAGGATCTAAATTACCCCGCCTAATATGGTGGGGGGGGGGGGGGGGGTCGCTCTGTTCATCTAATGCATGGGTCGCTTTTTTTGCTAAAAATCCCTAAACATGACATGCCCAACACATGGGCAACTTTATGGTTCAGAATAATATTCTCGCCCATGTTGTCGCACCAAATCCCTTATTCTGTCCAACTTCAGCTGCACACACCCGTTGAACCAAATCTGAGTACCCTCCCCCCCCCCCCCCCCCCGGAGGGGATCTGTGTCCAGAACTCAACCATAACCAACCTTATAAGCAAAATTTGACTGGCAAAAGCCATTTCGTAGTCACCCTAGATCAACATGGGCCACCGGCGTAAATCCGTTTCGATGAGTGGGGGGGGGGGGGGGGGTGATAGAAATTTTTGCCGATGTTTCTTGTGCGAATTCACGCTCAAGTACACGCACACACAAACATACGGAATAAAGAACATCACCAGTCCTGATCGACGAGGGTTGGCGCGGGGGTGCGTGTCTCTCCGTTCTCTTTGTTTGCTTGTTTTTGTTTTTGTTGTTGTGTTTATTTTTTTTTTCATAACGCAGAAGGCGCCGCTGTGCACTTTCATCATATTCACATAACCCGAGCATCGCGCGTGAAATCGGAGCCTTCTCACAACACTGGTGCCTCAGATAATATTCATACCCCCCCCCCCCTTTAACAAAATCCTTGGTCCGTCTCTGCTAAATCATGTAAATAGGCTACAGCAAACCGCAATGTAGACAGAATTCATGATTTTCGAACAAAGAACTTCCTAACAATCTCTTCTGTTTTTTAGATAAGATGAGTCATTAAAAAAAAAAAAAAAAAAAACAATGCGGTAATTCGTTCCTGTCCAGTCGGTTTTAAATTTCTTTGGAATACTAGTAACAATTATATTTTTTAAAAAAAGAAAGAAAAAAGAACGCTAATTTTGGGAAAGTTGCACAGGTTAGGCTACAATGGCCTACAGAACAAATACAAAAAGAGGAGCCACAGTGTAAAAAGGGGAAGGCCTTCTGAGAAGGGGAGAAGAGAGAGGAGAGAGAGACAGAGAGACAGACAGACAGAGACAGAATTAAGAGGGGAGGGATCGAGGGGAAGAGAGAAAGAGAGAGGGAGAAAAAAGGCTGAAAAGGTCGATCAGAGAGACGGGAGAGAGAATTATGTATATAAACTTTAAAAAAAAAAGAAATAGAGAGAGAAAGAGATTTGAAAGAAAGGGACAAACAAAGAGAGAGGGAGAAAAAAGAGAAAGAGACAGAGATGGGAGAGGGGGAGGGAGAGAGAGAGAGAGAGAAATAAGAAAAGAGTGTGAGAGAACAGGAGAAAGAGACAGGCAGCAATAGAGGAGAACAGAGGAGAGGAGAGAGGGAGAAAAGGAGAAAGAGACAAACAGAGAAGAGAGAAGAGAAAGAGAGGGAGAGAGAGAGGTAGAGAGAATGATAGAAAAACTCTCAATTTAAATACAGAGGCAGATTAAGTGCAGACCCCCCCCCCCCTCACAAGAACAACAAAAGCTCATGAAACGTCTGAATTTCCTGGACCTGAGCGCCCTCCCCAGCCTCGATCCCACCCTGTGATAACCCAAGTTTGAATTTATGGCTAAAAATTAGACCAAATGCTGCTGCAAAGCGAAATAAAGGGAAAACACCCATTAAGAAACGATGCCCTTATTCGGGCCGATGGGAATTTTCATTAGAGGTATTGTGAAATATCATGGAAACAGTGTCATGCTTTACCGAAACCGACTTAATTCAACTTCCCGAACATTTTGATGAACATTAAAGTGCTGATCAGACCTCACTTGAATAGCGCGAATTCAATTAAGGTGCACCCTATTTACCTTGGGCGTATTATGTGAGCATGCATGCTCACTTTGGAGTTTACCTGCCGGGGCCAGCGCCCTACCTCCCCTGGACTCCTCCACCTAAAAAAGGGTTTAAAAAAAAAAAGCATTGGAAAATTGATATCGTACCTTCGACCCATAAAAATATACATCGGCCAGTTCCCTAAAGCGAATAAATAATAATAATTAGGGCCACCCTCAAAAAATAATAAAGATAATAAAATGAATTTAATGTCGAAAGTTCTTTTATCATATTTATTACAAAAGATGAATATCAGACTAGTTCCCCTCCCGGTTTAAAATGGCAAGTTCATTCAATTCATCCATTTAAAGTTTGTTTCTATTTTACCATTTTGATCGGACTCTAATGTTGAAGGTGCACAGGTTGATTTGGTAAGATCGCATACTCCCACCCCAAAAAACAATTTCAGTCAAAGTCCGCCCCTGTGTCAAATTAGAAAAAATGAATAGGAGCACCTCGTTCATCAAAACCTCAAAACCCTTCCACCCTTAGCATGCTCCTAACGCGTGCTAATTCTGGGCAATTCCGCGTCAGAAAAATAGTCACCTTACTTTACATTAATTTTATAGGCCTAGTAAAAACAATTACTTTGATAGCCCTGAATAGCCAAATTTTCTAATTAAAAAAAACGAAACAATAAAGAATTCCACAATCTTGTCTGTGGTGGTATAATGCATGTTTGATTTTAAAAGACATGTTTGAAGTTTAAAATTGCCCTTCTATAACAAGGGTTTCAATGGGATGTCCAAGAAGTTATAGACTTACGACGGTTTCGAGAAACGGCCCCCAGGAGGATAGACTTACAGAAATAAAGTTCCTTGTATGGTTAAGGCTTCTAAACTTTAGTGTGAGCAATAACTATATGAATAAATGAATAAATGAATAATAGATGACTAAACAAATAAATAGATAAATGAAATAAATAAATAAATGATAAAGGACCCTTTTTACAGCCTGCAGGGTGTGGAGAAGGATGTGTGGAAAACACTATTGCAGTAACTCAAGGAAGGAATTAAGAATGAAAGTTTTTTTAACGTACAAACAGAGGAAGGATAAAGATAAATGAGTCATTAAATTAAAAACAAATGCCCTGATTCATACCTGTCCAGACAAGTTTTGATTTAGAATAACATGCTGATCTATTACGTAAAAAGACAAAGCTGACCGATAACTTGGGGAAAGTTTGCACAGGTTAATGGCAGGCCTACAAAAAAAGGAAAAAAGAGGAGGGGTACTATGGCATGATTATGGAAAGAATAGCTCAGAGTATACAAAGAAAAGAAGAAAGAGAGAAAGAGAGAGAGCGGGAGAGAGAGAGAGAGAGAGAGAGAGAGAGAGAGAGAGAGAGAGAGAGAAAGAGGGAGAGGATATCATTTATTCATTTTTACCCTAAAGTGATTTTCATATTTCGGGGAGAGATGCAGGCATATCATTATTACTTTTTTACCCCAGTATACACCAGTGGTATGTGATTTTCATATTTAGTGCAATGTCTTTTTATTCTGATGAAAAAAAAATTCTTTCAAATATCAGTGACGGATTAAGTGAAGACCTCCCCCCCCCAAAAAAAAAAAAAAAAAAAAAAAATGCTCTTGGAACATCCGAATTTTCGGATCGGAACGCCCTCCCCAGTCTTGATCCGCCCCTGTGATAACGCAAGTTTGAATTAAGCTAAACATTCAGAACCATGCATAAACGCGAAACAAAGGAAAACTCCTTTTAAGGAACAAATGCCCTTATTCGGGCCGATGGGAATTTCCATTACAGGTATTTTGAAAGAGCATGAAAATTTAGTCATACTTTAGCAAAACCAGCGTGCAAAGTGTCTAGTACTGGTGTTGTTAAAATAGGTATGTTTTCAACTTGGATTGCCAAGAATGTTCATGGTGCATGGGCAAAACACGTCACCTGCAAATGGTTAATTCTGACAAAGGGTGGGAACCTATGGGTGGAACCATGGACCGTGGAGGCAAACGCCTTTTACCCGCATGTGAGATAACAAGGTGCACAGGCTGAGTTGGTCGGTTCTCATTACCCCCCCCCCCCCCCGAATCGATTTCATTCCCAGTCCGCCCCTGTACCGAGTGAGAGGTAAAAATATGTAGGGGCACCTGCCATTTTTATACTGGTGAGGCCTCGGAACTTTAGTGAGAACAAAATGAATAAATAATAAACAGTAAAGGCGGCTACCCTATAGACTTCTTCGGTTTGGGGTCTTTTTGTAACCATAATTGGAGGGCTTCAAATACTAGTACATGTTTAAGTATTATGCGTAACATTTTTATTGATTAATGCACTGACATAATAGAGCAACGCATCTCACTCACTGTGTAACACGTCAAATTATCTTTTCTTCTTATTTGGATATTTGGAACCCCCCCCCCCAACACACACGCTTATGGCCGACATTAAATAAAGTGTTTTACTGAATAGGTCTATAGCCAGAGCGGGGATGGAGTAAGGAAGTAGTACTTTGTGGTAGACAATATACAGGAAGGAAGCAAGAAAGAAAGTTGTTTTAACGCACCGGAATTATATGAAACGAATAGAGGAAGGAGGTGGGAAGGTGGCACTCCCATCAAAACTACTTGTTTTAATATTTCACATTAAAAAAAAAAACATTAAGAAAAAACATTCTTAGGAAGGAAAGGGCCGGGAACCTCCTCTCCGGGGTGTAGGCCAGGCCTATATAATTTGTAGGGGTTTCTCTCTCTCTCCCCCCCCCCCCTCTCTCTCTCTCTCTTTCTCTCTCTCTCTCTCTTTCTCTTTCTCTCTCTCTCTCTCTCTCTCTCTCTCTCTCTCTCTCTCTCTCTCTTTAAAGGAGAGCATTTGTGCATCATGGCACGCCTTTTTTTTTAAAAATAGATCTGAAATATTCAATATTCAGGCAATATTATTTTGTGCATCACCAGGAAACTGCCGAGATGACACCTATGTTTGTCGGCAATTGGTCCCGACACGACACCCCCCCCCCCCCCCCCCCACCAGCCGCTCACTGCTGAGGACAAACCTACGCCCTTGGTGCCAATAACTGTCAAGCAAGCCCTTGTTGTATTGCACTAATTCGGGTTTTGTGTGTGTGTGGGGGGGGGGGGTACGTGCGTGTGTGTGCGTCTATGTGTGTGTGGGTGTGTGTGTGTTTCCTAATCATAGTGGAGGAGCCTATGTTCCAAATATGGGGTTCGTGTGTAATTCATAATATTGGCAACCACTGCTCTACTTGATTCCTCGTGTGGAAAATTACATAGGTCTATCCTGCCATTTTTTGTATTGACCTTTGGGCGGAGGTCAAAGGTCAATGGTCATTACCATGACCAGTTTAGGTCGACCTTGGTATCAAATGTAGCAACTATTATAAGAAATATTTATCTCTTTATCAGTCATTGGACGTTTCAGTTTTCTGCAATATGCAAATGAGTCGACGTTTGCATAGTCAACAAAAATATGGCCATGGTAATGGTATATTATCTCGAGGGAACGAGATAATATCTCTCTTTTTAAAAAAAAAAAAAAAAATTCCCCATACATCCCTGGCTCCGTATACCCGATTAAAACAGTTGAGAATTAAGCCAAGCAAGCTGCAAAAAAACCCCACAAAATTATAATAACTCAATATTATTGTATCACAACATGAATGAGCTACATTAAATCGCCAAATACCATGTGGTCTATAATGCTATTTCCAGTATAATTTAGTTTTAGGACAAAAAATACACAAATGATGTTATATTAAAATTCAAAATTCAATGAAGTAAGGACGGAACGGAGGTAATGCAGGATAAAGAAAAAAAAAAGTGTCCCTCTATAATCGTTTATTTTAAAAGAATATATACAAATACCTGTTTATATTTGTTTTCATTCATTGTTAATTCGTTAATTTTTGTTCAGTTGTTTGTTTATATATTTCTATTCATTCATTTATACATTAACTTATTTAATTCATTTATTTATTCATTCATACATTTATTTATTTATTTATTCATTTATCTATTTATTTATTTAGTTAGTTAGTTATCTATTTATTTATTTATTTATTTATTTATTTATTCAGGCCTACATGTTTTTTCATTTATTTATCAATTTATCTGTATGTCCTTTTATTATAATCTGTTAACTATTCTGCATACTTTACATTTTATTTATCTAATCTATTAATATCCTGCATATTTCTTATTTTTCTGACGTTCCAGCTAGTGACGTTGATTCGCAGAATCGACTGTTTTATAGCGGAAATTCACGCGCTTATAGAATCATCGCCCTTGATGCTTTACAGCATTTTGATCAGCACGCACATCTTGGAAATCGATCAAGTTTCCTTTTAAGGACCATCCCCATGGTATACCTACCGGAGGGAAATTGTATCGAAAACACACTCACACAGAAGGGAAGCACGGAATCGATCTTATGCTGACGTTATTCTGATAACCTGAAAGGTGGTTTCGGGAAATAGTTTATAGAAAGGGACGATTGGTAGTAAGGTGATGGTCGGATTAAATTACAATAATCATTGTAGTCATGGTAGTCTTCTGTGCGCAATTTTCTCGATAGCTGATAGCTGTTCGTGGAATCATAGAAGTATATTTTGTGTATTATATTTTTCCCCAGCATAGTTTAATTCTTAATATTAAACCACAAATTACAAGGAAAAATGTGACATAGTAGGGTACATGAACCGAAAAACCCTTGTACCAGGCATGCCAGGTGCATTGTTAAGTCATGTAAGTGGTGAACGCCTAGATATAGGAGGACAGATATAATAATCGAATAATCGAAGTCGGCTTCGGTGATTTGGGGAGGATCTGGGACTGGTTTCTTTTTGCATTGGCCTAGCTGAATAAACCCTGACCAGGGCAGGATTCAGAATTTTTCAAAGGGGGGAGGGGGTCGGCTTTTTCAGGTGTCTGTTTTACCCGAAAAGGGGGTCCTCTGCATTTTTCACATGTATTTTACCCTAAAATTTGACCTTTTCTGCTTTTCAAAGGGGGGGGGGGGGCGGCAATTCGGCCTCCTGGATCCGCCCCTACTTACCCCTCCTCTGACCCCTCCATGGTTAAACCGAATCGAGATCTTTGCCCAAATTGTGACAAACCGATTATCAATCCTTTATAAACCAATTACAGTAGGAACTGCATGAACGGGGGTCCTGTAGTAAGCCAGTGAAACAAGATATGCAGTGATCAATGAATTCTTAAATTACAAAGCCATACCGCCCGGTACCCCGTGGCCATGTAATAAGCTGATATGCATGAGGTTCCATTGCGGAGGATGTATAATGGCCCAAATAGGCTGGGGGCGCCCTCCCCCTCCAGTTGAAGCAAAGATAAAAACTGTACAAAAACCAACCACCCCCTCCCCCCAAAACCAAAGCAAAGCAAAACAAAACAAAACAAAACAAAACCCAACAAACAATCCCCCCCCCCAAAACCCCCAAACAAACAAACACACCCCCACACACAAAAGAAAGGCAAAAGCAAAATAAAACAAAAGGAAAATTAAACATTACTTAGAAATGTTAAAGAAGCTTGTAGGGCTTTTGGAGATTGTGTGATGTGGGCGTTTGTTTTTGTTGTTCCGTTTCTTCTTTTTGACCGGCCTATATACCAAAATTTAGGGCATAATCCTGGTATGTTTCTCTTTCTCCGGTTTTTCTATCCTTCTTCTTTTTCCTTCTTCCTCTTTTTCTTCTTCTTTTTCTTCTTCCTCCTCCACCTCCTCCTCCTCCTCCTCCTCCTCCTCCTCCTCCTCCTCTTCTTCTTCTTCTTCTTCTTCTTCTTCTTCTTCTTCTTCTTCTTCTTCTTCTTCTTCTTCTTCTTCTTCTTCTCCTTCTTCTTCCTCTTCTCCCTCTTTCCCCGAATGATTATCACAGGCCTTATGTGCTCAGTTACCACCATGACATGTACATTACTTTATTTTAAAAAATATTTTAAAAAGGCTGCTAATTGAATTCTAAAATGACAATCAAAATTGGACAAAGTTTCGACGGGTGCATGCATTTCACCCCGTCCTTTAATTCAGATTGGTATATCTATTACAGGCCACCGTGAAAGGGCATTACTTCGAGCGGTGCGGCTCAGCACAATAATCATACCGGATGTGATTGTGAACTGCGTGTGAAGAGATCATTTTGAAGTAAACATTTCTTTGATGTGAATGCACAGAGCATGTAACGAGTAAGAGAGAGAGAGAGAGAGAGAGAGCTAAGCAAAATGCATATGGACAAAGATAGGAAAGAAGGAGAGGGCAGGGACGTAAATCCGCATTTTATACTTTAAGGGGACCTCATTTTGGTGGGGGATATCGGGGGCACCGTAATACCGTGATGTGGCCCCTTTGACGGTCCCGATTTTTGGCTCCCGATTTCGTTCTCAAGATACCCGAATTTCCATAAAAAATTGTCGTTTTAGTCAGACCACGGGGTATATGCACCCACACAAAAAAAAGGCCCGCAGCTAAGATTTTTTTCTTTCCTTTATAGGAGGGAGACATACGCGAAAAATTTAATGACTGAAAAAAAAATGGGGGGGGGGCATACCCTAGTTAGTGTGTAACCACCCATAAAGGGGGTGGATTCGGGAAGAAAAAGACAGGGGAGAGAGAAAGGGGAGAGTGGGACGTATGGAGAGAAGCCTGAGCGAGAGAAGGGGGATAGAGAAGATGTGGCTAGAATCAGAGAGAGAGAGAGAGAGAGAGTTATATAGGAAAGAGAGAGAAGATAGAGAAAGTTGGAGATACGGAGAGAGATAAAGAGACTAGGAGAGAAAGAGAAGAAAGAGAGAAGGAACATTAGTGTGTGAGATCGACTCAGATCTATGCAGACGTGCAGACTGAGGAAAAGGAGAAAATCATACTGAGCGAGCGTATGATATAGAAAGACAAAACAAGGAGAGTACAACATTAACCCCGATCTTTCCCCGTTTAATTTTTCCTAGGACCATGTGTACATTTTATACAAGTTCACATTTTGGGTCAAATCTTCGAAAACAACCATTTCCCTTTTCACCTGGAATTATAGGCCCAAACAGCGACAACAGCGGTCAAAGATTACTCACGTACTTCCGAATACGCCGAAAAGTGCGTCTGCTTTATTGTGCGAAATGGGAGGTCTATTACTGGAATAATGCAAAGTCCATTCTGGCAGCTCAGTGCGACAACTACTTATAATAAAAGAGGCAAGTTTTTCATATTCATTCTTCAATGTATTCGGAGTCAGACAAGACCACTTGACTGATAATATATGCGGGGGCGACATTAAGCAACAATCGTCCACAAAGCTTCCTCATTTTGGCTTAGTCAGCCCAGTCAGTCAGACCACGGCATTTCTTGGTTCGCAGACGGTGTGGTCAGAAAGGATGTTCGATAATTCCACCTTTTATGTTTTTCGTTCGACATCAGAGGAAATAGTTTGCTAGCCGTATCGATCGTTCCTTGAATGCGGATATCAGATGGACCGAGTGTGGACGCTCCACCCGGATGTGTGTATTGAATGACCGTGACTTGTCCCTATGAGTTCCCATTCGCTTTTTCACATGTAAGTTAACGTGTAAAAACTCGTACGATACCTGCACATACACAGTATAGTATATACGTGCATACTATCGCTTTGTTATACGTGTGCATCGACGCTTTGTACATAGCGTTCAGTCATTTTGTCAATGCTCGTGCATGTTTATGTTGGAATATTTTTAATGGCACAGACATGAAGCCCCAAATGATACCGATTGCCACGACTGTTTTAGACGAGGACCATCAAAATGGAGACATCCCTACAAAATCTGGTAAACTGGATCTACTACACGTGAAAGAAGAGGAGGTTGATTTCAGCGAGATAGAGTCGGGTGTTCCCCGGGACGCACCGGGGCCGCGACACAGTCATCACCGTAAGAAAATGGTGAGTTAGTTCCATTGTTCGAAACTGCACAATAATAATGTCCAATGCAATGCAATGCAGTTTTGACTGTGTTTGATTGCAAATGTTTTAACAAAAATACATGGTAGCGCTGTATTTTGCGATATGTAGATATGGACCTATTTGTAGTGCATGATATGAATATTGTCGTCGTTGAGTGGCATACGACCTACATGACCTACATCGAATATGTTTAACTTAAAAAAAAAAATGCTGGTAGATCCGCATTTGCCGATTGTATCGATAAATTATACATCTCTCTCTGTCTCTAATAATATTTTGATTTCTGTCTCTTGGTATATATAAATTTTTAATGAAGGTTTTAGAAATCTGCAGTTCAAGAAATTTATGTAATTTCTGAGCTGTGATATGGATTGTAGGGCTGCAGTATGAACAAACATTGCTTGGTATATTAATCATTTATTGTTATTATTATTATTATTATTATTATTATTGTTATTATTATTATTATTATTATTATTATTATTATTACTACTACTACTACTATTATATTTAGGCCCCTTATTTATTATTACTATTATTATTATTATTATTATCATCATCATCATCATCATTTATATCATCATTATTATCATCATTATTGTAATAATAATTATAATAATAATAATAATAATAATAATAATAATAATTATTATTATTATTATTAATTATTATTATTGTTATTATTATTATTATTATTATTATTATTATTATTATTATTATCATTATTATTATTGTTGTTGTTGTAGTTCACGGTTGTAATTGTTTGTAATTTTTATCATCATCATCATCATCATCATCATCATCATCATCATTGTCATCGTTGTTTTGGTAGTAGTAGTAGTAGTTGTAGTAGTAGATGTATTATATAGTGGTAGTAGTATCGTGCCCATTATTATCATTGTTATTAACGTGTCACATTATCCCTGAAAACAACAACAACAAATGAAGTGTAAAAAGCACATAAACAAACATTTTATGAAAACATACACATACCTAAGGGTGAATAAAAACATGACGTGTGCCCCCTCCCGAGGTATTCCTCATGCCAATCAAAACAGACTTGTTTTGGGGCGGCGCCATGACGTTAACTGATACCATATAGTCCCATCTATGTGATTTACGATGTTGAGCGGAAGTGGAAAATGCTGGTATGTTGAATTGCACACAAAAGTGCTTATTTCTGAAAGATAACCACGTGTATAATATGGATGATGTACTCAGTGCACTTGAAAACTCTACATCATTATGATCATTGTTAGTGACTGTTAATATGTTATTTAATAACGTTATATTAATGTTAATGAACATAATGTCATGACTGAAGAGAAAATAAGCATAATACTCAGTGATAAGCAACCTATAGATCAAGGTTTATTATGTTTTCAAGACTAATGGAGCAATTTGCCATATGAATAAAAATATGACGTGTTCCAGGCTATATAAAAGAGCATTTTGAGAGAAACCCAGCATGTATTTCTGTCAATAAATGGATTTTTTATGAGGATGAAAAAGCTCACAAATTATTTTCTCATAATAATTGAAACAACTGGTTTAAATCCTCATAATTCTTATTCTGAAAATTTCGAATAGTTAACAGTAAAACATATTAACATAATATTGTCATTTTTCTTGCAAAAGTGTGAGGATTCGTCAAATTACAAGTATACATCAAAAGAAAAAGCATCGAACTCTGGACAGAAACTGGGTTACGCTTGCACTGTCATTAAACTGATTGAGTGATTACGAAGCGGAAGCCGCAGAGAATAAAGATCGAACGCTATCTCTTATTAATGATTATTTACCCTTTCCTCAAAACCTCATGAAGTTATAAATAATTAGAAGTGTCATATTGATTTAAATCAGCTAACGGCAAAGTTCAATGGCACTTTGAATTTTGTATGTAAAAAGATGGGCGAGTCTTGTACTTCATGTCCCCCTCACACCTTGCCCTTATCTTATTCTTAAAACCCACCTTTTCCGCCTTCCTTGATTATGATAAACATTCATTACCCCTTATTTGTTAATCATGTACCTATTTTTTATTGTTGTACTTGTTAGTCATATTTGTTTGTTTATATTTTGTACAGCGCATAGAGAAAATTATGCTTATTATGCCCTTTATAATTTTATTATTATTATTATTATTATTATTATTATTATTATTATTATTATTATTATTATTATTATTACATGTATGTCCCTCTTGCCCTACCCCTATTGCTATTGATATTTTGATTGAATATAATGAAAAGAAAAATGAAGGGGGAAGGAATGAGAGAGAGAGAGAGAGAGAGAGAGAGAGAGCGTGAGAGAGGGAAAAGTGTGAGAGAAGGAGGGGGCCGGGGGGGGGGGTGAAAGGAGACGGTAGGATCCCTTCATTATAATATTCTCCCTTTCAGTCCCCCCCCCCCCCCCCCCGGTACTATACACTCTAATTTCTGCGGAGTCAAATTTGACTCGGAATGGTGTCAGATGGGAGTCAACTCTATTCCGAGTTAAAGCGACTGATTTCCGAATTAATTTGACTCGGAATGGTGTGGCGTCGACTGAGAATCGGCTAAATTCAAGTGCAATCAGGACCCATGCAACTTTGTCTTCCAGAATCCCTGTTAATATTATGGACTTGGAACTACTTAGATCGGAGGGTGATTACATCCAAGTTCAATGTTGACATTCAATATATGTATGTAAATACGCAGGCCTGTATTCCTTTACAGATGTCTTTTGCCTTTGAGCAAGCTTCAAGCGAACTTTCGAATTCAACGTACATGTTTGATTATTCCTTGAATCCTTTCTGTGTATTTGAGATAGACAATCACTTACCTAAATTCTTGGGTACTGGGAATAATATCAGTTTCTAATAATTATGATATCAAATGGGTCTTACTGTAGCCACATGAGTTTTAATACTGCTCTTCTTGCTGGTCGTGCAGTTATAGTCCATCATTGCCAAGTACATAGTACACATGGGTGGAGAGAGACAATGAGGGGTTGGGGATGTAAGCAATAAAGCACAACAAAAATAAAAGCACCTTGGTCTGATCGAACTTACGATTCTCCTATATAACAAGCATCACCAATAAACCAAAATAGACCAATTATGCATAATTATACTCTCTTGGATCCGCGTAATCATTTCCATGCACGAGGGGGGGGGGGGGGGGGGGGGCTTGGATGTACATGTACTTCAATTATGATTCATGTCCCTAATCCGCATTAGCGCGTAGACAGGTCCTCATACATGTATTTGGAGGGGGGGGGGAGATGATTAACCCATTCGTACATAATTATTTTTGTACACACAGAATGAGTCCACATCAAAATGTGGGGGGGGGGTGCATCCCCATCCCCCCACTATCTACGCCCCTGCTAAGCCGAATTACATGTAGATGTTTGAATGAATAACAGAACCTGAAATCAGTGGCGGATCCAGGGAGTAGCGTGGGACGCGCACTCCTCCTTATTTCTGCATCATTATAGTTCGGGATAGTGCCTAAGGCGCCCCTGATCAAGCTTCTTTAAAGTTGAATTGGCTTCATTGAAATGCTCATTAACACCTCTATTTACCGTTCATCAGCATTGACCAAAATTTCCCGCGATTCCAAACTCCAAAGTACTAAAGTAGTACTTGGCACTGCATAGTCTTGCAGTGCGTGCAGTAACCTATAATTGGCCCTCTTTTTCATTCAGAGTTTATTGGGAGATCGGGTGACGGTATTTGTTTGGAAATTTTGTGTGTTCTTTTTGTTTATAAAGCGGCTAATAATGCAATTATTTTTATTTTCCATAACTGACGAAGATGTTCTGCTGTTTCATGGCCTTTCCTTTCCAAGGCTTTCTCTTACCGCTGGCGCTTATTGTTTCACACCCCTCCTAAGGCCTCATGTTCTTCCTAGCCATCTTGCTGTAATTATATAAAACAAATAGTCACATTTATGAGTTCTAGCAAGATTCATTTGACTCTCACAGGATCACGTTTCATCAACTAACCTGAGCAAACAACAAGAAACAAACAAAAAACAAACAACCATATGAATATAATTATGAAGAAGAATATGCGTTGAAGTATACATGAAACCCTGTTTCATTTTGAGAGACTCCTGCATGTGCAGTAGACTAACGGTAGCCTCTTCCTGTCAATGGTCGTTTATAATCGACATCTTTCAGATAAAGAAATGATACTGTAATCGACTATTTTTCTCGGTAAAGTAAACAAGTGCCTTGGAAAAGCAGCATTTGAACCCTTTCCTGGTAATTTCATTTTCAAGGTTCATCGATATTCTTTTTTTAGTCTACTTGGAAATATCATTTTACCTAAACAATAAAGGTATTGAAAAACAGTATTGTTTATCCAGAAGAACCAGTCTGCAAGATAATGGGGAGATTTTGAATTCCTTTGAAATCACTGCATAATTATGACGCTTTATTAATTAATTTATTATTATTATTATTATTTTTTTTTTTTTTTTGCGGAACCCCTTTTCTGTAGTCCACTCTGTGTGAAGCTATGTAGTGATTTCGAAACCTCAAGTCATTGCAGCTGTTTCTTTCGTATTACAAGAACTCAAGTTTATTTTTCAAGTTAGGGATGGCTTGGTTGGTTTGGGGGTTTAGAGGTGCTTATCATTACTAAATTAGAATATTTGCGCCATAGGAAAATTTTGATAGGGAATTTTGATCGTGTGATTACATAACTGCGAAATAATTGTTTCAGACCAGTTGCGAAAGGTTGATTACACTCTCTATATTTCTTAGATTAGAAATTAATCTGCATGTAAGAGCTTGTGATCAGGTACAAGCCCAAAATTAGATTGAGAAATTTAATCAGCAAGTTTGATTTCTAAATCTATATTAGATTGATATTTTTAATCGGATTTTGGATGTGTCCCTGATTTAAGTCTAAAGGCCCTGTCCCATACTACCGTTTAACAATTCCGTCTGCCTCCGTCTAAATATTTTTGTTAGACGGTGTCAGACGGCGGCAAATTTTAGAAATTGCGGCCATGAACTAGCACCGTCTGCCAACGTCTAGATACGTCTGTAAACCACCTGAAGAACGAATTTAAAAAGTCCAATGAATGAGTCCAATGAATCAGACGGAATCGTTAAACGGTAGTGTGCATAACATAAGTATTTACTGAGAGCACCGGCGAAAATCCACTTTGAGGAGTGGGGGGGGGGGGGGGGGTGGGGATCGACTTTTTTGCCGATATTTTTTTTCTGTTGAACTCACGCTTAAGTATAATCACACACCCTCACCCACCACACAGACCCCCTTACACACATTTTAATTTCTATTTTGCGAGCGAGCCAAATGTAACCACTTTTCTGGGTTCTAAATCGCATTTTCAAATAGAAATTCTAAAATATGATGGTCGTTTTGACAGATAATCAAAAATTTTACTAACTGGTTAATTAGAATATCATTTCCTCCTTAAAAAGTGGGGGATATTTTTAGACGCCACCCCCCTCGAAAAAGTGGGGGGGGGGTGGATATATCTCCCCCCCCCCTCGGGATTTACGCCAATAACTGAGAGGTAGTTGAAATCGTCTAAAGGAGAAGAAATTCACTCACTGAGAAGTAAACAAACTGGACATGATTATAAATGAGTCTCACATGAATTAAATGTTTAGCCCAAACACTTCTATTCCATCATTCTTTTCATATATTTCTGCTGTATAATGTTCCTTCAAGTTGACTCAAAAGGAATGTGGTATAGCTTACAAATTATTTTTGCACCTCTTTACTCTTAGAACTCTGTATTATACCTAATAAGACTATCCAAGCATGCATGCACAGTTCTACACTATTATCGATTCGAGTGCACAGGCTTAGAAAAATGAACAAAATTCAGCATTTTTCATAATGGCTTTACACGCACGCACGATGATCGTACACTTTATGTGGGAGTAAAAAACAACAACAACAACAAACCCGTTTTACTGACATAGATAAATGAAAAAGAGTGGGTCTCATCTGAAAATAATCAAGGAGCCACTAAAAGGCCTTTTTATTTTGGGAGAGGTGGCTTCATGCTGTCCGTTCCACCCACGAAAACAAACCAACGCGACACCCCCAACAATCTCTCCCCTCCCTGGGCTTGTCCCCCCCCCCCTTCTCTCTCTCCCTCCCACTTTCTATTTCTTTCTTATTTCATGAGGAACATTGTTTCTGAAGTTATTTTCTCGTGAAGATGATCAGAGTGATCTCATTGAAACGTCGAGAACCAAAGATCCAGCTAGTGGATCAGCTCGCCAACCCTTTTCA
The DNA here is from genome assembly GCA_029962745.1 of Echinometra lucunter. Lineage (NCBI taxonomy): Eukaryota > Metazoa > Echinodermata > Echinoidea > Camarodonta > Echinometridae > Echinometra > Echinometra lucunter. The sequence goes on along the minus strand of CM057163.1, from coordinate 4,293,920 downwards.
GGGCTCTTAACAGGCTCTTAACCTCTGGAGGCCTTCATGGTGTAACCCTGAAAACTAAGTAGCGCCGATATACATGTACCTCGATCACTATTGTTCATGACATTGTAAGATGAAGAATTCATGCATTTCAGTTGTATCATCATCATCATCATCATCATCATCATCATCGTTATTATTATTATTCTTATTCCTGTTGTTGTTGTTGTTAATTATTATGAGTAGGAGTAGTAGTAGTAGTAGTAGTAGTAGTAAAATTCATGAGAATAGTAATGTTGTATTTCTCTAAATCATTTATTGATGAAAGGTTTCTTGATAATAATACAGTTACCAGAGTGAATGTAGCTATACTAGAAGTGGCAGGGTGGTTAAACAACCAGTGCGTTTTACAATGTAATTGTGCTAAACAACACAACAATATATTAGTTTATAGTGGGTTTTGTTGTTGTTGTTGTTACTTGTTATATTATCCTTTTGCAACATGTACTTTCACAATGCAAACATTTGTATTCATTATTGTAAATATGTACATTTTTATACACATATTCATTATTGTAAATATGTTCATTTTTATACACAAATTCATTATTAAAATATCATGTTCTTGTTGAGACTCTCTAAATCATTTACTGATGAAAGGTTTCTTGACAATAATACAGTTACTATAGAGTGAATGTAACTACTAGAAGTGGCAGGGTGGTTAAACAACCAGTGCGTTTTACAATGTAATTGTGCTAAACACGACAATATATTAGTTTATAGTGGGATTTGTTGTTGTTGTTGTTGTTGTTGTTGTTGTTATATCAGCCATTTGCAACATGTACTTTCACAATGCAAACATTTGTATTCATTAGTGTAAATATGTTCATTTTTATACACATATTCATTATTGTAAATATGTTCATTTTTATACACAAATTCATTATTGTAAATATTATGTTCTTGTTGAGACTCTCGATCGGGGGTCGATAGAGTTTAATAAAATCTTATCTTATCGAGTAGAAGTAGTAATATAGTAGTAGTAGTAGTAGTAGTAGTAGTAGTAGTAGTAGTAGTAGTAGTAGTAGGCGTAGTATGGTGGTGATGATGATTGTAAGCGTTTTATTTTGTTGTTGCTGCTGTATTTATTATCAAAGTCTTTGCAGCTACGGTTTTGCAATAAAGTCAATGAAAGCAAAACATGTTCTTCACCACCTTTGAACTTCCTCCTTTTCAAAATATATAGTTTTTGTGCTATTTTTGACTGAATCAATATGCAGGTGCGGCTATTGTGGCTCATGAAATTGGCTGCTCGATGATGTAAAAAATAACATGAGAACTGATAAACCGCAAACGCGATAGGGCTTGTGAATATTCCTACAGTAGGCTGTACTCCAAGTTATATGATGCTATTTTGCAAAATATTTCTATACTTTGTTATTGTGTTCCCAAATTGTTGTATGGTACAATTATATGCATGATGGGGGAGCGTTCATGTCCTGTTTATGAGGGGTATGCTGAACATTCCAGTGGGGTGCGCCACCGGTTTTGATATACAATTGTATACAACAACAGGTGAATGGAATACCCCCACCCCCCCCCCCCCCAAAAGTGTCGAGTGGTGATGACGTTGTCTCTCCCTCTCCGTTGCACATACCCCCTCAGCCCCCCCCCCCGCCCCCCCCCCCCCCCCGCCCGCCCGCGATTAGTGTACTGTACTTGACTGTACTAATGCGGCTACCCGATTCTTAGAGCTGTGGGGGTGGGCATTGCTATACGTTCCGGGAAATTTCGAAAAGGATAAGGCACATATCTGCATGTAACCCCACCATCATTTTTGTGTTGAATATCCACCTTTTTAAGATCAAACACAGAATAAATCCCCCCCCCCCCCCGAATTATTACATTATATCTAACTTTAGTCTACTTTTGACTCTGAAATGATTAAAATTTCCCCGAATGCAGATAGCTGTGTTCTTCCCGAATTCCCGCGAATTAGAGAAAAGAATCCCCCCCTCAAGTTTAAGTATATTATTATCATAAACTGTAAATATTACTAGATTATGTAGCAAAGTATAATTCAGAAATGGCAATGCTTTTATTTATTGTATTTTTATTTGAATAACATTATTCCAATATGTATTTTGGCTTTACTCCAGCATGTCTTGTATAATGTTTTATTATTTTGTAAACTTTGGCATCCAGGTTAATCCTTGAAATTTGTTTGCGCACTTTTTACACTTGTAAAGGGGTCTAAATCACATCTGCTTTTGGATTAAACTTTGTGACAAAATAAGTTCCTACTGTCTCATTTTATTGTCTCTTTTTTAAATACAAGGTGGCATTGTATTGTATGGGTCACGGCTATGCGCTTTTAGATTATTGTCTGGTTTCTTGGAAATCCAGTGGAAACCGCGTAGGTGAGTTATGACGCATGCCCGGTGACCTCACTTGACCCCATGGATAATGCAGCCAATGGGGAATAATCATGGGAATAATGACTTGTAGTCTGTTATCGCAGACGTTGTCTAGCCAGGTAATATCTAGTCTGAGAGCGCATACTTTGGTTTGTTCCCAAGGTCAGCTTTTTGAAAATGTTACCCAACCCATCTTAATGAACAAAATTTTCTGCATGTGCGTATCATAATGATGAGTGGCTAGTCCACTGTGATTGTATACAGGCTGAGGCGCGAAGATTTTATTCACTATGCGGTCATTCCTTTGAATTCCTTAAGAGAAGGGTACGCCACAGCAGCCCCACAGCTAAGTCTGAAGAAAAGCTCCAGCTTCAAAAAATATAAATCTTGCTAACTTTTGCGTTGAGGTGGAACTGCAAGTCATTCAGACGTTCTCGGATGTGGAACTGGAGCGGCAAAGGGTGGGGGGGGGGGGGCACTCCGTCGGTTAAGAAGATGCATGGATTAGTAGGCCTATATACATGTATTTTCTTTATGAATGACCATGACTTTGGGCGGATGAAACTTCTGTTTCGTCAAATTGATTTTTCTTGGAAGCCTAGAAATTTCTCCAAATACATGCCTTGGTCATTTTGCTTAGCTCTGCACGACATACATGTGAGAATCGTTGTCACTCTCTGCGAGAAGGAACATTGCCTCAATCGAGGTACAGCGTGTGAGAATAACAGGCAACACATTTAGCTATATAGAGAGCACAGATGTTTATGAAGGGAAATGTTACTTGTAACATAACATTTCCCTGTTTAAAGCACGGAAGAAGAGAATTTTCCAAACATACCCTGCAAATGCAACACTATATAGGAGCTCATTGAAGGGTGCAGTGAGCTACATTTTGCACCCACGGGTACAGAGTTATACTCTTTATAGGGAAGGTGCAAATTTGCACCCTTTTGGATCCAATACATATATATATATATATATATATATATATATATATATATATATATATATATATATATATACTGCCCCTTCAAAGTGCATAATAATGACAATTGCATCTTTAAGGATGCAAATGGGCATTTGTGGATGCAAACAAGTATAAAAGGGTGCATCTTTGCACCTTTTTCATGTAGGGTGCAAGATTGCACCCAAAAGGTGCTGCTATTGTTGCATTTGAGGTGCAAAATTGAACCTCTATTCTTAGTGTAAATGCTCAAGAAATAATTATCAACCCATAAAATCAAACCGTGTAACCAAAAGTTGCATGACATTTTCAGCTCTGAACGCGAGGGCGGGTTAACTCCACAGTCAGTACTTCTTTACTTGTACTAGCTGGAAACAAGGAAGTCAACACAGATTTCATATATGACAATAATGATTATTTGATAGATTTTGTATAATAATGATACATCGATGAGTCATTGATGGTATCAGGAAATAACGAGCGGAAGTGAACAATGCGTTCAAATGTTGTATTGCCGGAAATTTGCAAGAGGACCGTAATTCCCCCATGCCTCATATTGTTTTCATTATATAATCATGATGATATGATATGTCATAATGATATGATATCATATATAATCATGATAATAATTATCTTCCTTCGTATGTACACGTCATATTATTAAACCTTTACATAGTAATCTGGACACTTGAAAATTGTTATCTGTTGAACGCGCATACACATGATTATCTTTGTATTTTTTATTTTCATTTTGAATCTAGATTTATAGCATGTCGTATAAGGATTTTACATAATATAGTTAGTTTCTCAAGACATAATTATAAGCAATATCGTTATGCATATGCACGGGCTTAGTACCTTGCATATACTGGAATGCTCCTCGGGAATGGAGAAGGTTCATACATTGTGTGCGGACAAGCCTGAGTCAGAATGACGGGGTAATAATATTTCTGTAAAGCGTTTAGACACATCAGATGATGTATTAGGCGCTATATAAGTGCTGATTATTATTATTATTATTATTATTATTATTATTATTATTATTATTATTATTATTATTATTATTATTATTATAATTACTGTTACTTCTATGTTGTAGGCATCACTGTTGGCATTGCCATTTTAAAATGTTGTAGGGCTTATGCTTGCATGTATGTGTATAGCATTGCATTTTATATTGTTGGTGATATCATAGTCATTAACCTTCGTTGTCTGATCATGTTTAGGAAGATATACATTACCGTGTCCCGAAACATTTAGTAATTCTTTGGAAAGCCTCTTTGAATGACATCGTAAAAGAGGGTTAGTGCAGAATGAGTGAGGTATGGGTCAAGAGATAGGGAGCCGTGCGGGGAGGCGGTATCGGGAGGGAGCCGGAGAATACACCGTCTCTCTAAATTTCTTATATAGACTTAAATCAGGGACAATTCCAAATTTCGATGAAAAGTCTTACTCTTACAGATTTATAAATCAATTAATTGATCATAATTTCTAAATCTAATTATGAAGTTGTCCCTTATTACAATCGATTTTGAATTGATTTCTAATCTAATGAATTTAGATTAATTTCAGTTTGAGTAACAATTAAGTGCAATATGTGATTTTTTGCAGATATTGTTGGTTGGTACTATGTTTGGAGTAATGTTAATGAATTTTAATTTGAAGTAGCAGCCCGAGAAGACTGAGCATAGGGAAAGAGGGAAGGAGAGACCGGGAGAGACGGGGGTGCTGTTTTGCTAGTCAGGAGAAAGTACTGTGTACATAGTGAGGGGTTTTGTTGTTGTTATTGGTTTGATACAACCAGCTAGATTACGCAGTAGCCACATCCGGGTTCATGACCGTCCCGTGGGGATCGAAATTTGCTCTTGGAGTTTGAAGTTCTTCCTGCCCCGCATAGTTTCCTACAGGCATACACGCCAAACGTTATTTTATTGGTGTATTTTACACGTATGACTATCATAGTCCCGGATCGCAGTGCGTTTATTGGGCAGACCTTCGGCGTCATATCATCAGTTTCCTTTCACATTAGTGGAAGCACTGTGTGTTGTTTTGCACTACTTGCAGGACTACGTCCGTTTTATTTTCCAGTGATGATAAGGGACGGAAATTCTCACGACATACACGGGCATGCACTGATTCTGTATCCCTCGTTATGAAGGCCTACTTTGCAGGCACAAACCTTGTCAGTGGAAACGCGTGTGATAGTGTCTGGACTGTGAGACTACCGTACCTGAGCGACTGACAGAGCCAGATACAGACTTTCTTCTTCTTTTGTCGAATTTGTTTGGCATGGGATATGTACATGCATGACTACAAAGGTAGGCTCTGCTCAAGGCTTTATGGAATTGTGTTAAAGTGTGGAAATAGGGTCTGTACCTGAAGACAAGAAGGTGGTCCTGTATTGTCTTCCTTCAGACTGAGGAATCCAATATCTTATGATTATTGCAAAGAGTGATTGCCCGTGTGAACATCGTTTGACGAAAAGGCGGTATAGTCACACCGCTTCTCTCCGCATCCAGCGCCAGCTGTTGGTGTACACATATAGTTATACAATATTTGCTTTGTGTGAACGCCCCTGTTCTTCTGTGGTAAAAATTGTAGTTGTAGAGTATAGTTTTCATCTATGGAAATGTTGTGCTTGTTTATCCGTGTGGAAGTATGGTTGATGACATGAAATTTGTACCTGCTTGTCAGTGAGATAGTTCAGGCGTGAAAGGGGTTCTCTAAAGAGTGAGGATTATAACAACCCAGAGTCACGATATTTCTGATCAGAGAGAGAGAGAGAGAGAGAGAGAGAGAGAGAGCAGGGAGTTGATTGTGAACATTATCATGGGCCTATTAGCTAACGCATTAGGTTCATGGTTATTATACCCTTCATTTTGGCCATATCCGCTGCAAAATCATAATGAAGTTACTGGGGCTCATTATGAGTGGGTGTGATACCGTTTTGTTAACTTCATGGAATGTAATTTGCATATAACTAAATATGTTAGAAAGTAAGCCTCGAAAGGATATATTTCATTTCCAAATTTTTTATATTTGTTTAGTCAGTATTCATGTCTGTAGGCCTATATTATTTGCAAAGAAAGTGATATTGATTTGCACCTTCATTCAGTCGGACGCACCCCTCCCTCTTTCTCTGTGGAGGGGGAGGTATTGTTTAACTCTTGTTTTAATTGTTTTGAACTCATTCAATCTACCCATTCCATCTCGATGATTCTTAGGGGCGTGGCTCCCCCGGCCCTCTCTCTCACTTCCTCTCTTGATTGAAAGTTCAATTTTATAACTTATTTTACTTACAGAAGTCCTTATTTTACGCAAATTAAAATAAATCAACAAAACAAAATGCAATATGTTACACGTTCTTAATGCTGATTTAGAAAAAAATCAAAATCTTGAATTAATGGATGAATTTTTGGTGTATGCATCCAAGCAATCATATTTGCAAAGTGGGTGTGTCAGCTCCCGTGTGCAGGCCACCCTATTTATGCTCTTCTGTGGGTGTGTGCTTGTCCAACACCTCAGTCACACGCGTCAGATCGATTCCACACAAACTCCATATTGACTTATAGTTGGCCATAGTAGTTTGTGTGTTTTTTTTTTCTCGGCCTGCGGGTCTGTAGTAGGTCTGCTTGGTATGACTGGGGCATGTCTGAAATAGCATCAAACAACTGGTTCAATAATATTTGTTCCGGCAACAGTTGCCCCCACGGAAAATCAGCACGTTAAGCCAAACATGAAAGCTAACCCCAAACCCTACTCGTTATCCTCTCACGCGCTCTAATAAAAAAGTGCAATAATTGCATCCCATAAGCAACAATAGCAGCCCTTACACGAAAAAGGTGCAAAGATTCACCCTTTTGTACCTGTAAGTTGTTTGCAACCGGAAATACCCATCTGCACCCTGCCACCCTTAAAGGTGCAGAAATTTGTGCATCCAAAAGGGTGCAAATTTGCACCTTCCCTAAAGGGTATGACTCTGCAGGGTGCAACATGTATCTCACTGCAACCTTAAAGGTGCATAATGCTTCTTTGGGTGCAAAGTTGCACCCATAAAGGAGCTCCTGGTGTTGCATTTGAAGGGTGAAAAATTGAAAAAAAAAAAAATCTTAGTCTGGAGTATTCTAAGCAAAAATCTCTTATCACAACCCCGACCCTATGTCTTCCGAGATGCTAAAACAAGAGCAGTAATGTCACAGGGGCAAAATTATGTCGTGTCACCCAAACAAACAGCTACATGGCCTTGACAATGAAAAGAAAGGCTTCACTGCATTAATCCTCTCTATACCAAGTCCGTCGGAGAGGACTTGGCAGGTATTATAGAATAGCCAGCCAAGCAACCAACTATAAAATTAATGTATACATGTGTGAAATTGTGGGAGATTTGCTTGAAAGTGGTGTACACACCCCCTTTCAAGCATCCGACATTTATGAAAATGACATTTTCTCGCCTTGTAATACTTACTGGAGAGTTTAAATCCAAGATATTTATTTCTAAGAATTAGGATTATGCATTAGCCTGGATACAGAAGGTATTATCAGGTTACACATTCGTCTGATTTTTTTTCTATTTCCCCCGATTTCTTACGTGTACGTTGCATGCGATATTTTCAAAGAATCCCTCATGACTGTAACCACATTACCCGCATAGGAAGTATTACAGTGGACAAGTTCTTATGACTCTTTCCCATTCCTTTACTTCTGACTGTTAATTTTTTTCTTTTCCTGTAATACGATTTTCTATAAACAGATGGAGAAATGGATGAATGTCAATGACGGTCATGGAGTTGCACGAAAGCATCTTTCACCGCGTAACCATGACAACGACGCCAGAAGACCATCCAGTTCACCATCGAAATCGCCGTCGAAATCGCCGTCGAAATCACCGTCCTCTCCGCCTCCAAGTCTATCACACATTCCTGCAGGTGAGAGGGTAACCCGACATATAATGCTCCGCGGGCAATTGCTCTGGGCTTTATGTACCCGGTTAGGGTCAGCGACTTTCAGGATTACAATGATAGGGATTAAACGGTTTGGTGTTTGGTCCAGGGCCAAAGTATCATGCTGTAATTGACTCGAAGCAGTCGTCGCCGGAGCATAATAATATCTTTCATCGAACTCGTGTATGGCACTGAAATTTCTTTTTGTTCACATCAAATTGAATTTTGAAGACAAACCAACGGGAAAAGCGTGTATGGAATTTTACAAGTCAGAAAGTTTGAGAGTCACCCATTGCCTTCTGATTAGCTTAGATCCAGGGTGTCTCCTGCATGCATTGCTACCACAATGGCGGACCCCCGGGGAGATATGTCTCATTGAGGCCTGTACATCATCCGCGTAAATCACTTCCTGAAAAGCACCCTAAACGGGTAGGACGGAAGTAGGGGTGATTTTGATACCCTAAAAAGAGAAATAATGTATTACAATTACATCTCCGATTTTTATCCCCTTAACGGGGATTTTACGCAAGGATTGCATCATAATATCCTAATTTAATAACCTTTTCCCAGATTTTCCTGATTTTGATACCCTTAACTGGATCCCCGTTTTCTCCGCCTGGTGCTGAAAAGCAACCCTCGAAATTCTTATTCTCATGATATGACTACATTATTATTTATTTATTGTTAATTTGTGTATTTATACAATTTGTAAATTCACTTTGTTTCAGTTTTAGTTTTCGTTTTCGTTTTAGTTTTCAATCTCTGACAAAGAAAATATTCGGTTCTCAAATTTGTCGGGTCACAGAATTGCGTCATTTTATTATCATGGGGGGACGCCCCCGCCCCCGCCCCCTTCAAATAGTTATGCCCACCTCAGACAGTTTGAGGAAGGCTGGTCTACGAAGCGTAGAATCCGGTATAGACACGCCCCTTCGCGATCCATTTCATACTTCCGATCACGTAGCAAACGTTCGTTTTGGCGGTTTATTGACATGTGTGTTTATAGAACAGAACAACACACGAACTATGGTTAAATTTTTCTTTGACATCTTGAACTATATAAAAAGAGTTTGAACATTAATCTTAGTTTAATTTCCCAGTAAGACAAATTATCGTAAAACTTGTTTTGAATAATCTCACAAGATAAGGATATTGGACATTGTTCTTTATTTTGCCTTGATTGTTATGTCTATATATTTTGAGATAGGGTTATTTACTGCAGTATGTTATGATTATACACACATACATTTTATAAATTCATATATCAGGGAAAGAAAGAAGAAGAAAAAAAAACGATTCACAGCCAGGTGAAGTGTGTTTCTTTTGTTTTGCTTCTTTTTTTTTTTTACAATTTGACATGGTGTTTTCAGGGACAAGTATGATTGCATTATGATTGATTTGATTGATATCTTGATTGATATATGAGTTTATTTTCATTTCCATATCAACGAAATTTACAATGCAAAGCAAAATACAAAATTCAGAAATGAAAAAGGGAACCCACTGAAAAAAAAGCGCAACTTGTTTTTGTGGAGATACTTTTTGAATTAAAAAGAGGACCAGAATTATTTAATCAATTACCATTCTGTAAAAAAAAATCTCTTCATGGGATTTTTTCATGATGCAGAAATATCATTCATTCGCATATTATGATTTCAGCTTTGATGAATGGATGGGCCACTGGGAAGCAGTCATATTGATTTTGATCAAATCATGAAAGCATAAAATTCATATTATAAAATCTTGCGACGTGTAATTTGAGGTAAGTGCTATTGTACAAGGGTACCCAAACCGGATGGTGATTCTCCGCATTTTCAAGTATTTTTACGAGGTGACTATTCAGTCATTGTCAATATTGGTAATATTTTTTTTACGGACATGAATTCTTTCGTTGTGTTTACTGAAGCAATGCTACTTTAGAATCACGTGGTCCTCACGATATGATATGAAGTTTGTTTTCAAAGCAAAGTCTATTTTTTTTCTATTTGTACTGGTTAAAGTTAATTTCTTTGTTTAATGTTTTGGCAGATCCTCGCAAATGGACGGCACAACACGTTGGATGCTGGCTTGAGGCTGTAGCAGCGAAATATTCACTGGTAGTCAACAAGACGGACTTTAAAATGAACGGACGCGGGCTCTGTCTTATGAAGCTGGAAGGCTTCTTGAGCAGAGTACCCGAGAAGGGTGCGATCCTGTACGAAGATTTCCGAAGAAGGCTTCGGCAATACCTCACAGCATGTCGGCAAAGGGTGCGGACCGTAGAGTTATCTACCCACTTCTCCGGATTTAATTCTATGGTGCGGACAACGTCCGCGACTCAAGGGACTATTTCACTGCCCGGTGGGACACCTTCTTTTCCAACAGGAGCTGTTTCGATAGCATCACAAATACCGAATTCGTCGTTGGTACAAGCCAGTGTAGCGTCAGAATTAATTAGTCCGTTTTCGGCTTTTCGTAACAAACTTGGGACCGATCGTAATCCATCTGGAATTCCTGGATTGCCGACTGCGTTGCACGCACCACAACCAACCCAGGGATCGCCGTCGTTTATGCCTGTGCCACCATTTGGTCCTGGCAGTACTTCGTCAATTCATGGGTCGTCTTCTCTTCCGAATGCTCAAGGGGTTCGTCAGCCGTCCTCAAGGATCAACCCTTGCTTCCCGCTACCCCCGCAAGCGGGTCCATCAACCAGTACGGCTGGTCATTCGTCGGTACTTCCCACTAGTGTAACTGACCGTCTTCTTGCAGCTGCATCCCATCACACAGGGGCTTCCCACTTGCACCGTCTTCCAACACCTGGCCTACCGTCGTCAGCATCCAGTACAGCGCAACCATGCCTTGTGCACTCGGCACCATTATATCTGCATACCGGTCCATCAACTCTGCACACGACCCTGCCAACCTCGACTATCGCTAGTGCTCCGCGTACGGCGACAACACATGTTGCACCTACCCATGGTGCATCAGTATCATCTTCGTGCCCAGAAAACGCTTCTTCTCAAGCTGCCAATGTGCACCCCCAACGGTATAACTACTATGGAAGCAAATGTTATTTGCACCAGTCACCCTACTACCAGTTTGTTCCGATCTACCGAACAATGAGAGTTGTGGGGCACTTTCAACCAATCCCATACGGGTATCCGCTCACTTTACCTCCAGCTGCAACGCTGCCGACCGAACCTGCAGAATCTTCCAGCCAATCGCAGCCTAACAGAACGGCCTGCTCTACAGTAACGTCACAGTCCAGCAACCAACCACAAGCTCTGGATTTATCAACATCCATCAACAAAAGTACTAGACCTGCGCCATGTGACGACCAACGTGTCCCTCCCACAAACGAGCGAAAGCGTATCAAGACTGAGCCTCTATAAAGCGAAGTTTTGCGTGAACTGAAAAGTAATATACATGCATGGCATTAAAGGAGTGCATTTGAGATTAATATTGACTGGTGAATAACGTCGTGAATAGGAATCATTTTGCTGTCATTATTTCTTCCTCAAGTGAAAGTAAACCCCTTTTGGAAATATAGCTGCAAAGCAAGCCCACCTTTTTGAAAGGTTCATAAATGTATCTGAACAATGAAATACACCTCTTGTAAATGTTATCAGTACATTGATATAACCAAGTTCCAAAACTTTTTCCTAGTATATTTTTCTTTGTTTGTTTATGCCTTCAACTTTACCTCTGTCAAAATTTACGCCTTTATTGAAGACTTGACATTTATCATCTCTTAATCGGCATATCGAAAATTAAGGACGAAATCAGTATTCGAGAAATGCTAATCAACTTCATATGTACACTATTCTCTCTCGCGCGCTCTCTATCCTACTTCTCGCATCTCTTAATATAGTGATTAAAATATTCGGACCTCTTTAGCCCTAAATGTTTGTTTAAAAAAAAATGTATCGAAGAAAGAAACGGGTGTGACATCGAATGTATATTCTTTTTTTTTTTTAATCTCTCCATCAGATATTGATCTCATCTAGTGTATGGAAACTTATTTTTTGAATTGATAAATATACAAGATTGTGGAACTCATCTAGACTTTCATTTCTTCTTATTATTTTTTTTTTTTTGATTTTTTTTTTGTTTTCGTCCCAAAATTAATGGAAACTAGACGGCATGATACAGATGGCTGCTACTACAATGATACTAGCAGCAGTAGTAGTAGGAGTAGGAGTACATTGTAGTAGTAGAAGTAGTAGTAATAGTAATAGTAGTACTAGTAGTAGTAGTAGTAGTAGTAGTAGTAGTAGTAGTAGTACTAGAAGTAGAAGTAGTAGTAGTATAGTATATCATCTTCATTGATGTTTATATACATTATTATTATTATTATTATTATTATTATTATTATTATTATTATTATTATCAGCATCGTCGTCGTCATCGTCGTCGTCATCCACAGGGAAGTGTAATATTGGTACAATCTATCGCCATTCTGACGATCGGTCTTGTTGGAGTGAACGGGACAGTAAGACGTTTATATTACACGGTTAAACGGCTAATGTCCAGGGACGCTAGATACTCAAGGCCGATCAATTGGCGATTGGTCTATGTGCAGGGTTTTACAGGTTATAGAGGCCGTTAAGCTCACCTCACACTTTACGATCCGACTCCGACCCGATTTTGAACCAATGGCATTTTGCATTAAATATGAAAGTTTAAACAACTTAAGGAAAATTATCTTATTTGTAGTTCAGAATAATGATAGGAATACTAAAATCGAAATTTTGCTTAACTGCAAGCCTTGTGGTCAGAGTAAAGGCCAAATCGGTGTCAAATCGTAGCCGATCGCAAGATTGCTATGACCTCAATACGATTCGGAATTGAGTTCGCTTTTATTCCTACAGGGAGGCTCGCAGTAGCCCGGAATTTCGTCTTTAGTTTTCATACGACTATTGGGAACTTTGCTTACTGAGATTTTATATGTTTGAATGGTCATATAGAAAATTAACAATTACCAATTTTTTTTTTCAAAAGTCGGGTCGCAGACTGATCGTATAGTGTGCGGTTGGCTTTGCATTGAAACTATAGCCACTGGATAGTCTCGATATTTTGGCCTCGATATTCTTGAAGGCCGATCAATTGGTGCTTGGTCTGTGGGCAGGATTTACAGCTTAGAGGCCGGTCACATTGACATTTCCCAATCAGTCCCATTTCGCCCCTTCACGTGCTCCTCTCAAAATCGGCTTGTGAAGTAATGTATGTCTACCTCTTTGTTAGGAAGAAAAATAACAGGGAAACAATTTTCATACCTCATTATTTGAAATATTTACACATAATCTGGTATGAAATCGATCGATCATACAATTTATGAATTAAGTAACTTGCCATTTTCAAAACTATTTCATTACTTTTGCTAGTATATTTACAATGTTTTTTTTTTCTTGCTTTAGACTTTTCTCGCTTTGTATTCATTTGTTTTCTTTGTTTGTTTGATAAGGGGCAGGTGTGGCATTGGCTTATTAAAAAAAAACTTTCTGGATGTGTTTCTGACACGATAAGATAAACGCAACGATTGCATTTAGGGAACTACTATGAACGTCAGATGAAATATTAGTTACTTTTAGTACATGTATAGCTTATTTCAACTTGACAAAAAGAAATATATCTATTAAAATTACAACTGAAATGGTGTTTTACTAAAGTTTTAGTAACATGCATCTGAAATTTCAATCATCTCGACAGATACGAGATAATACTTGTACAAATTTATCAAGAACACTTGATATGTTTCTAAGGATACGTGAATCTTTATGTCAAAATGATAAGAATATCCTCATATTGTAGTGAAGTAGTTGGTATTATATTTTGGATCAGAAATTTATCCTTTCATGATTGGCTTAAAGACCTTCACGTGATCATTGGTATTTTCAGCTATTTCAGAATGTTGGCATGAAGGTTTACTATTTGTGAAATGACGTCATAGTACGCAAAATCTATGCGCGAAATGAAAATTCAGTGGGGCATACGAGAGCTCGAGTGCGCACCATGGGGAACTCTCGCGGTGTCACGGCTACTGCGTTTCTCAATTTCCGATCACTTTGCAGTTTATCCGTACAACGTTTAGTGCCATAAAGCATTCAATAAGACATAAACATGAAATAAAGAATATTGATTTGGTGTCATTTGAACGATTTATTTTAATAAACAAGGTAAAAACCCACTTCACCTACTTGGCTGATTTACAACGGAGCCGTGTATCAGTCAAGAAAAATATAAAATAAGAAAGTAAAATTCATGTACAAATGTATATAAATCTTGATCCAAAATATAAAACAAATATACTCTGCCGTAATTTCGAGTTTCTGGTTAAAACTATGGGCCTCGGTGACTCGAATAGTACCATTCACTTCGGGGCTGCGCCCCTCAGTGAATAGTACTATTTCGGAGTCACCTCTTGCCCATAGTTTTAACCAGAAACTCTCAAGGCAAAGTATATTTGTATATTATGTTTTGCCAAACTGATTTGAACTTTATAGTTTGTAACAGATTCAGAATTTTATCTCTGGTTATTCTCCAAAAATGAAATCTGTTGTGGTAGTTGGCCGACTCTAAGTATTAGCATGTACAATGTACTACTAGTATATACCGTAATTGTAATTTTCTGCAGTTTTAAGTTTTCACGGACCTCGTGCATGTATACTGATACAGTATGTCATGAATTTGATCCTTTTTCTCATGATCTATCACAGTTAGATTTTCCTGTAGCAAATCGTTGAATCTTGTCATTTAAAGTTGTAGAAAATTAATGAAGGTTTGATAATGCATGGTTCAGGGTTAAGAAAAAATGTAAACTGTTTTTAAAGGTTATAATAAAGGTCTTGCTATTTTCATGGTCACATTATCGCTCTGTCAAACTTTCGAGGAAAATCAAAGAAAATACGTCATGTGCCTACTTCTCTTTTTTCCAAATATGCTTCCAAATGAACAAGGCTCATCTCTTTCCTTTTATAAATAATATCATATATATTTCTTTTTAAGAAATGAAAATGTAACACTTTTTTTCCCGTTGGTTAAAAACACGGCAGTTGGAACATTTTTAGTGTCTTCTACACGGGTTTTATGATTTACGTTTTCGAGAATGTAGTTTTGGGGTCGATTTTTAAAGATTATTTTGATACGATGTCATGTATATATGTAAATCAGGAGATCGTTCTTTTATGGAATACAAATTATCTGTGTTTCACAGCTTTGCTTTCAAATGAATAAATTTATATTTCATTTTCTATCATATCGTTGCTAATGTTGTAAAGTGTGTTGCTTAGTCCAAAGTGTTTACCAAAGCCCCCACCTTACATCTCTCCATAGAAGCGATATTTCGACACCTTCTTTTCCATGCAAGCCATCAGTGAATACGTCTTGGAGGTTAATTGAATTGAACATTAATCCTTTTTAAGCATTCTCAGAATTCGTTCTTCGTTCTCCCCCTCCCTCCCTCTCTCTCTCTTTGTAGAGCTCGTGCTGATTGTAATTATGAAATACATGTAATGGTACGAAAGATGGATGGTTTAAGTATTTTTTACACTCTACATGTACATGTACTTACTTCCCCCCCCCCCCCCCCCGGGCCCCCCTTCCACTTCTTTCTTTCTCTCTCATTCTCTCTCTCTCTCTCTCTTTCTTTCTCTCTTAAAGGAGAATGAAACCCAGGCATCAGTGTGCTCTTAGTGAATTAAGATGACCAAAGAAGAGTAAACAGTGAAGGTTTGAGCAAAATCAGACAATCTGCTCAAGAATTATGAATTTTGAAAGTTTCAGTAAATCCCTGTTATGGGGATCCTTGAGTTGGAAACTTTGCCAGCATCTGTGATGTCATCGTGGACAACTCTCCATTTATTTTGTGCATAAATTTTCAAAAAAATTTGATTTATATAAAAATTTCAAGTCAGGAATCAACATAATTCTTCCCAAAATGCTTGCAGAATAGATGTAGCCATGCCATACTCAAAAAGTAAATCAAACGAATTTCTATGTGTCTTGAAAATAAAGAAAATGTGAAATTCTGTGTACAAAATGAATGGAGAGTTGCCCACGATGACATCACAGATGCTGGCAAAGTTGCCAACTCAAGGATCCCATAATAAGGATTTATTTAAACTTTCAAAGTTCATAACTCTTGAACAGATTGTCTGATTTTCCTCAAACTTTCAATGTTTACTTGTTCTTCTTCATTCACTGGAAGCACACTGATGTCTGGGTTGCATTCTCCTCTAACCTTTACCCCTTCCTCTTTCCCCCATTTCGTCTTTTCTATCTGTATCTGTCTTTCAGTCATTAACTATCAGTCATTCCAGAAACATCACAGATACTGACATCACAGATACAATGTACTGACATCACAGATACTGACATCACATGTATATTTGGTTGGAAAGGAAGAGGATGGGAAGGGAAAGAGGGAGAGATTGAAAGCAAAAGATAGATGGACAAACAGACAAACATAGAAAGAGGGACAGATAGAGAGCAAAAAATAGATGGACAAACAGACAAACATAGAAAGAGGGACAGATAGAGAGCAAAAAATAGATGGACAAACAAACATAGAAAGAGGGACAGATAGCAAAAAATAGATGGACAAACAGACAAACATAGAAAGAGGGACAGATAGAGAGCAAAAAATAGACAAAAAACAGACAAACATAGAAAGGACAGATAGAGAGCAAAAAATAGATGGACAAACAAACATGGAAAGAGGGACAAATAGAGAGCAAAAGATAGATGGACAGAGAAACATAGAAAGAGGGACAGATAGAGAGCAAAAGATAGATGGACAAACGGACAAACATAGAAAGAGGGATTGATAGAGAGCAAAGGATAGATGGAAAAACAAACATAGAAAGAGGGAGAGATTGAAAGCAAAAGATAGATGGACAAACAGAGAAACATAGAAAGAGGGACAGATAGAGGGCAAAAAATAGATGGACAAACAGACAAACATAGAAAAAAGGACAAAGAGAGAGCAAAAAATAGATGGACAAACAAACATGGAAAGAGGGACAAATAGAGAGCAAAAGATAGATGGACAGACAAACATAAAAAGAGGGACAGATAGAGAGCAAAAAATAGATGGACAAACAGACAAACATAGAAAGAGGGACAGATAGAGAGCAAAAAATAGATGGACAAACAGACAAACATGGAAAGAGGGACAAATAGAGAGCAAAAGATTAGATGGACAGAGAAACATAGAAAGAGGGACAGATAGAGAGCAAAAAATAGATGGACAAACGGACAAACATAGAAAGAGGGATTGATAGAAAGCAAAAGATAGATGGACAAACCGACAAACATAGAAAGAGGGACAGATAGAGAGCAAAAAATAGATGGACAAACAAACATAGAAAGAGGGACAGATAGCAAAAAATAGATGGACAGACAAACATAGAAAGAGGGACAGATAGCAAAAAAATAGATGGACAAACAGACAAACATAGAAAGAGGGACAGAGAGTAAAAGATAGATGGACAAACAGACAAAAATAGAAAGAGGGACAGATAGCAAAAAATAGATGGACAAATAGTCAAACATAGAAAGAGGGACAGACAGAGAGTAAAAGATAGATGGACAGACAAACATGGAAATAAGGAGGGATAGAGAGCAAAAGACAGATAGACAAACAGACAAACATAGAAAGAGGGACAGACAGAGAGCAAAAGACAGATAGACAAACATGGGCGTATAAAGAATGAGGGAGAGCAAAAAGCAGATGGACTAGACAAACCTAGAATGAAAGAGTAAATGGCACATGGACAAAGATAAATAAACATAGAAAGAAAAGGGGATAGAGAGAGAGAGGGGGAGGGAGCGTGTAAATGACAGATGGACAAAGATAAGCATAGAAAAAGGAAGAGATAGAGAGGGAGTGAGAAAGAGAGACAGACAAGAGAGAGCAAAAGGCAGATGGTCATGACAGATAAACCTAGAAAAGATAGAGAGATAGAGCAAAAGGTAAATGGACAAGATAATTATATGAACACAGAAAAACAGAGGGAAAGAAAGAGGAAAGAAGGATAGACCGCCATAATGTTACAAGGAAGGAACACCACTGAATCACATGCACTGATCCAGACATTCTTGTGTGCAGATCTCTGTATTCATGTATGCACGAATTGTGTCGGCAACTTGAACTGTGACAAGACATTCATTCAACAGAATGCAAAAGAAAAAAACATTAACCCGTTGACTACTGAATTTTCATGTTCTCCATAGGTTTAATACAGATATCATCCTAGAGGATGTTTCATAAAGCTGTTCGTAAAGTTACGAATGACTCTACGAACGACTTGAATATGGCAAGCCAAATGTAATTCTCAATCATTATAAATTGCATTAGCAAAAGGTGAAATATGAAAACATAGTGTCATGACATGTTGAAGTATATGTGTATTTTAAAATTGTGCGCTTGCGCGTGTCCTTGTACGTAGACTAGTTAGAAGAACACGAGTTCGTAAAATCACAGCAGTTTGCTTCATTCGATTGATCACAAGATTTCTTTAGTTTTCACGCTTTATGCTATGCAAGGAATCTCACACAGTTGTTGAATAACTTAACACTACAATGCTATTAGACATCATCTAATAAATGGGAGCATACAGTTCACAGACGCCTTCCTTTGTAGTTCATTGCCACAACGTGTCAGAACTTACGATCTCGTGACATCTTCAACAACTTAAGTGTATATCAACCTGCTTCAACTTAGATCATGGCTGACGTCAACAAGTTGAAGCTATCAAGACGAAACATCAAGGGTCAGTTGACGCGAACATTATCGACAACTGACAGCCTTACAACAGATGCCGTTGGTGATCTAGACATGTTAAAGAAATACATCTCTAAAGCTGAGCAACAATTTCAGAAAGTGAAGAGAAACATTCGGCGCTGATGGATATCATCGAAGATCAGAGAGAGTATGAAGTGGAGGAGAAATGGATGGGAGAATGTGAAAATGAGTACGTCCAGGTGTTAATACGGGGAAGGAGGGTTGTCAACCGTCAGTCTCAATCTCCCCTGGACAATCAGCAGTTTCTCCCCTCTTCACCTACAATTCCACATCCAAGATCCAGTCCAGCTTCATATGCACCATCTCCCACCCCCCCCCCCCCCCCACACCGCTACGTCGGCTGCTCCAAGAATGGCAAGAATGAGATTTCCAACTTTCAATGGGAACCTTCGAGACTACAAGCGTTTCAAAGAATTGTTCACCCACTGCGCAACAGAGTTAACAGAGATGGAATACTTCCATCAACTGACCGAATCAATGACTAATGTCAAAGAACGCGACAAAATCAAAGGGTGCATTAGTGTTGAACGAGCCTGGCAGGTACTTGATGAGTGTTACGGCGATCAGGACAAAGTAGTAGACAGCCTGCTAAAAGATCTAGAGAACCTGCATTTTGTCCAGACTCTTCAAAACTTCGAAACCCAAGCTGAGACCATTGGCCTATCTGGAGAGCTTAACAGTAAGATCATGTTGAGTCAGATAAAGCAGAAGCTCCCAGAGGAACACCGCATCGCATATTATAAAGGTGTTAGAGATGACGGGATTGATGATTCCCTCACCGGTCTGGTCAAGTGGTTATACAGCCAACTTTTGTTGCTCGAGAAGGCGAAGCTTAACAGTGGGGACAATTCACCTAGCCCTCCACAAAGACAACATAAGGTGTATAAGACTACAAGCGCTGCTTCATATACTTCTGATAACCAGAGCCAACCAAGCAAGGCCAGACACTCCGGGGTCGCCAAGTGTGCCATCCACCCCAAGGCAGACTCGCACTACTTGAAGACCTGCAACAAGTTCAGGAGCCTGCCACAGAATGAAAAATATAAAGTAATGAGAAAGAATGGCATCTGTTACCGATGTGGGCATAACAACTGTGTTGCTGGCAAGCCTCCACATGACCAAAACTCTTGTCAGTTTGTTGCTCCATGCAGAGTCCGAATGTGTGGCACTGACTCACACTTCGCAGCTGTCTGCCCTGTCATATACGGAGAGAGTGGTCAGGGTCCTGCAAACCAAACAAGCAACACTATGGAATCTCCATGTTCAACCTCAATCAACGTGACAACAGCCCACACCAAAGAGACAGGGAAGCTTCAAAGTACTTTACCTACTGTTGTTGGTTATCTACGATATGGCGATGTCCGCCACCTGGTGCGCATCCTGTTGGATGGTGGTAGCCAAGCTACACTGTTAAGGGAAGGGATTTTCCCAAGGACAGAGAGAGGCCTTTTCCAGGACCATGATCTGAGTCTTGTTGGTGGCAGCAAGATAACAAGAAAATTGAGACTGTTGGACTGCTACATTGAAGACATTGCAGGGAATTGGTCTTGTCCTTTAACCATGACAGAGATAAATCCACCCTGCGGTGATACTCCTATTGTACTACCAGAACAGCTTCGGCAGTATGAGCATCTGAGTGCCATTGATATCCATGCTGCCCCATCCGAAACCATCGACGTACTCCTTGGTGTGGACAACACACACTTGATGATCTGGGAAGAATACATCCTTGGCGAAAAGTTTGATGATCCTGTCGCTGTAAGATGCCCCTTTGGCTGGTTTGTTCAAGGAGGACGGTCTACAAGTTCAACTTCACTGCTGAACTACATCAATGTGTCGGCTATTGGACCATTGGAAGAGTTCATAGGTCTGGAGACTGTGAGTCTGGAGCCCAAGAAGTGTAAGTGCTCCTCAGATGTCTTGGACAAAGAAGCAACGGAGGCAATGCAATGGAGCGTAACTCGGCTTTCTGATGGATCGTACGAAGTCAGACTGCCATGGAGGAAGTCGCCCGATGACCTGCCGGACAACTACAACTATGCTGTCGAAAGGTTGAGAAGCCTTGAGAATCAGTTCAAAAACAGGCATGAAGATTGGGACATCTACTGTAGACAGATGAGAGACCAGTTAAAGAGGGGTGTTTCGTGCCATGTCTCAGAAGAGGAGCTACAGCGAGACAGAAGCACTGGCAAAAAGATGTGGTTCCTACCACATTTCGCTGTCACCAAGGACTCGAAGACAACTCCTGTCAGAGTGGTATATGATGCGAAGGCCAGGTTCCTGGGCCACTCACTGAATGACTAACTCATGAAAGGAGAGAACATCAACTCCGATCTCTTTGAAGTTGCCCTGAGGTTCAGGGGGAATGAGGTGAGCATCATTGCAGATGTCAGCAAGATGTTTCAAGCCATAAAAATCAAACCTGATGACGCTCGATTCCACAGGTTTGTGTTTCGAGAGAATTCTAGCCACCCAATTCAAGTCTACGAACTGACAACCGTCACCTTTGGGGACAAGCCCTCACCAACTGCCACTATAGTCACCCTCAGACATGTGGTAGATGAACATGCACCGGAAGACGACAAACTCAAGGAAGTGGTTGCCAGGCAGTTCTACGTTGATGACCTCAATGAATCTGTCACTAATGTCCCAGAAGCTTTAGAGCTCAAGTCCAAGCTTAGCAAGACTCTTCAGAAAGGCAACTTCACCATCAGAAAATGGCAATCGAATGCGACAGAAGCCTGTGACGAAACAGAAGACAGCACAGATGCCACTGCCCTGGGTACTAAATGGAACCTCTCAAAGGATACGTTGAAGGTAAAGGAGGTGAACTCGACTCTACTTGTTCCTACCAAGCGCAATATCCTGGCCCAAACTGCTTCGTATTATGATGTGTTTGGCATGTTATCTGGGCTCCTCATTAGACCGAAGATTCTCCTGCAAAAGCTATGGCAACTAAACCTAGACTGGGATACCCCTCTCAACGACAAGGGTGAGCTTTGTGCCATTCTACGAGACATCAATAGAGACTTGGAGGAGGTAGCTAGCATTGAGATTCCAAGGTGCTTGATCCCTGAGCCTTTCAAGGGAATAAGGCCTTTACCAGAAGTGTCCCTGCACGGAGCAAGCGATGCTTCAGAAGATGCCATGGGTATTGGTGTTTGGCTACGATGGTCTCACCCTGAGGACAGTGAAGCACATCTATCATTTGTATGTGCAAGAGCCAAACTCACTCCACTGAAGCAGTCTAGCATTCCTCGAAAGGAACTTCAGGCGATCCTTCTGTTGTCAAGGCTCATGCTTACTGTGAAGAAAGCCTTGCGGCTCAACATCGCCTATTCCAAGATCTGGACAGACAGCATGACTGCCATTAGCTGGGTAAAAGGTCAATCCAAGTCCTTCTGGTCCTACGTCGCATATCGTGTTGGTGAGATCACAACAGAGTTCGACCCCATCAAGGACATTGCATATGTACCATCAGATCAGAATGTTATCGATCTGGTTTCCAGAGGAGGAACTGCCAATGAAATGAGACGAGTCATTGAGGGACCAGTGTACTTGAAGCAATCACCTACGTTTTGGCCAAAGACACCAGAAAATGTTCCTGTGAGCCCTGGAGACGAAGAACAGAAAAAATTCCATGTGCAGAATGCCAAGACACTGGCTCTCAGAATCAACGTCTCTAAGCCTTCTCCGATAGTTGACTCAACCAAGTTCTCCAGCTGGTGCAAGTTAAAGATGGTGACCGCTAGAGTTCTCTCCGTGAAAAAACTGCCCAAGAACCAATGGCTGAAGCAGCTCCCAAAACAGATCTCTATGTGCCCCTCTCCAAAACTTGTCAAGGAGGCTGAATTATATTGGATAAGACAGGCACAGCGAGATGTTGACTTCCAGGATCGTAACATCATGAAACTGGACCCATTCTTCGATGAAGAAGACCAAGTTTTCCGTGTTGGTGGACGAATTGACAGGGCTCCATTGTCGTACGATGTGTGACATCCTTATCTTCTTCCTAAGAAGAGCCATATCAGACTGCTGATTGTGAGAGATAGACATGCATATGCCCTTCACAGAGGTCACTTGAGAACGGCAACAGAAGTTAGGAAGCATTACTGGATTGTCGGGGATGTGAACATATCCAAACTCGTGGTGTACGACTGTGTCGTATGCAGGAGACACAGAGGCAAGCCAATTCAACAGAAGATGGCTGACTTGCCAGAATTCCAAGTCACTCCTTGCTCACCCCCATTCAAGACTACATTGGTGGATTACCTTGGACCAGTGAATGTAAAGCTGAACCGGAATACCACGACAAAGGGCTACTGTGCTGTGTTCACGTGTGCAGTGACCAGAGCCGTGCACCTCACCTGTGTCCAAGACCTGTCTACACAAGCGTTCCTACAGGCACTAGAACGGTTCATAAGCATCAGAGGGGCGCCATCCTTGCTGGTCAGCGATAATGGTACTGCCTTCAGAGGAACTGATAACACCATTAATGAACTGAACTTGAAACTGAATCAGACAGTACTGAAGGACCATTGCCAACGGTACAATGTTCAGTGGAAATTCGGACCTCCAGGAGGACCTCACCACCAGGGGGCCGTTGAACGATTGGTCCAAGAAGTTAAGAAAGGTATGAGACACCTGGTGAAAGCTGATCGTTTGACTTTCGTCGAGTGGGAGACTGTTTTCTGCCAGATATCCAGCCTGATCAACGGTCGACCCCTAACTGCAAAATCATCGTCACCCCTGGATCATCCTCCACTAACGCCAAACCACTTCCTGATAGGTAGAGGTGACTTGCCATGCCCCGAAGTCCCGTGTGAGGAATACAAAGGAAACCACCGGAAACGTAGGGAGATCTGCAATTTCATGGTAGATGGGTTTTGGCGACGTTGGATGGAGTGCATCCACAAACTCTCACCACGCCAGAAGTGGCAGAAATCTGCTGAGAACTTAGGAGAGAGGGACATCGTACTCGTCATCGGTGAGAACCTGAAGCGCGGCTCCTGGAAGATGGCGGAAGTCACGTGTGTCTACCCAGGAAAAGATGACCTCGTCAGAGTAGTGGACGTGAGATTCGCGGACGGTACAAAACTGAAAAGACCTGTGACAAAGCTGTTCTGCTTATGAAGGAATCAGGGGAGCGTTTCATGAAAGGACTTGTCGGATCTTTTATCCGACAAAGTCTGTTTTATCCGACAGTTGCCATAGTAACGATGCTTCTCAGCCAATCAAAATCAAGGAAAGATGTCAGATCTGACAACTTGTCAGACAACAAATGTTGATGAAACGCCCCCCTGAACGTTCATAGATTAACGTTTTAGGCTTTAGTAGTTGGGTGACACCGAACTCTGCCCAATTTTTCACCTTGGGATATTTTCACCTTGGGATATTTTCACCAGACTCTTAGTATATTTAACTTCGAACTTGAGTACATTAACATCAAACTCTAGACGTTTTTGAACTTTGAACTTTGGACGTTTTTCATCGAAATCTAAGTGTTCAATTTCGAACTTTGAACTCTGGACTTCTATTCATTGTTTTGTTTATTTTTATATGAACAACCACCAGTGACATTTTCAGTATTGTTATGTTTACAATATATGTGTATTCAGTGACATTCCGTCACCTTTGGGGGGATGGGGTGTCATGACATGTTGAAGTATATGTGTATTTTAAAATTGTGCGCTTGCACGTGTCCTTGTACGTAGACTAGTTAGAAGAACACGAGTTCGTAAAATCACAGCAGTTTGCTTCATTCGATTGATCACAAGATTTCTTTAGTTTTCACGCTTTATGCTATGCAAGGAATCTCACACAGTTGTTGAATAACTTAACACTACAATGCTATTAGACATCATCTAATAAATGGGAGCATACAGTTCACAGACGCCTTCCTTTGTAGTTCATTGCAACAATGTGTCAGAACTTACGATCTTGTGACACATAGATTAGCATTACTTTTGTTTACAAACATTTTTATTGTGAAGTATTATTTTGCCACAATTTAATTGAGATTATGGGAAATGCAGTCACACTTTGTAAAAACGTCAGGAAAAACTTCAGGCATCCCATTTGGCACTTCATATTCAAGTCATTCGTAAAGTCATGCGTAACTTTACGAACAGCTTATGAAACACCCCCACTTCCAGGAGGCTATGTGTCAAGTACAAGACCGTGTACATTAGTCGTTCAATTCTGTCACAAAAATCATTCCATTACAAACAGAAAAATACGCAGAGTATGAATTATCTTGGTCGACACTTCTTCAAATGTAGTCCATTTACTACCAAACGATTTAAATTCATCAATGCCTTTGTCATTTAGTTAAATAGGTAAATGACTAAACAACACATGGTACATTTCTCTGAGTTTGAAAAAATGTACAAGCACATAATGCCACCTATTATGTTCATGTACATTCAATGTTGCCACTTATATTTTTCCTCATACAAACTATGAAAAAAAAAATTTCCATGACATTTCTGTAAATATACACTATACAGTAAATATAAATTTAAGACCAATTATCAAGTAAGCTGCAATAATACGAATGTTTAAGTCATTCAGTTAAATAATTGAATAGCACCATATCATTTTCACTGTGTCTCTGGCATATTTACAGGCACAAAACATCCAATATAATCTTTCCATCATATGAGAATAACAGATCATTTGACTACATCCATACACATGTACAAAGGGTTTGATTTTAAGAAACATTAATTCACTTTTTATAAAGCTGCATATTTTTCCTTCAATTATTATATTATATTGGATGGCTCTGAATGGGATACCAGGGAATATTCCACGAATTAGGGCCAATATTGCACGAATCGAAGATGAGTGCAATAATGGCCCTGACGAGTGGAATATTCCTGGTATTCCATGAAATAAAGCCATCCAATATAATTATTATTATCTATATCCAACAGGAAAGGGATTTAAAATTCAATAAATGATATTCCAGCAACTAAAAAGGGCCCCCATCGTACACTTATTTGGATCACATAAGTTTGACTTACCTCTCTATGACGTCATCAAGTGCCGTTTGTGCATTGCGTGTATTGTGTATCCGCGCATTATAATCCTTATTGCGCATGTTTGTTTTATTGCGCGCACGCGAAGAGACCATGCAATATCGCATAATATTGCACGGCAAATTTTGTACACGAGCCTATGGGGAATTCGGCTTTTTATACAATATGCTCTGATATTGCACAGACAAGTCATGCAGACATAAAATATGTGTTTTTAATGCGCCGCTAAAATGCCCTGTATAGATAATAATAATAATTATAATAATGATGATGATAATAATAATGATGATGATAATAATAATAATAATAATAACAATAATAATTATGATGATGATAATAATAATAATAATAACAATAATAATAATAATAATAATAATAATAATAATAATTATGAATATAACAATAATAATAACAATGATAATAATAATAATACTAATAATAATAACCACCATTTAAAAACATTCTTTATTTTTATAGCACCTAATACACCCCGATGTCTCTACAAATACTGGTATTATTACCCTAGTTATAGGATTCAGGCTCGCCAAGTCGCCAGCAGACAATTTATGCAGACTATCTACTCCTTAGGGAGCATTCTAGCCAAGCGCCTTCGGCAGGTGCTCACAATGTTAAACAAATCACAGTGATTTTCTAATCCTTAACACTTAACACTTGGGTGTTACTGAAAGTGTTTTCTGCCATTACGAATCCAACAGCAACCTTTCAGTATAATGTTTAGGTAATAGATGCCTTCTTCTTCTCAAACTAACCCTAAACCCATTTTTAATCCTTAACACTTAACACTTGGGTGTTACTGAAAGTGTTTTCTGCCATTACGAATCCAACAGCAACCTTTCAGTATAATGTTTAGGTAATAGATGCCTTCTTCTTCTCAAACTAACCCTTAACCCATAGTCTGACACTGGCGTGTCAGCTGCTAGAACTTTTCCACTCGTACATAAAGGATCATGTCCAGTTCGGTTCAGGTCTCCCAAAAGGTATTGTTCTTCTTGATGTAGACTAACATCTGTAAAATGCTTATCTGCAGCAAACTTTTCCAGTTTCTTTCTGGCAGAATCTCCTCTTGTATTTCTCTTGCTCTGATTAAATTTGGGACTCTGATGATAGCTCTCATTTCCATGAGGGCACCAGTCATTGATGCCTAGTTTGCTGAAATTCTCATTGTATTCAAAATTTTCATCGGGTGAAACGGGAAGGTCCTCTTGATTGCACACGTGATGCCCCTGATTTGCATTCCTGGTCAACGGTTTCTCTTTCAGAGCTGTTAAACGTGGTTGGTAAAAGTCACCTTCACCAACATCATCATCCCCGAAAGAATGATGACTGTTACCGTGGCAACCACTCACAGATGATGTTCTTGATCTAGTGACAGAAGTTCTGCCAGCCTTCACTCTGCTCTGGTTTTGCAATCTATATGGAGAATTGCTTGAAGTCCTGTCACCATGGTAAATCGAATAATTTTTTGCTCCAGTTTTCATCCATTCCTCATTCTGACATCTTTGTAGCACATTCTTCGTAGATGTACTCTTCCTCCTTTGAGCTGTTTTAAATGCCGTGCTATCATCCAACCAAATGTCGTTATCATGTTCATCAATTCTTACATCTTCATTTTCATTCTCCTTCTCCTCCTCCTCCATCCTCTTCCATTCATCGTCATCCCTCCTTCTCGATGAATCATCAAGAAACTGCAGAGGTTTGAATCCCTTGGGGAACCTCCTCTCACCACCAGGGTTGGGCGTGGTCACTGAAGACCTCCGGACTGACCTCCGCAATGGCCTCCGTTTTTTTGAGGTGTGTTGGGTAGCCATGGCAGATTTCCCGGCGTTGCTCCCATCCTGTTTTCCTCTCCTTCTTCTCCTTGGGGCTTCCTCTATCTCCAGCATACTTGGGTGAAACTGAGGGGATACCTACACAAAAAATACCAGAATACATGTATAATAAATACAGTCACCAGCGTAAATCTGTTTCGAGGAGTGGGGGAGGGGATGATGATCTAAATCTTTTGCCCAAATTTCAAGAGTGCACTCAAGCATAAGTACACACCCTCAAGCACCCACACACACACACCCGCACACATACTCTCCAGATCTTCAAATCCTATCTCTGGTTTTGATAGCACTGCAGATAGGAATTTTACTACTATAACTGTCATCTATGATAGATTTCACAAAAATTTCAACAACTGATTGATTGAAAATATTTCTGCTTTGGAAACTGGGGGGGGGGGGGGATATATGTACATACTATCCCCCATCCCTCTAAAAAGTGGGGGAGGGGTACATTCAAATCTCATTCAGATATCCAGGGGCAAAACCTACAGGTTTATTTAATGTTCACACATACGATAATGATACGCACAGCGTCATCACTCAAATAAACGTGAGTTTTGTGTTTTGCCAAGACGTTGCACAGACAAACTTGTAATGTCGTATTTTGGGTTAACTTATAAGAACATGATTGATCCACACATTTTTGATGCCAGGAGGCAAAAAGGATTTACTTCTGGCTCTGTGTTTGTTTGTGTTTGCTTTACATGCTATTCACTTAGCTATGTGTACCACCCCCCCAAAAAAACAACAACAAACAAACAAACAATTAAGCAAACAAACAAACATGGGGAGTTTAACATGGGGCTTGGCTGTTTCCTTTAAACAAGCCTTAATACACTGTATTCGCTATTTTTAAACTCCACATACCCATGTTGTTTCCAGGCCATCTTCCAGGTACAGCACCTGAGCTGTGATAGGGTTCTCAGCTGCATTAATGGGACTACATAGCTGTCTGGGTAGCCTTTCAGCTGGGCTGTCTGTAAACATTAGTGTGGGTTTCACCTGAGTGAAGCAGCCCGGTTTCTTGGATGAGCGTGTACGAGGCATCAGCTCAGTCATCAAAATAGCTCTGAAAAAAAAAAAGAAGGGAAAGGACATAGCCAGAATCAAAATAAGAACTTTTATTACTGGATCTTTGCCTAACTTCATGAAAATGAGTATCATCATTCGCTATATTGGATAAAGAATTCTTACAATTGCATGATTTTATTATCATTAAATGGAGCATGAAATCGGGGCAATTTATCACAATTAGATTTACATGTAATCATCTAACACAGGATATGCCCTTTTTAATCAAATTTCTTGACTCTTATCCACACGTAGCTGGGGGGGGGGGGGGGGGGGGGGGCAATGCGGCAGCCGCTCCCCCGAAAAAAAGAACAAGAAAAAAGGTTGAGCAATAATACCAAAAAGTGAGAGAATGTAGCAATTTGCTGATGATCTCCGACTCTAACGGAGGAAGAAGAAGAAGAAGAAGAAGAAGAAGTAGGGAGAGAAGGAGCAGAAAATAGAGCAAGAAAAAAAAATGGTTGAGCAATAATACAAAAAAATGAGAGAACGTAGGAAGAGAAGGAACAGAAAAGGAACGATAACATAGAAACGTAAAAGCTTCTGTATTTCAAGCATGACTGAGTGAGAGGAGGAATCTCCCGCCTCTCTGCACGCTATTCGCACACTTCGCGTGCTCACTACTGCCCCCCTAAAATGAAATCCTGGCTATGCGCCTATGCGGGTGCTCTCTTAACTTTAAACTTAAAAGTAGGATGGGGATTAGGTGTCCGGACCCGTTGCAAAAAGGAAACCTTCCTTTTTGTCTTTGGATTAAACAAAAACTATGCACTGAATAGTGCTAATCATCCTAAACATTTGTTCTCTATAATATTGTCTAACACTTGTATGAAAAAATTCAAGAAATATTGCGTGTAAATTTTTTTCTAATGGTTGTTTAAAATCAACTGTCTGGATACACAACCTGTCCAGACACACAACAACTGGGTATACATGCAACAGTTCAATTCTATTCATTTCAAACACACAATAAAAATGACAGGTCAAACACACTGCAAGATTTAAAAAAAATATAAAAATAATAATTCAATTTAATTCACACACAAGAGTAAGGTCAAATAAGCCATTATCACAATATTCAAATAATCAATACAAGAAAAAGAAACTTAGTACGGTATGTGAATGAGAAAGCTGGGAAGTGAAGTGCAAGTCGTATGAAAAGCTGCCCAGCAAAGTCAAGAGAAATTAGGGTACATGTACAATTGACATAATAACAATGATAACATTTAGATAGATCTACGTAACAGTTAGCATGCACTAATAAAACAAGCAAAGAGGAAAGACAAGAAATGAGAACAAGTGCCCAGTATTATAAAAGGGAGAAAATGACGGAGAAAGAAGACAGAAGAGGAAGGGGGAAGGGGGAAAAGGAGAAGAAAAAAGAAAAAGGAGAAGAAGATGAAGAAGAAGAAGAAGAAGAAGAAGAAGAACATGAAGAAGAAGACTTCAAGAAGAAGAAGAAGAAGAAGAAGAAGGAAAAGAAAGAGAAAAAGAAGGAGAAAAAGAAGAAGAAAAAGAAGAAGACGAAGAATAAGAAGAAGAGAAAAAGAAAAAGGAGTTTGACTAGTTTTCATAGAAACAAGACAGTCGAACATGCCGAATTGTACATGTAGGGTGTCTGGAGAAAAAATTATTTTGCTTATTTCAACAATAAAATTAAATTTTCTTCCTGAATTTGGAAAATAATAACCTTGAAAGTGACAGAAATATGATTTTTTTGTGAGAAATTCCAGTTCATTGCTGCAAAATAAGAGAATGAAATTGGACCATTTTTCAGCATTTTCCTGCCATAGTCTAGGCTATGTAGTTAAGAAATGGCACACACACGAATGCAAATTTTGAGCTTCCAAGGTCCGATACGACTTTATACTTAATATAAAAAACTTGTCCTTTTCATGACCAGATAGGAAATTTTACAGTCTTTCTGATGGTGTGAATTTTTTATAGGTTTGAATATCAGATCACATCAGTGCAAAATTGAGAAAAGTGACAAAAACTGTGTAAAACAGAAAACTTCAGTTTCTGATAAGAAACGCATGGGAAAATGGCAATCTGAATACACACAAAAATATAAGGCCTTTAAGGGTTTGCAATTTATCTTGTATTTTTATTTCTAGTGAGCCTAAAAACTTGTCCTTACGCGTTACGGACCTTAGATCTAGGCTAAGCTGCTAACTAAGTCTAGATCTAAGCCTAAGACTAGTTAGGGTCAAAAGGATGACCAGAATTTTCTCTTTCCATACATTCCAAATATGAGATGAAAAATAATTCAGATCACATTTTCATTTCTTGATGAATTTGCCCCCAAATTGTGCCATTCCCCCCCCCCCCCCCGAATCGCAAGCTTTTAAGCTGACACTTTTCAGTGTGACTTCAGACACCCCAGTACATGCATACTGGCAGGACAGACAGCATTTTGAATACATGGGACCAAGAATTATCCAACCAGCACTTTAACAGTTCCAGAAAGGCCAAAGGCCAAAGTTTCATCATCAGTTCTTACCTCAGCTGTATGCTCGACTATTACAGCATGAAAATCATTGAAAATCGCTGAGGAACATCCCAACAGAAAAGCTCATCACCCGATCTGACTTGTTGATCTCCCACCAACAACTTCCGTGTGAATTGTTTTGAATTAACCCGCGAACCACGACCGCAAGATGGCGTACTTTGCCTTTTAAAGTTTTAGCATGGTAACTCCACAGTTCTATAGAAGACGTCTTCTATTTCTGTGGGTAACTCTTTATGAAATACCGTACCCCTTTTTTTATAGTAAGACACTAAGACTCTTCTCTTTTCTCTCTTATTTCTCAGTATTTCTTAATCCTAATCCTTAATCCTTGATCCTAAAATGGATCGACGCCTTTGAAATATAGGTCAAATATGTGTGCCAAAGTGTGCGAATCAGTAATAAAATTTTTCTTATCACAAAAATTAACAAGTTCTCAGGTTTGCTGCTCCCTTTCAACATAATTATTTTGAAAGAGCACACATTGGTTGTCAATAATCGACCATGTTTACACAGTCAATGGATCAAAGGAAGGCGTCCATGTCCAATTTTTTTTCGCCCGGGGAGGGGGGGGGGGGTTCCATGGTAAGGGTAACTGACGGTTGGTCAGGACTTTGCCAAACGTTTGGGGATTTTTTTTTTTTTTTCAAAAAAGCCCCCGAACTTTTGTGATAAAATCACCAAATATAACACACATAGGCATGAAATATTAAAACAGGTGTGAAAATGATGGCATCTCCGATCCTGCCACTGATGGCCGCGTGGCCCTCATTTTAAGATGGTGGGGGATTGATATAAACACATGCCAAATTACATTTACACAGAAAATATCGGGTAATTTCATATATAGGACTTCGGATTTGAATGTTCAGGCGCTGAAATCCTTCAGGAAAATGGGGGTTATGTGCCCATCAAGAGAAAGAGGGGCAATGTTTTTAATAATTTAAAAAATAGCCCTCAAAGCTAGATATATGGATTGGTTAAAGCACCAAATTGGGCATACATGCTGAACCATTAATTCTAAACATGTTTAGATGTGGGGAATTCTTAAATTCTGCCTCTGAGATACTCTGGGCCATATCTTTGACAATGGCTGCCCTCGCCATGTTTTAAATTAAAAGCCCAGAAATAATTACAAGCAATAACTGAATATTTGACATGTAAATTCATAATTTCGTCATATTTGAACCCAAAAATATAGATCAGGAAATGCGGCCGGGTTAGCTGTCCAATTTTGGTAAAGGATGTTATCAAATTCTGAAATAGCTCAAGACTGATGCTTTAAAAATTAAAAAAAAAAATGTATACTGTTGTCACACTTGCAGAAATATGATTTCTAATTTTTGATGTGAAATCATATTTTGCAAACAAGGGCCTTGTTTCAATTTGGCCACAAACAGGATAATTTTCACATGAAAATCAATGAGCCTACAGGATTCAGATTAATATTTTGAATTAAAATTCACAATCATGGTTTCGGGCTAAAATAAACCATTTTGATTCAAAACTCATTGATGAACAAAATCACTATATACAGTAATCAAACGTAAAACATTTCACCAGTTTCACCTATAAACATTACCTCTAAAAAGTAAAAATGTCTGATGATCCTTAAATTCACTATTCGTTGAGGGGGACTTTAGCCCCACCCCTGTCAAAAATGTGCATGGGGCGGGAATATCCTTCCCCCTCCCCCCCCCACCCCCTCACCTTTCATGGCTAAAAGAGAGAAGGGGAAAGGGAAGAGGGAGGAGAGAAAAATAGAAAGAGAAAGGAAATTAAAGGAGGGGGAAGAAGGAAAGAGAAAGAGAAATAGGAAAGAAGAGGAAAGAAAATGCCGGTTATTGATAATTGTTATTCTTATGAAAGGAATTTGGTTTCTATCTCCTATCTCTAGCAACTGTTATACTATTCTTCTACTCATTGAATTAGTAATATAACTGCACACTGGCGTAAATCCCGGGGGGGATGGGGGGATATATCCCCCCCCACTTTTTGGAGAGGGGGGGATGGCGTGTACAAATATCCCCCCCACACTTTTTAAGAAAGAAATTATATTTTAATTAATCCGTTAGTAAAATCTTTGAATATCTGTCATAAACAACCATCATATTTTAGAATTTCTATTTGAAAATGCGATTGAAAACAAAAAAGTGGTTATTTTTAGCTCGCTCGCTTCGCTCGCTCGCAAAATAAATATCAAACTGTGTGTAGGGGGGTCTGTGGGGGTCAGTGAGGGTGTGTGCTTATACTTAAGTGTGAGATCGACAGAAAAAAAATCGTCAAAAAAGTCAATCATCCCCCCCACTCCTCAGAGTGGATTTACGCCAGTGTAACTGCAAATAATCGAGCGGCAACTTGACCTAAAAGAGGTTTATTTTTAGGAGATAACGGCCTCTAGGCCTATAACAAGAAGCTCGCAGCTAGCTCGCAGAACATGTATGTCGTCCTCTGCGACCTTATCTGGACAGGCGACTCAATACACCACTGTGATTGGCTAATCAACATTCACAGGCAGGAGATTTAAATTCGATTGATTGTAAAGAGCTTCGTGTGCAATGCGAAGTATGTCAGGAAATCCGTACATTTCCAGCTGAATTTCTCAGCGCTTGCTGAATCAAGAGGTAAAATATTGGAATTGTGATAATTAATAAAGGCATATTTTGTGATTTCGTGGAAAGTTTATGTTAGAATAAGCCGGTGTAATGAGAAAATATGATGTTGAAGAATAGTTTCATTCATTTGGCTTTGGTAGCTTTCAGTTTCAGCATGCACTGTGTAGTGTGTATGTTTGTAGCACTTAGTGGTGCGTATGTGACTGCAGGGTGAGTGCAGTGGCAGTGTACTATAAGTATAATGTAGATCTAAATGCAGCTGCAGTGGTCGTGTGTGTGTGTGTATTATCAGTTTGGAAAGCTGATGAGTCATGAGTGATCCTACCAAATTTTTAATTCCTGTTTCGCACAGTAGTCTATACGAAGAATAGAAACTGGGGAAGGCTGAAAGTGGAAAAGGGGAAGAGGCTGGTCATGCCGGTCAGCAGATGTCCATAATTTCGTTGCACAGGGTCAGGCCAGGGCCAGGCCCTAAGCCTAACTTTAGGCCCAGGGCACTCATCCTGTGTACTCGGTCAATGAATTGACCTCGTCCTGAAAAAGCAACAAGTCTGCACCGAAACTGCATAGCATGCTTTTGTATGTGTTACTCAACGGAAAGCTGTCGACCCACGAGTCCGATAAGCGTCAGTTTTTTTCTGACCTGAAAAATTCACCATTTTCAGTTCATTCATCAGATATGAAGCAGAAAGGGGAAAATTGAGAGCCTCAGGAACATTGCTGGTAAGTAAAATCAAAACTTTTCTTCTCTTTTATAGAAGATTCTAAGTCAATGTATTTCGCGTTCGCGTCAGCAATTAGTTTGCTATTCAAAACGCCGTTTTGACCTACGGGTGGGCACTTAAACTAACGTAACGAACATGAACTTTTAACACTGTTAAAAAAAAAACAAGGTTTCTAAAATAAAATAGAAATTACGTAGCACCAATTGCATAATTTTGCATTGATAGAGGAAAATAAATTTACTCGACTTAGCCTATACTTTTCATAGGACAAAATTTTCCTTGAATTGGGCAGTGAATTGTAAAATTAAAAATACATGCTGATAAAAAAAAAAAAAAAGATTGGCAGATTTTCTAAGCATCTGTTCTGAAAAAAATAATAGGAGTTTACATGTACCTACAGTGCCAAGGGTCTAGAAATAGATCTAGATCTATGCGTTTTGAGAGAAGATGTCATCAAAATCATAAGTAAAAAGTGATACCAACAAGTGATTTTAAGGTATTTTGCCTTGCTGGTGATGCAGTTATCTTACCTTCGATGGATCTCTATTTTGGATGAATTATTTGTTTGCAAACTGGCGTGCGCAAAGTACATGTATGGATTTGTTTACTTTTTTTTAAAGTCACTCATAGCGTGTTGCCATATAGACTACAACATCTAATTTTGCAAATGCGATATCTCTGCTCTGTCATCCTCTGGCAATTTAAATTTTCTTCTTGCACCCATTCATAGTCTAGAATTTCACTTTCCCTCTGGTATCTATCAATCTTAATAATGTTATGGTGCATGTAGAATTTGAGAAATCATGGCTAAATTGCATTCTTTAGAAATAAAAAACAAAAAACTAATAAACTCCTAGTGCTGATGTAAAAGTTAGAGCTGTCTCATTCTTACTCTTAGAAGAACTCAAGATTAGGAGGAAAAAAGAGGAAGAGGAGTTTATATAGATTTCCCACATTTTGATGGCACAAGTGCGTGAGAACTTCCAACTTCCTTGGACTGTGTTTTAAATGTAAAAATTGTTTCGAATGAAAAATCTGTAGATCTATCATCTAACTAAGATCTATCCATTAAAATGGGATGATGTTCATTTTTTTTTCCAGAGAAAAATTACCACAAGTGTCCTGTCTGCCTGGTCTGGCCAAGATTTCAGCTGCAGAGAGCTAAGATGGCTACCCCTAGTGACATGGAAACAATTGAGCTCTCAGAAGCTATCAAGACTATTCTCCAAGAGGGCACTTCACCGACACGCAAGGCAGATTCTGACATTAGTATCACCACACCTTGCAGCCGGAAAGCAAAGAGCCCTAAAGGTTTGTCAGCAAGGTTCACCGTGGGTCAGAACACAACACCAAAAGGTCAAATTGCTTCTCAGAAGGGGTCCGACACTCCACTCTCAAGGAAAAGTTCCATCCTCCAGCGAAGCTCTGGAGATATACATGTAAGTGGGTCATGTCAGAGGAAGCGCCGACATGCCCAAGAAGTCATCATCCTACGACCGCCCAAGAAGCGGGTGAGCGGATCAACACCAAGAATAACAAGCACATCAAAACTCACCCCAAGCAGTCAATCAACACCAAAGCCCGCTTCCACAACACCGTCCCTCAAGAAATCCTTTCAGTCAACCCCAGTTTCAAGCCAGAGCAGGTCACGTATCATTTCATCACAACTCCATGTCAACAACATGGTGAAGAGTGAAGGCAGTGGATTGAAGGATGCCATTTTCCTGACTCCTGAAGTCTCCATGACCCCTAAGCAGGTCATAGGAGGCGAGAATGTGTCCCCTAAGGAGAGAGAAAACCTTGCTGACCAGGCAAAATACCTTGGTATGATGGAGCAGCAGGGGCTCAGTCTTGCAGGAGGAGTGGATGCAGGAGGGAGGATGCAGGTAGACCAGAGAGTCAGGGAGCAGATGGCAGCTGGAGGCCTGAGTCTCAATGTTGGCGATCAGACGAGCAGAATAAGTCTAGTTGCAAGAGGTAAATAAACTACCATCAGTTTAGATGTGAATAACGTTTCACCCATGTGTAGGTATGCCATACTGTGGCATAATTTGTGACATCAATTTCATCAAATAACTATATACCCTTTTGAACCTTGAAGTAATAACCCCCTTCAGCAGCTTCTTGAAGCTGTCCCATGATGATGCAATGCTGTGTGTTGATGAGGGGTACCATTGTGACTTTTTGTTTGTAAAAAATGGCCAGACACTTGAAATGTCTATAATTTTTGGATGACTGATCAGTCTACTTGTTTCGCATTCAAATTACTCTGTTATAAGGAAATGCTAATGAAATGTCTATAGTCTTTATCTGTTCTACTATTTTTCTTTTTTTCAGGCAATCAAGATGACAGTCTGACCAACATCACATGGCTGAGAAGAATGTCTGCCCCTGACCTTGATCCTATTACGCTTCAACACATCAAGGTTAGTTCACCTTCATGTTCTTGTACATTCCAAATTGAGCAGCATGTAAGGATACTTACTTACTGCCGTACACCCCTAAAAGAGATTAAACGGGCCGAGTATGGTGCACTGATGTTTGCACTGCAGAGAAAGAAAGATATTGCTTGATATTCATTTGGTCAGAATTTCTCAGAAAGTTGGTTATGAACTGTTGATTTAATCTTATCTTTGTCAAGAACAGGTTTTACATGCTTGGGTAATTATTCCAGTTTGCTATGGAGTGGGGTATGAAAGACAATTTATAGCAATTTTTGTTTGCTGCAATAGGAATAAAATTATCGATTGAAGCTAGTACTAAATTATGCTTCGTTAAAGCAGATTTCTTTATGAAACAGATGTTATACATATGTAGACAGTAACATCTGTGATCTACAACTATATGCTGAGTACTGTAATGAGTTAGGTTTATGAGTTGATGGTGTATGTATTCGCATCCTTTGCAAAACATTTGTGTGCCCATGAAACTGCTTTAGGAGGCAATTTTAGAATCGTAGAATTCTTATAAAAAGAAACATGCAAAAGTGTAATTCTTGCTGTAGTGAACTTCTCTTTGAGTTCGGGGGGGGGGGGGGGGGGGGATTGTGCAGAGTTGATCACAGGAAAAATGGAATAAATTTGCCAAATTTTGTGTTAAATATCTAGTCCCAGGATCCTCACAAAGAGCGGCCACCGTACTCCTACAGTTCACTCATACAGTTTGCAATCAGTAGTGCACCCGAGGGCAAGCTAACGCTAAGGGATATCTACTTCTGGATTGAGACACACTTCCCATACTTCAGAACAGCTAAACTTGGCTGGAAGGTAAGAAATGCTATCAAACAAGATTGGCTTCTTGATGCTTAAGACTTTTCTTTCACTCTATCTAAATAAAGATTTGATTATAATATAGCATTTCATTCTAAAGGGCTAGTCTTAACTGAATTTTTTTCAGCAATTTTATGTATCACAATTGAATTACATGTAATTGGCAAAAATTGTATTCAGTAATGGCTCACCTTTTCCTTTGACTTTTAAAGTGTTAAGGGGGTAATAGACCCCATCTCTTGTCCAGTCTTTTAGGTCCTTTTAAAAATAAGAAAGGTCAGGGCTAAGAGAATGCTAAAATTCTGTGGAAACAATTTGCTAAGTTAAGCTAATGAAACAAATTTTAGGCATCTTACCACTAACCCATAGAAATGTGGTTAGGGCTACAGTCAGGCTTTGGGTTAGGTGTTGGGTTAAGGTAAGATAAAGCATGTGTTTTACAACTAATGATGAACGATGTTTCTTCTTCCTCTTATCCTCTTCCAAACAGAACTCCATTCGTCACAACCTCTCACTGCACAAGATTTTTGTCCGTGAAGCACCTTCAGGTCCTGGTCAGCCTGCGTTCTGGACATTACGTCCAGGCACGGTGGTGAGGCTGCCCGAACGAAAGGTCATAGTTCATGAGGAGATCGGGGGTCTGCCAGCTGGTATCCCAGAATGCTTTGCACCTGAGGGTTCCATTGACATGGCAGCAATGGAGAATCTTCAAATGCAAGGTAAGCAAATGCTAACTGTACATTGATAAAGGGAAATGCAGTTTATGAATTGTTTAAAAGGGAGACAACTCAGAAACAAGCTTCCGCTTTGTCTAGTAAGTTTCAAATTTTTTTTAGTTATTTCGGTGTTAAAAATATTCATAACTCTGTCACTAGTTGTCAAGTTTGCTCAATTTGTATGTTGCTGCAAGAAGCAAATAATTTTTTGACCGAACTTATGCTTTGACAAATAAGATGCCTTGGGCATGTATGTGGGAGTTTGTTATTCTTGACTACTTTATTTATCGTGGGGGGGGGGGGGTCGTGGTGTAGTGGACTGGACTGTGGATCACATAGTTCGCGTTTCGAGTCCCACCACGGCACTATTTTTTGGCAAGACATTTTCCTATGTTTGCCACTCTTCACCCAGGTGTAGGAAATGGGTGCCTGGTAGGAATGATTATGCTTGAGTGCTGTAATGGCAGCTTAGCTAAAGCCAGGTTAATAATAATAGAACACCAGGGGAGCGTTTCATGAAAGGACTTGTCGGATGTTTTATCCGACAAAGTCTGTTTTATCTGACAGTTGCCATAGTAACGACGCTTCTTAGCCAATCAAAATCAAGGAAAGATGTCAGATCTGACAACTTGTCAGACAACAAATGTTGATGAAACACTCCCCAGGAATGGCTAATGTAATCGGTCTCAGACATGAGCACTATACACTTTCCCATTATTATTACAGTGGATCCTCGTTATAACGAACACTGTTATAACAAACTCTCGTTATAACAAGGTAATTTTGACGGTCCAACTTCTTTGTACTTTATTGTTTCTTAGCCCTGATATAACAACGTTTCGATATAAAGAGATAATTTCCTTGGTCCGGATGAGTTTGTTATAACAAGGTTCGTCTGTATTATTACATGTACCCGTATAATATTCTGGAATGCTTCAGTGAATTACGATCACTTGCTTAACTCAGATCAGTATTTATAAGTGATGAGTGTACTGTATGAGCCAATATTTTAGCGTACAGATATTTTAGCGATTTGAGACAAGTTTGACATATTAGCGAGATATTATTTTCACGTTTTGAAAGATATTTCTATACAAGTATGTAGGCATCTTACTGAGTGGAAATTTTGGCGAGGACATCACCGCGAAATTAGCGAAAATTAAACCACCGCGAAAATTTCAGCTTATACAGTATGTCAAAAGGCTCTGCAGTATCAAACATCTTTTCAGCTATTCTTTAAGTCTTCATTCTAAGTCAAAATCATCTCTTTGTTTCTTCATGTTTGTAGTTGATCCCTCCCTGAATCACCTGCCTGGTAATAATATCTTAGTGGGTGATGCTAGCAGTATGCCAATGTTATCAACCCAGGATGGTAGTATGATGAATGGAGCTCCAGTCCTCACATCTACACCTGTTGTTTCTAGACCAAACATGAAAGGTATGTGTAGTTCAGAATGGAAAGTGTTTCCTTATTCAATTGTCTGTCTTTTGAATTTACATATAATATGTGATCCTCCGCCACAGAACGACCAGTAAGTCAGAAATTTTGCATTTGTACATTTCAACAAAGACTGAAAGCTTAGATTCTAAGCTTTTGAGTGATATAAAGTTTGCCTTGTCTAGACCATGCAAACCCTTTCAAATTACAGAGAGAATGAGAGTTTTTCAGACAGGCTAATCACCAAAATAATACAGAAAACAGGATGTAACTAGAGGGGTGAACATTCAGAGGTGCCCTATTGGTGTCCTATTATCTGCTTCACTTAAAATTTGAATGAGAACTCTCTATTGTCCAATATGATGGGATTATCGGATTAGGCTCAAAGTTGGACTAGTGTCGGTGGAGACATAATTCCAGTTTTGGCACGAAAGACCTATATTTTTTCTGTGCAAATTCTATGAAACCAGAATATTTGTTAAGTTCAGTTGCTTTACATGTATGATACTATGATGTATGAAAGGTCTAAAGAACTTTTACCTAGATTTCCTGCCCAGTCTGTTTAAACCCATGAGGTTGATTACCTGTGTGCTATGGTCTTGTGTATGATTGTTCTTTTCAGGTTCAAAACGTATACCTCCCATACTTCCGAAAGGAACTCCGCCTTATGCCTTGGTGCCTCTACCGATCTACTTCACCACCG
This sequence comes from Echinometra lucunter, assembly GCA_029962745.1. Taxonomy (NCBI): domain Eukaryota; kingdom Metazoa; phylum Echinodermata; class Echinoidea; order Camarodonta; family Echinometridae; genus Echinometra; species Echinometra lucunter. The sequence goes on along the minus strand of CM057163.1, from coordinate 4,252,901 downwards.
ACCCTAAGACTGGGCATCTAGTCCCAGCAAACAGGGACAACCTACCTCAAGGGGCTGGCATGATATCCCCTAGCCTCTCTGCCCCTACCAGAGGCAACAGGCCCAAGAACATTGCCCCCAAGTTGGAGCTGAATACCTCAGACAGCACCCCCCTCACAAGAATGGAACGTGCCAGCGATGGGTTTGGAAGAGTAACATTGGATTCCGGATATGGAAGTACCGATTCTAGTCTCGGGGATGATGGTAGGGCTTCCCTTGTGAGGGACTCTAAGATGTTGAAAAATATGGCACAGGCAAAAGGTACCAGTGAAAAGGAGAATTCATTGTCTGCGGAATTTGAATTAGGTTTAGATGTTGATGACGACCTCTTGAAAACTCCGCCAAAGGGCACCTGTCCTGATTGGTTATCACCCATCCGAGGGTTCTCCCCTGTCCCTGATACAGGTTTCTCCATAAAGGACATGGACTTTAACTTCACCCCCTTCAAGACAGGTTTAACCCCTAACAACAGAGTGGGACATTCCAACACTCCCAGACACCTCATGTTGTCACCTGTGAACAGGAACATTCCAAGCACATCAGGAGGGTTGCGCAGCTCTCGTAAGTCAAGGATGATCACACCTAAGAGGTATGTGGAGAGCAAGGATTTGGGGAAGGACTGTTTGCTGAATTCAAGCTTTGAGAAGATGTTTGGTGATGTAACCTTTGATGTGGATCCAGACAATATCGATGTTGGAAACATGAGCTGGTTACTCAACTCGCCACCTCCTGTGAAGTAAGGCTAGAACATTTGGTGCCACAAGTTGTAAATTTCTGTCAGTAGACCTGTTCACTCATTGTATTCAAATTTATTCACGTTTCTCTCCAGAATCCTTGGTTACACTGTATCAGTTCACTTGTTATGCACAATGGCAACTGAATAGATGGAATCCAGTTAGCATACATTAGATCCTGATATGTAATGAAAGCTCTAGCAAGCTTCTTTAATAGTTGTAAATGGACACTTTTGTTCAACAACTACAGTAAGCATAGAATTAGTTAACTGTTACAGGTCTGTTGTCTTACACAAGTGTAGCCATCTCACCAAGAAATTGCTTCCCCGTGGTCTGAATTGAGATTAGGGCATCCTCTGCTACATGTATATACTGTTCTGATAGGATACTGACAAATGTGCAGGGCCTGACACTAAAGTTATAATTGATGATCATAATGTAAATTCAAGTCCGGAATCCAGTCCAGCAAATCTACATTTTTCACAAAAGGCTAAGCAATTTATAAACAGGCCCTGAAAATGTCAGTCTGAACCATACACAAATTTAGGGGGTGCCCAGGACTGAGTACCTTTTTTCGGGTGAAATGGATACATGTACACTGTACCTGAAAAGACATTCCCCCCCCCCCCCCTTTGAAAAATCCTGGATCCGCTGCTGGTCGGAATTGAAAAACGGTTTGTGTGAAGCCCTGCATGATAACTCACTACTTGAATTCCACTTCATACCATATTTGTAACAGAAGGGTAAGAAATTTGCCACAGTGTCTTAGAAAGTTTCTGATTAACCTGAAGAAATCCTATACTATTGGAAAACAATTTGTTACATGAAGCTGAAAGCCTGCTAGGATACTTAACAACATGTGTGCACGGACGTTACTGATACACGTGTGAAATTCAGACATTTCAATCTGGATTTAACTAGTAACTATCTGTTCTCCTTTTGAATTCTAGCACTTGTTTCTTTTTAACTTTCTTTTTTGTTACATCAGGCAATACTTCCTTTTTATGACGAGTGCATGTACTATTACATGTATTGAAGACATTCAGTCATGGGCTTTCATGGGGAGTGGATCATAATTTGCTGACACCAGACTTTGTGAAAAGCACTGGAAATACCTGTAATAGAGCTACATTTCAGGAGTACAGCAAAACAAGCTGTCCCACCATAAACATTCTTCGGCCTGCTTCGGGCATTCTCGGGCCAGGGAAAGTGAGATAATGACTTTGCCATATGGGGCAAAGGATGGAATATATAAAGCTTTACATAAGGTCTGTTGGTCATAAAACTCATAGTGATAGACAACACCTGTTACTGGGTAAGCACCCATGGTGTCAAATTCCCCATGAAAGCCCATGGCTGAGTGTCTTTAAGGGAATGCTACCCTCCACATTTTGTGAAAGATCTCTCCTACTTTTTATCTTTTATTTCAACTTGCCAAACTTTCCATCAGACTTCTGAATCTTAATAGAACTAGAAACTATAGTTATATTTATATTTTTTCTTCTCCTTGATATACATGTAGATTGTAGATCATTATATTTTGTGAATGTTCATGAATATTGTATTGTATGTTGATGACAATTTGGCATATCAGATATTATTTGAGCTTTGTTTGTTGAGATGAAAATGAAAGAAAAGGTAATTTAACACATTTGTGTGCTTGAGCTATAATTTGTTTTCTTTATAATTGTACATTTGTTGTGTATTATTTCTTGTACAGATAGAATTTTATCATACAATATCATTTTTGGTAGACTGATATAGATATAATTTTATTGTAAGTACTGTATATTTAATTTAGAGTCTTGTTTAAAACTAATGATTTGAAAAGAGAGAGGTAAATTCATTGGTTGTTTTGCTATCTGTCGAGAAAATGCTGAAAAGTGTTGGAGTGTTTTGATGTTCCAAAATACCTTAATTTAATTTTTGAGGTACATGTAAATTAATAGTGCGTACTCTTGTGTTTTGTGTTATTTCATGTTTGTACATTTTTCATTTTGGTGTTGTGCATAACTTTGCCAACATAAAAACATCACTTGCACTCTGTTACTGTTACAGTATGAGCCAATACATGTAGGTAGTTGTACATTTTTCATAAAACCAATAGGACTGGAGAAAATCAATTATATCTAGATTTCTTGTTTGTTTGTTTGTTTTTTTCTTTGGAGAATGTTATTTTGAAGATGAAGCTGTTTTTTTTTTTTTAATTATTTATTTGTCATTCCTATTACTATCAAATTCCCAGTGGCATATACAATGACAATGAAATTGAATGGTTGTGTACATCCAAAGTGTAAAACTTATGTACAGGTATACATAGCAATATATAATTTTGATGTGAATTGAAAGTGTATAACTTGCACCAGTAATAAAAACAGGCTCTGCAGAAAAAGAGTTGATAATGTTTTTCTTGTTATATTTTTGTCTTGATGAGAATCAGGAAGGGTCATTCTAATTTTTCTTACACTGATATTGAAATTTCAGCTTTTTTTGCAATAAATGTCAATTTGGATTAGGGCCTTTTCAAAAGTGGTGACAGATTCAAATTTAGGGGGCCCTGCATATCAAAATATGATTGCCTTCTAATTTATACAAGTATGAGTGTGTATAATCTCTGATTCCTTTAATTATCACGTAGAAATGTTTCTATTCATCAAATTCTTTATCATTTCTACATGCCCCTTGAGCACTCCACGGAGTGGATTTGGCACCATATAAATTAAATTCATTATTATTTCAGTTATTACAATGATTATTACTATTCTTATCATTAATTAATGGTATTACAGGCGAACGTCGTTATAAAAAAAATCCTCTAGACCAAGGAAATTACCCCTTTATATCGAACCTTGTTATATCAGGGCTAAAAAATAATAAAATACAAAGATGTGGGACTGGCAAAATTACCTTGTTATAATGAGAGTTTGTTATAACTGTTCTTTATAATGAGGTTCCACGTGTATTATAATTATCATTATTATTACAGTGGAAACTCGGTATAAAGAGATCTGATATAACAATATTCCTGATATAACAAGGTAATATTCCGGTCCCAGCTTTTTATATTTTATTGTTTTTTAACCCTGATACAACGAGATTCCTGCTATAACAAGGTAATTTTGATGGTCCCAGGGACCTCGTTATACCGAGTTTCCACTGTATAATGATTATTATAATTATTATTATTCACTGTGTTGTCAGAAAGGAAAGTGAGTATGCAAAGGACCTCTGTTGCATCACTTAATCCTATACTTGCCATTCATCTAGTAAACACAAAAACAAATGCACACACGCACGCACACACTTCTTCACATGGCTTTACTCCCGAGGACAGCTATTGTTCCTCCATTGTTCTCATGTCCTCGGAAGGCTGATAGAATAAGGCTCAAATCTATTGTTTTGACATTCGAGGACTATTGTTTGACATCCGAAGAGCATTATCTCTGTCCTCATTGAAATAGCTATACAAGAGCACATGCACGCACACAGAAATGCCAAGTGTTTTTTACACTGCGTATGTGAACAAGCCAAGAGACATAAAGCTGATGCAATTTACTGTAAACACTGTATAATTTTCGCACTGAGCGACCCAAGAACATATTCGCGGGTTCTTATTTGTGCTGCACAGTTACTCACTCACAATTTGCAAAGGTGCAATATTTGATTTGATATTTCAATGCAATCATGAAATAGCACTTTCGTGAGTTCTAGAATTTGCGCTTGCTGAAAATAGCATGAAATCCATGAAAATGAATGTACAGTGGAAACTCAGTATAACAAAGTCCTTGGGACCTAAAAATTACCTTGTTATAGCAAGAATCTCGTTATATCAGGGTTAAAAAATTAATAGAATATAAAGAGCTGGGACCAGAAAATTACCTTGTTATATCAGGAATATTGTTATACAGTGGACACTCTATATAACGAGGTCCTTGGGACCACCAAAATTACCTTGTTATAGCAGGAATCTTGTTATATCAGGGTTAAAAAACAATAGAATATAAAGAGCTGGGACCGGAATATTACCTTGTTATATCAGGAATATTGTGATCAGATCTCTTTATACCGAGTTTCCACTGTACCGCGAATATTTCTGCATCTAGAGTACTGCATCATGTGTGAACAACCCTTTACATTTCATCAATTACTAAACATTCTCAAACAAGAAGAAAGCATAAATACAACAAAAACAATAACAAAATTTAATGGAGAGATGGATTTGTAAGTTTTCAAGATCTTTTCTTTTATTTTCTTCTTGTTTCATTTATATTAAAAAATATGCACATAATATCTACATTCTACACTATATACAGGCTGTTTTTTAAAACAATCATTCCTAATACATGTATTCAAAATAACATTGATAGAATTACATTATTACGAAGTTGCTGTTCTTTGAATTCTTGCAGGGTTTCTATGTTCTCCAATGGAAACTCATAATGAGGACATTGAGGTTATGAAAATTACCTATTTATACAATGTATCAGGAATCTTGGTATAAGCTCTTTATAACCAGTTTCCATTGTACATGACCAATGACCGTATTGAGAATAACTTCTGTATTTTTATGACCAATAAAAAAAAGTCGCATTTACCAGATTCATACCATAAAGTTGTTAAACTTGTTGTGTGGAGGTGTCACGGTGAAGTGGTTCAGTCACTTGAGACTCAATCAAAGGGTTAAGAGTTCAAATTCCAGCCTGCCACTAATGTCTTCTGGCAAGACACTCATCCATGTTTGCCATTCTCCACCCAGGTGTTAATTGGGTACCCGGTAGGATGCGAACGTCAGTGTAATTACCGGTATATTGGCACGGGTGTGTTTGTAAAACGGTGCCTGGCCGGAAAGCTCCCCAGGGAGTGGAGATGATGGCTGATAACAGTGACCAGGGTAATAATAATTACATGTAAAGCACTCAGAAACACAGTATTAAATGCTATATAAATGTAAGTTTTTTGATATGTGACTATTATCATTAAACATCTTTGATGTTTCTAAGAAAGACCAGCCAGCACTCAAAACAAATTACGGATAACATCAATATTTTTCTGTACACTGATATCCTATTAATTTCAGTTCTGCCCTGTGCTGTTTTGATTTTCTAAGAATAATTATTAGAAGGTATTTGCAGTATCATGCCATTGTCATTAAAACAGAATACGCTTAATGTGCAGAAATGAAAAAGAATGTGACATTTCGAACAAGAGAATTTGGTAACCTGTTAAAGTTAAAGGCTAACATTGTGAGAATTTTAAAAATCTCATTTTGCTACTTGACAATGGTATAAACACAAGAGTTATAGTTTTAAAATACCAGTCTGAAAGTTTCAAAGTATAATGTCGATGGAAAGTATTTTTAAATAAATTAAAAATGTAAACAATTGTTTGAAGAAAATATAATGGTCAGTTGCACAGACTGGACATGAGGAGCGTGCATGTGCACAGAGTTCACCTGAAGAGTGTATGTGTGTGTGTGTGTGTGTGTGTATGCATATCATGTATAGTACAGGTTGTAGTACTGGTTGAAAATGCTCCTCTAGTTATTTGTCTCATGAGACCAAAACTAATAGAATCATTGTTTGCGTTTTATTAACAGTTTTCCATTTCAAATTATGGTTGGTTTCAGGGTTTCTGAGTACAAATACAAGTACCGGGGTACTCATACACATGTTTCATCTTAGTTTGAGAATTTTTTAAATCAACTGCTCACAAAGTTAGCCAATGGCTTTAACGGTAGGAGATCCCATTTGCAGCTCTAAAATATTAAGACGTGTGAATATGTGTTCAATTATAAGAGAATTATTATTAAAAACTTCTGTGAAAGAAAAATGGATTGTACATGGCTAATTAACTGAATAATTAACATTTTTGATAACTCTGTACTTATTTTGGCCGAAAATTTTCGTGGATTTTTTTTTGAGATAGCGCACAACAAAAAGGATTCACGTTACAGCACAGTGCTACTATTATGCGGTACGTGTGGTGGCCGTGAGCTGCGCGCGGCTGAGCTAGCTAGCTAGCTAGCTGGCTTCGCTTCTGCCGGTGAGCTGATCCGATTTGCTTATTCAAGGATGGTAGCCAGATTTTCATTTTTGTATGACCGTAAGATTAAATAAACAGTATCAGAAGGGCATATCCTAAACTCCTGCCAAATTGTATGGATTTTCGAAGATTTTGCAAAAGGGATCTCCTACCTTTAAGCACAACTTAATTTCAGTATAAAACAATTATCTTTGTTTTCAACAGGTTAGAGATGTAATAAAATTCATACATGTAACTTCTTTTAACAGTTTCTTATCCATTTTTTAAAATCAAAACTTTCACAAGCTGTTTTCTCCTATACATGTATTTCTTCACAAGTTCACTCACTCAAAACAGCCAACTATCCATGCCGGATGAAACACAAAAAGAAATACCGGCAGTAATATTTAGCCTAAAATCCAAATCTCAATCAATAAATTGTTTACACTGTGTATGTCATACATGTATTTACAATGCATAACAAAATTTACATCACTGTGCACACAGCTGATTACAGAGAGAGATAAACCCATAGCAGTACAGTGACTCCTTTTAGTGGAACTTGTAGTATCTCTTGTTGAATAATGCTAGGAATGGCACACTATACATGAGCAGTAAGAGCCAAAAATCAGAGAAAACATCAAGGTGCCATTGTATAAAACTTGCTACTATAGTAACTTTGCCATCAATGGTAACTACCGTGGAATACTGGATTTTGACTGGCTGTTGAGCAACGTTACCACGGTAGTTACCACTGGTGGCAAAGTTACTATAATAGCAAGTTTTTTTATGCAACAGCACCCAGGGCTGCATTTCACGAAACCGTCATAAGTCTAAGTTCACGGACATCCCATTGAAACGCGTGTTCATTCTACAACACGCGTTTCAATGGGATGTCCAAGAAGTTAGACTTATGACGGTTTCGTGAAACGCAGCCCAGGTCTATTTCTAATATTGTATATTATACTGTTTATGAATAGGAGCCATTTGATTGTAGCTAATTACTAAGCTTTATCAAATGGCAATGAATCACTATTGTCATGAGCAAACTGGCAATTTTTATGTTAAATCTTACAATTTTCCTTGGTGGCTATTTATTTGTAAAGCTGATAAACTTTGTAGGAAAACTGTAATGCTATGGGTTAAATGGCATTAATTAACCATCTTTACATAAATAAATGCAAAGTAAAAAGATTGAAAACTGGTCAAGTGCAAAAGCTTCCAATGTAATCAAGCATCTTTGTAGATGGGCCTCCAAAAGAGAAAGAAATAAAGAAGGGAAAAGAACTTGCCAAGCTTTTGCAAATCATTCACAATTTTACACGCATATCATACATATATGATAGATACTAGAGCAAACCTACCATTCATTTTAATTCTGTCAGTATTTCATTAAATATGCACACTGTTTTCAATGCAATTTCTTCATGGTATTTCATTCATAAGAAGGCATTGAGCGATTAAATTAATCAAAAAGTGTCTCATCAGCAGCAGCATCTCATCATTCTGCTAGCATTGGTCTGTAGAGGTACATTCAGATAACAACATTGATGAGAGTGTTGCAAAAGTTCTGAAGAGTCCATTGAAAAGACCAATGCTGTCATATGTTCGTCAGCCTCCTTGAACCAATCCAACTGAACTACCAATAGCTTCCTTGATCCCAATTAGACGTTAATGACTATCTTGTCCTGGTAAATTCACATTCTCAAGAATTCAGAGTAGTCTTCAAAAGAGTTTTCGAAAGTTACCAATCCAGTAGGACTACCGAGAGACTCCTCTCATTCAATGATAACATAATGCCAATGCTGCCTTGGCTACTAGCATTCTTCCTAGAGATGTTCCAGATTTTTCAGAAGGGGTGAATGTCACAGCACTATTGGGAGACTCCTCTCAGGACATTGCTGCATTGGTCACTTACATTATCCTGAGGGGTTTGCAGTTGGACTATCAGGAGCCGTCTTGAATACCATTACATGATAACATGAGTCTTCTAGCATTTTCCAAAGGACCAGTCAGGTTGGATGAATGGGAGGCTCCTCAAACACCATTTGACGGAAACACCGTGGCAGCTTTGCTTTGACCACTTCCATCCTCAAGTGGTTTTCAAGAATTTTTTCCAGAGTTCTCAAATGGGCCAATCCTCTTGGACTATTGGGAGACTCCTCTCACGCCATTGGACGATAACGTTGTAACGACATTACCTTGACCGATGAGAACCTGAGCTGCGGTTGACGTGCTGCTGCCCGTTAACATACCAATGTTGATCATCCCTTCTTGTGTCACCTAAAATCAAAGTTAAAGACAAGAAACAGGTCCATTGTTATCAGGGGCTGACTTTTTACACACCGCCAATGTTATATTGTTGATTAGTATTCAAATCGTGTTGTCGCCATCGGTTGGTGCATGTATTCCATGAATTTGGGATCATGGCCTGAATAAAGCCCTGTTGAAACTTTACTCCTGTCTTGAGGTCGCTTGGTGTGTACCTTGTTTAATGGAGCAAATATTCCAAAAATGTTATTTGTAGATTTTTTTTTTTTTTTTTTTTTTTTTGCATTTAAAGAGGAATAAATCCTTCATAAAGAGTTTCTGCAGCAGGAGCAACCACCCCCACCCCAAAAAAAAAACAAGAAAGAAGAACATAAGTGAAGTTTGGGATAAATTGGACAATGAATAAGAAAATCATGAGTTACCAAACACCTGACCATGTGTAGTGGCATGAATTCACTTCATTTCTCTGTATAGCAACTGTAATGACTACAAAATTAGATTGCAAATGCCTTGCGACACCTGGGGTGTTTCATAAAGTTGTTCGTAAAGTTACGCATGACTTTACGAATGGCTTGAATATGAAGTGCCAAATGGGATGCCAAAAGTTTTGCCTGATGTTTCAACAAAGTGTGACTGCATTTCCCATAATCTCAGTTAAATTGTGGCAAAAATATGCTTTGCGATAAAAATGTTCATAAGCAAAAGTAATGTTAATCTACGTCTGCAAAGTTCACCTTTAGCTTATGCGATTTATAATGAATGAGAACTTCATTCGGCTTGCCACATTTAAGTTGTTCGTAAGGTCATTCGTAACTTTACAAACAGCTTTATGAAACACCCCTTAGCTTGTGCTACATATCAACACACCTGTCCATCAGCCCCCGTTGTGAGGGTGATACCCGGGGGAAGCTGCATCATAGTGGGTAACTGCCGTTGCTGCTGCTGCGATGCCTTCGAGGTTCCACCATCTTCCACACCGCCCGAGTTGAACCGACCACCCTCACCTCGGTTACGATTCACCGCGTGGTTGTGACGCGACTCGTGGAGGTATTTCTAGAATGATATAATTCATTGAGGAAAATCATCAAACCTAACACCCAAGACAGGCTGCATTATGGAAAGGCACTCAGATATATATCAGAAAACGCATAAAAAGGGTCTTTTTTCATGTGGAACGCGTAACGCGCGTTCCGTGTTAAGGGGTCCTAAAACGCTGACTTTCAACAAAAAGGGGTGCTTTCAATTAATGTGGCCGAATGCGTTAAGGGGGTAAATTTTTCATACCAGCGACAATTATGCGAACGGAACGTTTTGGGACATTTTCAGGGATTTTCAGTTGGCAAAAGGTGAAGAATGTGTCAGTTTGCAAAAGGTTATCCTGAATTTCGGTCTATACAGGTTAGTTTTATCTTGTTTAGGGGGTCATATTTTAAACAAACCTGTTTAGGGGGTAATATTTCAATCAAACCTGTTTAGGGGGTTTTGTTTCATGAGAAACCACGCAAAATCCTTGTTAAGGGGTGTTTTTTCATCGAAGTATACAACCTGTTTAGGGGGTATTTTTAAAACCCATGGACACACATGTGTACACCAATATATCTGAGTGGCCCCCCTGGGTGATAAGCAGGATGTGCTTAATTAGTATGCCAAGTTCTAGGTTGCGTTCAAGCGACCATTTTTCACCCTAGAATCACGGTTTTCAAAGACGTTTAGTTTAAACAAAGGTTGCGTTCAATCGATTTTTTGCGGGTCGTAAAAACAAACGTCTTTCAAAACGCAAACATGAAACGCTGAATAAGGTGCGTTTTGAATCATGATTCTGCAGAACCATGGTCGCTAAAAATCGATTGAACGCAACGGAGATCTCAATCATGATTCTATTGTTGCTTTCACACCGAAGAATAACATACGAAAAAATGGAGAGGGAAGAAGATAGAAGGAAAAACAAAGAATAACAAAAGGAAAGATGGAAAAGAAGATAGGAGAAAATAAAGAATAACAAAAGATAGATACATAATTTGGCAGTGGATGGGCTTGAAATGAGCGAGAATCATCGTTGATGAAAAATCGCTTGAACGCTCTCCCACAGTAGCCATGTTTTGTAACAGCGTTTTGATTTGTGATTCATGTTTGTGATTCTAGCTTCAAAAAATCGCTTGAACGCACCCCTAGGACAATCTGATAATCCCTTCACAAAAATTTATGTGTTCCAATCCTCCTTTTATCATGTTTACACAATACCTCGCAAGTCAGAGCGCTTCAATAGACTGCAAGCGTTAAACCTTTACTTCTCAAAAGTTACATTCTGTGGGACATATGCGCATTCTACTCTTTGTACAGTGGGTTAGGAACATCTAATGCGAATGAGTTACATACCATTTCATAGCTGAGAATCTACTTTTACAGAATCAGACTTTAAAAATTCACATCTGACAACTTGTTGATGGTTTTGTGGTGCCTGGTCATATTTGTGAGTTTTCTCAGTCCTTTTATATCAGTTTTGAAGAAGGAAAGTTTCGAAAAAGGAACAAACAAGCCATGATCAGTGAAGCATTACTAGTTACCTTAATAAGTGATCACAGCATGGATGTGTACCTATCACCAAAAGACACTTAGCTCTTTATGTTAGGTGTTCCATGACACTATGCTATATATGTAAAATATGAGCTTCAAATATTGCTACTTCTGTAAAAAGATACTTCAAGTTGAAATGTACTCGTATGCATGGTCATGAATTACGCCGTTTACGAAACTGAATAGCCACTGTTTTCAGTGCATTGTTGTCTTACATTATCCTTTATATTCTTCAAAACTCTTAACAGCCTTTGCCCCTAAGCTGCAGGGTAAAGTTTGGAGGGCTTATGTCGAAAATACTAGCTGGATAAAATTATGATTACATGTATTTATTCAGGCGATTGGCACACTTTAAAAATAAGAGACATACCCTTCTTTCTTTGGGAATTCTGCCTTCTGCTTCTAGCTTAGCTCTTGCCTGTCTTCTTTTCAGTATGCGGTGGTACTGTTTGGCATTCACATACAAGGGCTCTTCTTCTAGCAGTTCAGCTCCAGGTAGAGGAATTCTCTGCATAGTGGGAACACCTCCACTACCTGGTATCATCTGTGATAAATAGAATATCCATATGGGTTCATTTACATTTACATTTTTAAGACTTGCCATATAATGGTAACTCTCAGGATAATGGGAGCAACCCATCTTGAATCATCTGCAGCAAATAGAAGATCCATCAGGGTTCATTTACAATACAAGTTTTCATGATCTTGCTACCTTGCGGTAATTCTCAGTATGATGGGAGCATCCCCCCCCCCCCAATCATTTATCACCTACAAAAAATGAAGAAAAAAAAAAGTTTATAAGGGCTAATTTACACTACAACTGCTAATTACTTTGATGCCTGAAAATACTTTCTTGCATGGTAGGAACACCCCACTTTTTGATAGGATCTACCACATGCAATTTACACCTGTTAAATATTAAAACTATATGTAGAGTATCGGTATGGAAATCCTACATAATGCTCAAGGCATTATTTCTTCAAGACGGAGGGTGAAGGGTGAAGGGTTGCGGTTAGGTAATAGGGTTTTAGGCTTTAGGATTGGAGTTAGAATAAGAAATAGTGCTTGGTTCAGGAGGGAAGCTTGATTAGTGTTGGGAATTCAAAAATTCCAAAAAATTGGAATTCCATTCCTGTTGCCATCAGAAAGTGTAGAAGTCTCCAAACATTAAAAAAAGTATAAAATGCTTTTAAGTGAATACTGAAAGCATTAACTCAATAGGCTCTCCTCTTTACTGTGAAATGTGTTTTCCTTTTCCACTTTTTAAAAAAATTTTTCCCTCTCTTTTTTTTTGTATTGCTTAATTTTTATGCATCCAACAGATACCAAGGATGAGCTCTTGTAAACATCTTATTCCTTTTCTGTCCTTCCCCTCTCATTATATTTCCTTGGATATAACGTTCCTATTTTTTAATGTATTCATGAAGGCAATCATTGTAAATGTTATGTTTCTAACAATGACTGAAGTGAATGAACTTTGAACTGCAGAGTGACTGCAGCTTGAGTTTATGTCACAGAACCGACCCACCCCCCCCCCCCCCCCACTCTCTTCCCCTGCCATACTGATGGGGAGGGGTGCCTTGGGGGCAGTTGCCTCCCCCCCCCCAAAAAAAAAAAATGAAATGTCAAACATGGTTTATTTCTAATTCGATACCAGTGATTTACAAATATTGCTGAAATAACATGATTTTCCAGTTTTTTCCCTCACTTTTTTGATAACTTACCGCCCCTTTCCCCCACCACACCCCTCAAGTTTTTTCTCATTACGCCACTGCTCTCTTCCAAAGAAGCTACATATGCACTCACCATGACAATGCTGTTGTCTGTACCATTGTTGGCCACTTGAAGGATCTGGGGATTGCCTCCTGTACTTGTTGAACCTAGGGAATGAAATATGCATTAGAAAGAGATTCAAATACTATACAAGCACAAGAGGCAAGTGGACAGCATAAAGGAAGACATATACATATAGGATTACAAATTAGCCAGAGATCGATAGGAAGATATAGGATTACAAATTAGCTGGAGATCGATAGGAAGACATACAGGATTACAAATTAGCCGGATATCGATAGGAAGACATACAGGATTACAAATTAGCCGGATATCGATAGGAAGACATATATAGGATTACAAATTAGCCGGATATCGATAGGAAGACATATAGGATTACAAATTAGCCGGATATCGATAGGAAGATATATAGGATTACAAATTAGCCGGATATCGATTGGAAGACATATAGGATTACAAATTAGCCGGATATCGATAGGAAGACATATATAGGATTACAAATTAGCCGGATATCGATAGGAAGACATATAGGATTACAAATTAGCCGGATATCGATAGGAAGACATATAGGATTACAAATTAGCCGGATATCGATAGGAAGACATATAGGATTACAAATTAGCCGGATATCGATAGGAAGACATATAGGATTACAAATTAGCCGGATATCGATAGGAAGACATATAGGATTACAAATTAGCCGGATATCGATAGGAAGACATATAGGATTACAAATTAGCCGGATATCGATAGGAAGACATATAGGATTACAAATTAGCCGGAAATCGATAGGAAGACATAAAGGATTACAAATTAGCCGGAGATCGATAACACCACACTACAGCAAACTATATGATAGAAAAGGGTGAGCTTCTCCATGTGAATAACTGAAATTTTGTGAAATGGGCAGAAGAAAGACAGAAAGAAATTTTAAGATATGTATGCATCAGATTCTTACTCTTCATATTTCAAATTGTCTATGTATTTTTTCATTTATTCATATATTTTTAGAGGGGGGGGGATCCCGAGTTAAATTTGTTGGACCATCTCAGGCTGCTAATAGTTTAGAGCCGTGCTTAAAATGAATGAAACTATCTTTCCCTAAGGTCATATTTAAATCAAGTTGTTAGTGCAAGAAGGCCATACCCTGCTGAACTTGGTTAGTTGTCTGTAACTGCATGACACCATTGTTATCCCCTCCACCTCCATTCCCACTAGAGTTACCTGCTGAGTCAAATAAATAATGATAATAATGATGATCATGATTATGTTAATACTACTACTACTACTACTGATAATGATAATAATAATGATAATAATAATAATAATAATTATGATAATAATAATAGTAGTTATGATAATAATAATAATAGTTATGATAATAATAGTAATAACAGCAATAATAACAGTAAAAATAATTTCAGGAAGAAGGAAAGAAGAAGGAGAAGGAGGAGAAGAAGGAGGAGGAGGAGGAGAAGGAGGATAAGGAGGAGAAGGAGAAGGAGGAGAAGAAGGAGGAGAAGGAGGAGGAGAAGAAGAAGGAGGAGGAGGAGGATAAGAAGGAGGAGAAGGAGGAGGAGGAGAAGGAGGATAAGGAGAAGGAGGAGAAGAAGAAGGAGGAGGATAAGGAGGAGGAGAAGGAGGAGGAGGAGGAGGAGAAGAAAAAGAAGAAGAAGAAGAAGAAGAAGAAGAAGAAGAAGAAGAAGAAGAAGGAGAAGAAGAAGAAGAAAAGTAGGAATCTATTTTACTTGGTCTGAAAAAGAAAAAAAATCGGCCATCAAAAATAAGTTGCTTCACCAAAAAAAGAAGATGAGACAGAAGAGAGTGCAATCAGACAGCTGAAAAGACAGATGTGACCAGCAACATGATGTTAATTGCTACCTTTACATGAAAAACACACTTACTGTCTCACTTCAGATCAGGAACACTGCTGGATAACTGGATTTTGTGTCGGCAAATCCCAAAATTTGAAAATATATTTTCTTTATGGCAAACTGGAAACTTTGATTTACCTTGTTTGCAAAATTAGTCCAACAACCCCCCTTTCACAATGGTCTTGCAACACCCCATGAATGACATATCATACCACACCATGCCAACCATTTTGTATTTTTTTTATGTCTGCTCTAATTTTTTTTTTTTTTTTGCTACTCACTCTGCAACTGACTTCCAGACAGGGTAACTGGGTTGTCCCCGGCAACGACCGGCTGGTAGTAGATTGTCTGACCATCTGCTGTGATCAGCTGCTGTAACTGAATAAAAAAGGGTTCCCAGGGGTGGAATGTTTAATTGCAATGAAATCATGAAAAATAACAAGCCACATTATTTTGTTGTTGTTGATGAAAGATAAATAATAACACCTGAAACATGCATATTACAGAAAATTCCTTTTCAGTAACAATATTCTGATACAGGTAGTATGTTTTTCAATCCTCCTAAGTGCCATATGAGGACAAATGATTAAAAATCAATGCTGATTCAAATAATTAATTAGTATTGGAATAACACTGTTAAATAGGTCAGTATGGACACCTGGTGGAAAAGATAAAGAAATGGGAATAATGCTTTGACATAATTCTTCATCTCCAAGAATGAGGTACACTCTTCTCATTTTTTGCTTACGATAGCAAAACAAGAGTGCTTCTTTATCTCTGAGCACAATAAATCAAGTATCTAATTACATTTCTGTTCATATTCAAAGTGTTTTACAATAATTTTCTTTTGATTGTGTGATTGAAAATGATTTATTTGATTACTTGATCTAAATGCCATATTCAGAGATACAAATCTTTTATCAAGTTCTGCAGTATGTTTATTTCTACAAAGAAATATTATGAGTGGAAACAGAATATCTCCTACTTTACAAACATTAAACTGCACAGTAACTAAAGTTCAGGAAAAACAGTACTTAGCTTGAATCCTTCAGTATTTTCACTACAAAACAGTACAAAATACTGAAAAAAGAACCCAACAATTGCCATCAAAGCAAATTGATATGAGACTGATAAAATGTAAAAATTTTGCTGGAAACAGCATTTGTTTACGAGTACTCTTATTAGTGGAGTCTGTTAGTAAAATATGTGGACACGGTGGACAAAATTACCTGTATTTGTTGTTGTTGTTGTCCCTGTTGTTGTTGTTGTGAACTGCCCTGTGGCTGCTGTACAATAATCTGTTGAACCTGTTGGCCTTGTTGGTTGGTTGACTGAACTTGCTGAGGCTGGACAATTTGAATCTAGCATTGGGTGGATAGAAAACAGAACAAGCAATGCACTTCTTCCAATCACTGCTAAAAATATATGGGTACAGGTTTGTCAAAACTTTACCTTGCATTCTTTGGAGTAACAGTTAGACCCTACTGAAAAATAGTTCAGTTCATAGTTCAGCATAAGGCTATTGGTCTGTCTAGGCTGATCCCTTATGTACTGCATGTATATTATTTATTCATGACAAATGGAATTTCTTTCAAATTATTCATGAAAGAAGGTATTATACCACAATTGTACATGTAGACTAAGAATACAAGAATTGCAAAAATCACATGCATTGTAAAGTTTGTAATGACCTAAGTTGTAATCACTTAGAGCACAAAGTGACAATAAACCCCTTATTAAAATTTAAGTTTTGACTAATGCAAGTACATTGTTTTATATTACTTAGTAGACTAACATGCCTGGAGTACTAATTGAATTCAAATGCACTGTCAAGCGGATGAAAAAATTGACAGTGTACTGATCTAATAGACCTGTTTACTAATTTTACGCATACATGTAGTTGTTGGACAAAAGTTTCCCTTGACAACTAAAAAGCTTGCCAGAGGCTTGCCTGACATAGCAACAATTAATGTATGCGAACTGGATTCCATCTATTCAGATACCATTGTGCATAATAGGTGAAGTGAACAGTTGGTAGCCAAGGGTTATGGAGAGAAAGGTGTATGAATTTGAATACATTATTAAACAGGTTTATTAACCCGTTTAGCACTAAGCTTGAGATGACTTTGGCTAGGGTCTATGACAAAATGCATCTTATACTAAAAATAAATCATGCTCAACAGGTTATGATACTAATACAGTTTGTTCACTGGCAGTCCAGACTTGCTTAGGTTGCATTATTTGAATGGAAAACACTATAAATGTATGTAAAATATACTCCAGACAAGTGCATAGAGATAAAATGATTTCAGTCTGTAGCTATTATCAATTGGAACCCATTACTGGCAATAAGTTTTATGAAACCGGGACACGGGGTGAATTTACCTGCTGTGCTTGTTGCTGTGTCTGTTCTTGTTGCTGCTGCTGCTGCTGTTGCTGTCCTTGTGAACTGGAGCTTTGTGTCTGAACCACTTGGGCCTGAAAAGGACACCAATTGCAGGAGCAAAATGAAACAAGATATTTTAGTAAATAGATGTACACAGAAAGAGAAAAACAGAAAGAATCTGTTTCAATGAGTAAAAAGAATGAATTTTTAAAAAATGACCTTTTGCTCATGACAGATCTTAAGCAGGCTGATTGGGGATTCACATATGTTGAAAGATTTCACCTTTCACATATACATCATTGTTTTATTCATCAAATTTTGATTCAATAATGAGTTTCTTTGATAATATCTATAAAGCATTAGAGAGAACTTCAGTATCTTTTATTTTCCTTCAGAGGGAATGCATTTCGACAGGCACATTTTATCTGAAATGGCCCATTTTGAGAATCCACAGGAAACAGTATGTAAAAAAAAATTGACCGCTTGTTTTGGGGGTCAGAAATAAAACTACAGCACTTTGGCAATCTCAAGACTGCACTATGTCCTTTGACTTCGTCCTGGGGCATAGTGCGGTCTTGAGATCATTTTGGGCTGTAAATTTGCTATTATTATTATTATTTATTTGACCAGTTTAAAAAAAAGCACAGGTACATTACATCAATAGCAGCAGACAAATACATAATGAGAATGAAAGAACATGTAAAAAAAGATCAGGGAGCAACAAGTGGGTCAGGGTGCACAAAAGTGAAGTACATCACTGTTGCCCAGAGGCATGTGCCCCTGAAAGCAGTCAATATTTGTATTCTAGGTATCATACATATCCAGATTTACTATCATTTTCCCCATCTTCCCAAATTTAACTTTTCAGAAATGTCCTTACCGTTTCTGTAACTTACCTGCCCCTGCGTACCCTGATTATTCCCTTGTAGTTGCTGAGTTGGAATTAGTTGAATCTGCATGAAAGATTGAAAAAACATGATTGAAAAAACATACAACAAAATAAATAAAAAGACAAACAAACATTGAAACAGCAGAAATTTTCACTCATGTCCACAACTCATGAATGTACAAATTTTGTGCATGGTCCAGATGCATAAACAGTATGTTACATTATTGAATAAATAATTACAACAATAAATATACAAAAGTTTGTAGCAGTTAAAAAAAAAGTTAACAATGCACCACATATGTTGATAACTATAGAAGTGAAGTATTAATACTACAGTTGAAGAGCTTCCTTCCAAAATGCACTATATCCAGTTTTTATCAAAGGTGGGTTATTAATGTCATTGTGGAGTAATATGCTATGAATAACATTTTGAAGCAAATTTATCAAGAAATATAGAAAAGATAGATCTTTGT
Source organism: Echinometra lucunter (assembly GCA_029962745.1). NCBI lineage: Eukaryota > Metazoa > Echinodermata > Echinoidea > Camarodonta > Echinometridae > Echinometra > Echinometra lucunter. The sequence goes on along the minus strand of CM057163.1, from coordinate 4,233,846 downwards.
AATCTTAAGTTTCCGTTGACACCTGTACAAATTCAGGACAAGGAAATGCATTTTCCTCTGAATTTCACTAAAATGGCTTTAGCACCATTTGGAAGAAAGCTCTTCAATTTGAAAAGTAAATCTGAATTTCAAGTTCAAGGCAAAACATAAATCTAATAGCCAAGTGCAATAATGCATGCTCCCAAATCACTGCATTTTCCTTCAAACAGATTTTAATGACTCATGCCTAAATGGGGTGATGTTCGTTATTCCGAAGGTTCATTATTCCGAAGGTCCGTTATTCCAAAGGTGTATTATTCCGAAGTTTCGTTATTCCAAAGGTTTGTTATTCAAAAAAACACACAAATTGCGTATACCTAGATGTTTGTTAGTCCGAAAATGTATAAGGGTTCCTTAATCCAAACATTTGTGGCGTTATTCCAAAAGTTTGTTAGTCCGAAAATGAAATGAGGTTCATTATTCTGAAGGTTCGTTAATCCGAAAATGAAATAAGGTTCGTTATTCCGAAGGTTTGATAGTCCGAAAATGAAATAAGGTTCATTATTCCGAAGGTTCGATAGTCCGAAAATGAAATAAGGTCCGCAATAACAAACCTTCGGACTAACGAACCTTCGGAATGAGGAACCTTCGGAATAAACAAACCTTGGAATAAACAACCCTTCAGAATAATGAACCTTCGAAATAACGAACCTTCGGAATAATGAACTGTAACTGCCTAAATGGGCCTTAGGGAGAGTTGACCTGGAAATACACTGACCTGTTGGACCTGACCTCCTGACCCTACGACCTGCAGGGTCTGCGCCAGTTGCTGGAGCTGGGCTGTTCCTGTCTGACCCCCTGCCACCTGTAGGGTGATTGGCTGACCTCCAGCTAGGATCTGTCCAGCCCCTCCCACCTGCACCAACTAGTTGCAATGAATTATGATAAAAACATAATAGTATTTTACATTTATATACACTCAGACAAAAAAGAAAGTGGACAATTTTTATTGTTCAAATTCAAAATCTTCATATAAACCATGAATAAAGTATATTAGAAAACGGGTTCAAGGATGTAGCCAATAGCGAGTGCGTTGGCATGTCACATGTTCATGCTTTAATTCTACACAACCTTCCAGCCGTGCATTTTTTTGTGCAGCACTGTGCATTGTGGATGCATCACTTTACCTCTGGCGCATAAAAACTGAGACGTGCACCATGAAATACGCTTTCTTTCTAGAAGTCTATCACAAGGATTTTGATGCGCTTACTCAGGGGCGCATCCTATGGGCGCATCACACTGGCTACGCTTGTGATATCATAATAGAAAGCAAATGTTGCCTCTTTGTCTGTGCGTTCCAAGGAAATTCGGAGGAGTTTTAACAAATATTCCACTACAAAGTCATTCTGCCGACCCGTTTTATAAAACAAATAATGCACAGATTTAAATTTGTGATGTTAATGGCGATGCAGGCATCTCAGGTATTCACAATATTATGCAAAAGCACTCAGCGCTTGGCCTCGTGCTTGTCGCACATTGTAAATACCCTAGAGTGCGCCGCATCGCCACTAACACACTCACATCTGTGCATTATTTGTATAATATAACACAATAAAAACAATATTCAGCGTAGAGATGTAACAGTTGTGGTCCAGTGGATAAGTCTCCAAACTTTGAACTAAGAAGTACAGGGTTTAAATCCCTGCCACGGCACTAATGTCCTCTGGCAAGATATGAATCTACATTTGCCACTCTCCACCCAGGTGTTACATATGTAAGTGGGTACCAGGTAGGATGCAAAAGTCACTGTGATTTGTTTAGCATTGTGAGCACCTGCAAAAGGCGCCTGGCTGGAAGGCTCCCTAAGGAGTGGAGAAGCTAGGTGAATACATTGTGTGCAGGCAAGCCTGAATCTGATGACCGGGGTAATCATATTTCTGTAAAGTGCTTAGAGACACTGGCGAGATGTATTAGGGCATATAAAAATCCAGAATATTATCATTGTTATTATTACTATCATTATTATCATTCTATCACAATTAAGATCAAGTTTTTACCTGTTGACCCTGAAGCTGTAGCTGGACTTGCTGACCACCAGCCTGAGCACCCTGGGTCTGAATGGTCTGGATCTGACCAAGCTGATCAGCCGTCAGTGTCTGGCCCACTGTATTCCCTTCCATAGTTCCTAATCCTTAGTATGCTGGGCCGAATGTACTATTTGTTTCTGATAGGAAACACTGGATTTAAAAAAAAAAAATAGAAAGGATATGAAGATTTTAGGATGTCTATCATCACATTATTCACTGTCATAATACTTTATTGGCAAACAACCGAGTAAGATTTTATCATTTTTCAAACTGTTGTTGTTCTAATCTTTATTATTACTATCATCATTAATTCTATTATATTCTTATTTCCTTCTTCTTCTTAGTATTATTATAATTATTATTATATATATATCATGAAATATTATGTCTAGTTTGTTATACTCTTGACTATATGTCAAATATTTATACCACTGTATGCCACTGATGTGCTCAATTACCTCTTTACATATTTTCCATATTATGTGATGGTTTTTCTCCTTCTCTCATAATACAGGGACAGATAAAATGAGATGTACATGTATGCAGCCTTGTATTTGCTAAGTAGTTTTAAGCCCAACAAAGCCAATATTTTGATATATCTTGCTACTGTTATAAAGTTACAAATTTGTGATGATTTCGTTTGTTACCCTTGCAACATTAATTTCATGCCACCCTTTCCCTCTCCTCTATAATCCTTTCTATTTTACTTCCCTTCATTATAACGTCAAATAATGTTTTTGTATTTATGCATTACACGCTCGTATTAGTATTGTCATTTTGTTCTTGGCAATACATATACCGTAGCCTGTAGGCCGTTTAAAAAATAAACTTTTTTATTGTAAATGTAACTTGTTGAATCAACAGAATTTTCACCAATTTTGGAATTGAATCAGGAAATGGAAGCTGGTTCGTGAAATAAAGATGATATAAAATGAAATGAAATGAGGTCATAATATCACTCATATTCCTGGTTGAAGAAAGAAACTATTCATAATACACAAGCAGCAAGAGTCATTGCTTAATAAAATGAACATACAAAAACAAAACATACCTTTAAATCATAGAAAACATATCTCTCTTCATGTGACATATAGGTCTAGTCTAACAGTTAGTGACTGAGGCACGGCACACACACACACACTCGCATTGCATTGCATTGCAATGCACATTCAGAAATGGACGCGCCATTATCGGCGCAACACAACGATTTCGCATGCAATAACTACAAAGCCATTCTGAGCACTCTCATATACGCAAGAACACACATTTTCCAATCATTTCAAGTGAATTACACAGGTTTTCGTACATTTTTAACTTCTAAATTCCCGCTAGGACCACACTCTCTCCACTCATACTACGATGGGCACAGTATCCAGTGAAAATGGACAACTTACAGGTGCAAAAACTCTGTGATTGGCCGAAGGTACAGGAGCAGCAGCCATGAACGAATAGGAAAACGCTATGGCGATTGTCCAGTACGCGAAGCGCATTGCTGGCCAATCCTGAGTGGTAAATTACTACGGCGTACTGATTAGCATATAATTTCCATATCAGTGATCGCGCAAGCCTTGATGGGATATCCAACATGGCAGCGCCCATCACGGCAGTGTTTTCGTGGGTAAGAGAGGCTATGTGGCAATTGAATTTTATAGCACAAGGTCGATTTTCACATTTATATTTAATTTTGCTGTGCTGTTTCATGACTCTGATGTCATGCATATGGATCATACCTTACTCTAGTTCCAATCAAGCCTAAATCAAGAGGAGATACGTGTCAGCGTCAGCTCAGTTTCGGACTTTTCTGTGCATGAGTGACTGTGTGTGTGCTGTGTGAGTGTACCGTACTGTCAGTCGCTGCACTGACAGTGACACTGCAGTGACACCACCCATACTATAGATCTACTACTAGGTCAAAACGGCATTTTGAATAGCGAAACTAATTGCTGACGTGAACGCGAAATACATTGACTTAGATCTTCTAAGAGAAGAAAAAATTTGAATTTACTTACCAGCAATGTTCCTGACTGAGGCTCTCAATTTTCCCCTTTCTGCTTCTGTCTTCTGATGAACATGATGAATGAATCGAAAATGGTGAATTTTAAGAAAAAAACTGATGCTTATCGGACTCGTATGTCGACAACTTTCCGTCGAGTAACACACACAAAAGCATGCTATGCAGTTTCGGTACAGACTTGTCGCTTTTGCAGGACGAGGTCAATTCATTGACCGAGTACATAGGATGAGTGAGTGACACTACGTGCATGTCTATGATGACTATGATTGTGTGCATGTATGAATGATTTACGTGCGAATAGCTGTCAAATTACAAAGTCAAAGACGAGCCCATGCCATGGCCATGCTATAGCAATGCCAACAGTTGGCCGGTGCTAACACGTACACGTGGCCGGTGGCTGTAATTTAAATTCCTGTTGTGAGATATGACTAATGTCTGTGTGATTGCAATGTAAGACAGTAAGCATGGTACATGTAACGTTAAGTGGGTTTGTCCATAAGTTGGGAGTTATACTTTATGAAGAATGAGGTTACTCCCCAAAGGCAAAGTAACACTGCATATTATACAACCTAAGTTTGCCTCAAATTTTTAACATCACAGGGTATTCTTTACTTTAGACGGAACCCTTACCCAACTGTCAAACAAATCAAACTGTGGTCCATTCTCAACTTGAAATTTTTTTATGTGTTATAATTGTGTGGTGTCCACCCCTAGGCTATGCTATGGCCCTAAATTTTATTGAACAAGTGTGACATACAAGAATGCTAAAAGATAAGACATTTTGAAGTAAAAAAAATATTGTTTAGATATTTTAGAAAAGAAATTAAATTTTAAATTTAAGCTCTTACGAACTATAACGTGTGGACATGAAATTTCTTGGCTGATCTGGAATGGTGCCTCGTAAAATTAAATTGATACCGCCACTACACGTGGTGTCCAACCTAAACTTCAGTGTAGCTCATTTTGACAAGAATGACAATAAGATTCAGTCCCTTTGAGTCTTTAACTTATCAAAGTATGTGCATTAATAAATTTGAAAACAAAAAGGTCCCTAAATCAGCTTTACATTTTTATTTACATTTTTTAGCCTGTAGGCCTACCATAGTTTCCAGCTACTTCATAGTCACATTTTCTAATCTAAAATAATGGATTCCTTAGAAGATTTCCCCCTCACAGGCTTCAGATAGTCAAATTTCATTTCAAAATTTTACAGTCTACTTTTGTTCACATCACATGGATGCCCATCCAATGCGATGGATCCAAACATCAGGACTGTTTTTGCAGAGAAAAGTCGAGCTTAGCCTGGAAAGGCTTTGTGAAAGAGTAAAAAAAGAATGTAGTTATAGTATTTAATTTCCGAGTTGGACCTGACACAAAGTTGCTGTTCTACTTTTACAGTGTTCTATGAATTTATTTACTTTGCATGAATGATGCACCTCGTCATTCACTCTGTATTGAAATTTTCAGGAATATCCCATTCTTTGTTTGGATATTTCTTTATATCTGACTGAGTGGTAGATTTTAATGAAAGATACATGTACATGACAATGAGAATAGCCTCAACAACAAAGCAGTCAATAGTAAAGCAAACTTTACTGTTAATCTTGTGTACTTCAATTTACAAAGAAGTCTTTCACCATATCACACTTGGAGAGAGATTGTTTCATGATGCAATCTACTTCAGTTGAGTAATATGTATTTTTTAAATATTCTTCCAGGGAGCTAACAGTTATGGTCAGCTCGGCCTGGGTCACAACAAAGACCACCTTTTGCCGGAAAATCTCAAAACCTTTCCAGAGGATGTTAATACCATCGTGGGTGGAGGCGGTCACACTGTCTTCTTAACAGGTGAGGAATAGGATGATTCATCAGCCAAGAACCAAAGGAGCATTAAGTCAAAAGTAATACCCTTCTGGCCCTCACCAGATGAAGTGTTTGAATAAAATGAATACACAGGGTGTCCCAGAAAAAGCGGAACGACGGATTTTCAGCACTTTACCCTCAAAATGTTGATATTTTGTTTAATCCAATGGCTAAAGCATCTCCTTCTAAAGAGAATGATACCAAGATCATTGAATTTGGTGAAGTAATTCTGATTCTATGCCTGTTTTTGAAAATACAGTTATTTTCAAATTTTGCATGTTTTTAGCGACAGATGAGAGAGCAGAATTGTGCCGGGAATGGCCTTTTATATGGCATGTTTTGTTATTTACATGCATCAATGGGCTTCCCTCAAACATCGTATTATGAAAGGCTTTCCCGATACAATTTTACTCTCATCTCTCGCCCAAAATTTGAAAATGACTGTATTTTAAGAATGGGCATAGTATCAAAATTACTTCACCAAAGTCAGTGATATATCGGTATCATTCTTCTTGATAGAAGATGCTGTACCCAGTGATGTAGACAAATTACATACTTTTCGAAGGTAAAGTACTGAAAATCTGCCGTTCCGCTTTTTCTGGAAAACCCGTTATATTGCAAAATTACCATATTATTATTATTACTTATTACCTGTACCATACTTTTCCCATAAGGCCTAAAGGGCTTACAGTAAATGAGGTTACATATTGTAGTTATAGATGTAAATAAAATAATCTTAAAGTTTAAAAAAGAAAACGATCACAAATATTGAGATAATTACATCAATGGAAAGCTATCAACTCCCCAAATTACATTGAGTGGTGTTCAACCACAAAACAAGTTCAGAATGGTGAATTTAAGTGACTAAACTTCATAAAAATCTCAAAGTCAGAAACGCCGGGTCGCAAGCAGACACCTAGGTCCTTGATCGTGACGTCACGAAAGGTGATTGCATGCGCCGGTGGAAGTAGTGGCAATGATGTGGCTATATAAAAGTGCTTTCTAATAAGAGCTTAGATTGTCATTGTAAATTCGTAAACGAGATAATGTGAAAGATTTTCTGTTTTTATTTGAATGAAGAAACATGAAACAACATTATTCATTAGCTGATTTCTTTTTGATGTCGTCACTGTCTCAGAAAACAAGTTGCAATCACCATTGAACCTACACGTATGAATAGTAAATGTTAGACGGATTTCATTGGTATGCAGGATCAACTATGTGAATCGTTTATTCCGAGAACTATGATCATACTTGCTATTCATATGTGTGACTGCCTGAAAAGGATGGAGTAAGCCTAAAAAAAGCAAAGCATTCAAAAATATATATCAAACTTGATATAGAGATCTCCAGCTGACGATGTCGTTGTTGAACGATATTCATCCACGAGTGATTCGACTCGTGCCTGAACGTTCTTGCAGAGAGCGGATTCTCGGCTGGGAGACCAGCCGGCTACACCCGGCGGTGGCTTGATGGACATTGCACTGGCATATGCAAGCCACCAACCAAAGCTCGCTGGGTACACACACTCACACAACACACGCTACACACACTACACACTATGCTATACACACACACACACACGTGCTTCCCATGTTCTTCATACACACACTTGCGCTTAGCTTAGCTTTCGGTACCACCGGCCGGATCCACTTTCCAGTGCAAGCTCTCTCGTAATCTCACCAAATTCGACACACACACCAAAAAAATAATGGTGAAAATATCAATTAATTTTGCATTGTTATCACGCATATGTCATAATTCTAAACCAGATAATTGATATTCACACTATGAACTAAAAGGAGAAGGAAAAGCATTGATCATAAGAGTTCTGAATATTTGACTTTTCAGGCTTTGGAAAAAAAAGCAGAACTCTCTCTCTCTCTCTCTGCACATGCTTTGTATGGAACATCCGGGTACGTACATATACTTTTCCCCTCTCGTGACGTCACAAATAGCGGACTTGTTACGTGACTGGTTTTCCAGGCTGACTGAGGAGGGTATTTATCGACATTTCAGTTGAGGATATCCAGGAGCAAGAAGATTTTTGTGATTTGCCATGTGAATAAACACCTTATGAATAACATATGCTTTGTGTTGATACCAAATTCATGGACATTGCCTTCTTATATCTACTTTAAAACTACGAATGTAGTAGTAATAATTTTTTATTCTGGTTATGGCAATGATTCAAGAACAGTTTGAGCCATGAAGTTAAAGGCATTGGCTAACTTTGTGAGCAGCCGATTTAAAAAATTCTCAAACTAAGATGAAACATGTGTATGAGTACTTGTATTTGTACTCAAAAACCCTGAAACCAACCATAATGTGGAATGAAAACCTGTAAGTTAGACGCACACCACGACTTTTATTATTTTTTTGTCTCAGAGACAATAAACAAGAGGACCGTTTTGCTCCAATTAAAAAATACCGTTATCTGCCTCCCGCCGTGTGATACGCCAATACACACAGTACGGTCTGGTGCGCCATGTTCGCATGCGCACTCCTTACGTCTAGTCTGTGCAAATGACCCTCAAAATTTTTTCAAACATCTGTTGACATTTCTAATATTCAAAAATATTTCCTGTGGATATTATATTTGGAAATTTTCAGACTTGTATTTTTACACTATAACCCTTATGTTCATACCATTTTCAAGTAACAAAATGAGATTTTTAAAAAATGATAACAATGTTAACTGATAGGTGGACATGTATGCAGAACTCTTTATGTTATTCATTTACTGTGTAAACTTAAATGATGTTTGATAAAAGTGTGTTAGACCAAGTAGTAAATGACTGCTTGAGTACAATGACCCTTGTATGTTTCATGATGTCCATTGACCTGAACAGCATACCATGTGGTCTACAGTCCAGGGGCATATCCCCTTGGTTGCAACACTTAATTTTGTATGTATTGCCATAAATGATTATCATGAACATGAAATGTAAGGTATTAAAGGCATTGGCTAACTTTGTGAGTAGCTGATTTAAAAAAATTCACAAACTAAGATGAAACATGTGTATGAATACTTGTATTTGTACTCAAAAACCCTGAAACCAACCATAAATTGGAATGAAAAAGTGTAAGTTAGACGCAAACGGCGATTTTATTATCCTTCGTCTCACGAGACAATCACTAAGAGGACCACTTTGCTTGAATTCGAAAATGCCGTTATGTGCCTCCTGCCGCGTGATACGCTAATACACACAGTACGGTAAGGTGAGTCATACGCGCATGCGCACTCCTTATGTCTATTCTGTGCAACCGACCCTTGTATATTTTTCAAACATAGGTTCACATTTTTTATATTTAATAATACTTCCTGTGGATATTATACTTTGAAACTTTCAGACTGGTATTTTTACACTATAACCCTTATGTTTATCCCATTTTCAAGTAACAAAACAAGATTTTTGAAAATCATAACAATGTTAACCAATGTCTTTAATATCATATGTTTATTCATCAGGGAATGGGGAGCTCCATGTATGTGGTAGCAACAACAAGGGTCAACTCGGCCTGGGGCATACCTCTGACATCAGCAAACTAGTCAGGGTACCAGATCTGGGTCCTCTCAAACAGATCGCCTGTGGATGGAATCATACAGTGGCAATAACAGGTATACATGGCTTCATTTATCAGTACTTGAGGTTTGTAAATGTTTTAGTTTGACTTGGAATGTACTCCAGTTTTGTTATGGCAGAAAATGTGGCAAATCATTTATGGAGTCATTCTCAAAGTGCCTTAATAGGCACTGAACAAAGATCCTCCTAAATATCATGATTTTTTCAATCCTCCTCTAGTAGTAAATTTGAGATTTTGCTACCACCAATGAAAAAATGAAGGTTCGGCAGAGTCTCTTGCAAGAATATTTTTGTGGGTATTTCTGGAGAAAAATTTCTCAACTACCGAAATATCTTGTCACCTGCATTTATGAGATGTGCCCCTGTTATAGTATCGTAACTTGTCTGTGACCCCTGTAAAAGTAGATCAAAATTCATGCAAAAGTGAGAAATACTGTGTTATTCAGAAGCCAATGTGAGAAGAGCTCACTTGTTCCTTGGAAAAATGGTATCTAGATAATATTTCATTATTTTGCATATAATATTTCTTCTGAATATTTAAATGTTCTTTTTGTTCTGATTTTTCTTAAATGTAGAAAGGGATGAGCTGCTTTGCTGGGGGTCAAACACACATGGTCAGCTGACTCACAAAGACAGTATAGTCACAAAACCAAGAAAGATAGAGGTAACTAAAGTCTAAGGGAACATTGATGCAGGGGGAAAAAAATGGTATTTTCTCAGAGGTAGAACTTTTATTGAAAATTAATATCGTTTACAGTGTATAGCTCAATATGCAGCTTTGATGGAAAACTTAAACAGATTTGCTGAGGTTAAATGACCTTAAATACTCCATAACTTTAACTCAGTATTGAAGTACATACATGTAGTATGGGCATATGGGGACTCACGTGGGTCTTTTATCTGGAAGAAGAGATGTGGTGAATCAGAAGATCATATAGTGATCGGTGCATCATAGCTTTAGTTGGCACTTGTATGAGTTATACTTTCCAAAGGATTGTAATATTTGTACACATTTTAATTCCTGTTAAGTATTGATCAACTATTGAAATAGGTCTTGAAAAATCATTTTATTTCATTTTATTCGGTATTGCTAGCTAATAATTCCATCTTACTCTATCCAGTACAGTATTTGTGTATTCCTCATGATTAAGCAGAGATATACTATCTTGAACATTTTGAGTTCAGTGACATTTGATATTGTAACATTGTATTTTCTGGCACTGCAAAATAAATATTTCTTCTTGCAGATATCAGGTGTTGAAAGTCCAAGGTTTGCTGCCGTGTCAGGAGGCCTTAGGCATACCCTTGCCGTATCTACGGATGGTCAGCTCTGGACATGGGGAGCCGGGAAAAAGGGTCAACTTGGCTGGACAGATAGCAAAATGAGGGTACCCCATCAATGGAACAAACCAGTACATAGTAAGCTTCAAAGCCTTCTTCTGACATTGCATAGTGAACTGGCCGCAAAATTTATGTAGCACAATACAGCTTTCATGTGTGGTGGAAATGATCAAGCAAGGTGGGTTGAGATGGATGGGTCATGTGTTGACAAAGGAGGAGGATGATGAGTCTGTGAAAAAAGCATGGGATCTGGAATTGGATGGCATGAGGGGAAGGGCAAGACCAAGGAGTACGTGGAAAGAAGTGGTGAGGAGGGAATGCAGGAGGGTTTGGCTAAAAGTTGAGGATGCTGAAGAAACAGCAAGTGGAGGGAGGTAGTGCTATCATGGCGCAATGGTCAGTGACCTCTTGTAAGAGGGAAGAGACTGACTGTAATAAACAATGTAATAAACAATGAGAAGTGCTATCACAGTGAGGAGGGTAAGTAGGAGGGTTTGGCTAAAAGTGTAAGGATGCTGTAGAAACAGAACCGGTAAATGGAGCAAGGGAGTGCTACCATGGCGCAAGGGTCACTGACCTCTTGTTAGAGGGAAGAGGCTGACTGCAATAAATTATGTGTAAATGGAATGGAAATGACAGTTTTGTGACATGCATTATTTGTAATATTAATTTGCCACTTGTTGCTTTCTGTGGAGGTGGTACATGTACGTTGAGCAAGAAAAGAGATTACTCTGTTAAGATCTCCCCTAAAGGGTAATTGCCCCTTAGAATATTCTCCAATTTCTTTTTTTTCTTCAAGTAATTCTTACCAGAAGGAATCATGATTATCTGAATTACATAATGTAAAAAAAATGAAAAAAATGTTTTAGCTTCACTGCATATCTTTGTGACTAGTGAGACAAGACTCGCTCCTGCAACAATTCCTGCTGTCTCATTTTATGTTGTGCTTAACATGCAGATTACCCATGAGAGCCGTTGTCACCAGAGCAAATGCCATGGAACCTGTATACCTATACCAAGAGTTTTGGCATCAGTTCTTTAGAAAAGACTTGTTTTTAAAATATGTATTTTTAGATACCATTTTATCATATTTTCATTCCTGTTCACCATGCTTTTCATATTCACACAGTTTTATTAATAAAAATAATAATAGATAACATTTATATAGCGCTTAATACATTTTGTTTGTAAGCACTTTAACATAATTAAATCAGTAATGATTAAGATAAAGAAATCATGGTATGATCTGAGACGAAATATCGTTTATATATTTATGTTTTGTTTTGTTTTTATTTATTTTTCTTTTTAGTTCCTGTGAAAGAGGAAGATATTGATGTGAGGTTTGTACAGGTGGCTGCTGGAGCTTATCATAGTGCAGCTTTATCAGGTAAGGACAAGTTTGTATTTATCACAGCACAAAATGATAAAACATGTCAGTCAATTTATAGTTAAAATCTAAGCTAGAGGAAATGCAGGTCCTTTGTCTCTATAAGGGAAATCCACCAAGAGCGATAATGGATACTACCGAATGAAAGTTATGCAGTCAATAGCCTCATTCTTATTACCCACCTATCCATAAGATAGGCGAAAAAGGTTATGCCTATTTTACGGATACACTTCGACTGCTGGTAATATAAAATGGCTCGCACCGAATATTGCAGTATGTGCTTCCTCCTTTGCTATAGGCTCTGAGGTCCGAAACTGCGGTACACTGTGATGCTTGAGAAACAAACTTTGGTTGGACACGCTATTTATTTATTTTTTTTTTGCCGAAGTCATTATTACCAGATATTTGCCTTATTTTATTGAAACAGGTTATTTTTTATTATTTTCTTTAGTAGTAGTAGTTCTGATATGTCTCAACAGTTGCGGAAATTGCAAAATCAGCATACCATACATGTTCATGCATATCAGGATGATTTTCCTTAACCTATTGGACACAATTTGATTTTCCATAACACTCATTTTGCATACACTCCATCCCGAGTTATCTCGGGGTTTGTCCGAGTTAAAGTCCACATCATATAAGGTATAAACCTATGTGAGCGAGACTGAGCAGACTAATCAACACTGCATCATTCTTTGTTTGCCTCTCCAGACACGGGTATACTCTATGTGTGGGGCTGTAATAGATGGAGTCAGCTCACCCAACCCAAGTCCCCTAACCCAGTCTCTACACCCCAGAGGATAGACCCCGCCCTCTTTGACGGATTCAGGATAAAAGGCATCCACAGTGGATGGACACACATGCTAGCTATAACAGGTGAGTCTATCTGCCCTGTTGTTGGCAGGAGTAGTGTTTGTGAACTCAATGACATACCGGTACTCATTTTAGATGATGTTTGAAGGTTTGCATGGTGGTATGGATAATCGTAGAAGGGTTTACGGTTCACCATGTGGTAAGTCCTGAAAGGACTATAAGTAAAGTGGAAAGAGATGGAGGTGAAAATGACTGGCCAGAAAGCGGGAGAGATAGAGGGTAGAGTATCTTTCTTGAAACTGGGTGAAGTCCTGAAAAGGACTGTAAACCAGAGGAGGTGTGAAGGCTTGAGGTAGGCGAAGAGATAAGGTAGGCGGGCAGCTTGACTGTCCTTCTTCAGGAGTGAAGACGGACAGTCAAGCTGCCTGAAACGTTGAGTCTTCTCTCCTTCTCCACCTGCCTCAGGTCTTCTCACCTCTCCGCCGACCTCACGCCAAGTCTCCTCATCTCTTCGCCTACCTCAAGCATTCACACCTCCTCTGGTTTACAGTCCTTTACAGGACTTCACCCAGTTTCAAGAAAGATACTCTACCCTCTATCTCTCGCGCTTTCTCGCCTCTCATTTTCACCTCCATCTCTTTGCACTTTACCTATAGTCCTCTCAGTGCTTACACATGGTGAACCATAAACCCTTCTACGAATACTCATTTTGGTCACAAACTCAGTGATATGCTCAGTGATAATTTTAATGAAAAACTGAATGACAAACTCATTGACATACACATTAATATACAATACTCATTGGGAGTCTATCCACTGCACTGCTGGTGCCAGGAGTAGAAGTACTGTGTGTGAACTCAATCACATACTCATTTTAGTCACAAAACTCAGTGATATACTCAGTGATATACAGTACTCGGTGTGAGTCTATCTGCTATACTGTGGGAGCCAGGAGTAGAAATAATGTGTGTGAACTCAATGACATGTTCAGTGTAATCACAAATTCAATGATAAACCCAGTAATAGTTTTAATGAAACTCAGTGACAGACTCATTGACATACATATGCATTACGTACAGTGACATACAGTACTCAATGAATATTTCAGTGACAGACTCCATGATGGCAGATGGAAATATGTGCTAGTGAACAAGTGAGTCTCTTTCTGTCACTTCTTACATCAACAAAAAAAAAAAGTTGTGCATTCATTCAGTGAGATACTCAATGGAAAACTCAATAAGGTGTTGATTGAGTAGTCATTAATATACACAGTGTCAAACTCAATGCCAAATGAGGTGGGAAATTAAAAGGATATAAGAGATTGAGGGAATAGGATATTAGGTCAGCAAAATATATGGTAATCTCAGTGAAATACTCTGGGCATTGGATGTACTCACACACACACACACACAGATAAGGAAGCCAGCTCTTCAGCCTGTTAATACTGGGAAAGTACTATGTGTTAACTCAATGATAAACTCAATAACAAACTTAATGACAAACTCAGTAATAAATTTAATGACAGACTCATACTCCATGATAAACTCGATGACAAACTCTAAGAAAAAGTTCATAACATACTTAATGGCAAAGTTAATTCATCACTCAGTGACAAACTCAGTGACATACCAATGTGTGTGAGTGTCTCTTTCTCTTTTTCTCTATAGAGGACGAGTCAGTCTATACATGGGGCCGGAATGACTACGGCCAGCTTGGACGACCTGCAGCAAGGTCTATAGCCAATGGGAGCACGGAATCAGAGAGTAACGCCACACCCGCAAATACGACTCCTGATTGCTGCCATGTACCCACTGAAATAAGCATTCTTAACAATGCAAAACAGGTAAATAAATGGTCCATTCATAATCATGGATTTTTTTGCGATTTTTGTTTTTGATTTTTTTTTTTTTGGGGGGGGGTTGCAGTGCTATTGCTGTCCACAATACCACTTTCAGTCTTAAAACAGCAGTTATTCTACACAATGAATAGTATTTTATACACCTGTCTGATATGCAAAAAGTAGCACAGTGCATTTATGCTTAAAAACAAAGAGGAAAAAGGAAAACATAAAGAAACTGATAAATCCAATCAGTATTTACATACCCTCTGATGTGTTCTCTCTTTTTCTTGACATTATTGTGACAGTTATAACCAACGATATCATTATTTTTGGAAGACTGTTTTCATCTCTCTTTTCTTCTCATATACACAACTTTAGCTTCCTTGACTTACCTCACAATTTATTGTATATTCTTAATCATTCATAGGTCAGGAAGACGATTACCATTTATTTGAAGAAAATAAAGGTATTTTAATATGAGTCTCTTGTTTTAAGATTTCATCATTTCTTTTCTCTTCTAGATTGTATGTGGAGCTGAGCATAGTCTAGCCATAACAAGTGAGTAAGAATTTACTCGAAAATCTGTTTTGTTTCTGTTTCTACAGAAACAAATCAAAATGATCATGTGTATTGCAAAGACATTGTTTTACTCCCTTTCCCTCAACCCCCTCTCTTTCTCTTTTTCTAACTATTACTCTCTGTGTTTCTCCTTCTGCCTGTTTTTTCTGCTCTCCCTCGTTCCTTGTCTGCCTATCTCTCTGAAAAGTCCTGACATTCCTGCAAGTTAATAGGGTCAATGAATGTTTATATTTCATGATTACTCCAAACAGAACTTCCTTTGTATTCTTGTGGTTAGGAAGCTCAGAACTATTGTCATAAATTATGCAATCACCATTACAGAGCTGCCAACTAGTAGGATTTCATCCTATTTAGTAGGATTTTTTGAAGGAAGTATGGCAATAGGACTTTTCCCACTAAAATAGGATTTTCGACAGTTGTGACAGTGATTCTTTATGTTATCTTATTTTCTCTTTCTATTATCAACATTAAAAGTTTACTCCAGTGCTCAGTATAGTTTAGCTGTGTATTTTGTATTGTAGATCATTTGAAATAAAGAAGTACAAAGTAGAAGAGTGAGGATCAAAATGATTAAGTAAGCCCTATATATTGTTATATATTGTATGTTAGTTCAGTTATCATCCAGAGTGGCAAAGGAATCACATTGTTTTAGGATTAAAGGAAATAAAGAATGGGCTTTTTTGCAATTTGGGTTAGCAGCTCTGCCATTATTTACTGGTGTATGCTATTTGTGGTGCATGTAACTGTCATTGTGCTTTCTTTTTTTTGCATACATGTAAAAATGACCCACAGAGGATCAGAAATTGCTAGCATGGGGCTGGAACGAGCATGGAATGTGTGCAGACGGTACCAAGACCAACGTACTCCTACCGAAGCAGGTCCAGGGCTTGGATGGACATGTGGCATCCAGAGTAGGGGTTGGAGCTGGACACTGTTTCGCATTCTGCCAGTAATGCTCAGGTTTTTACTCCTTTATCAATTTTTCATCATCCAATGCTGTCAGGCGCTGACATTTCTCAGTGTCAGGCTACTTTCAGGCTTTATTTCGCTCAGCATGTTTGAGGGGTCTCTTTTCAGACTCAGTAGGTATGGTTAGGTGGTATTCAGAGTAATTGTAATACGAAGGAGAAATCTTAGAGAATGTGAGGGGTACATGCCTGTTCCCCTTTATTCAGTTAGATTTTGGTATAAAGGGATCAAGAGTTGAAATTTTGAAAGCATTTGAGAGGTAGATGTTGTACCTCATTTCAATGAATACGGTCATACAGAGTGGGACCAAGTCATAGGGGTACATGCCTGCTCCCCTTTATTCGCTCTTACTTTGGTATAAAGGGGTTGAGAGTTGAAATTTTGAAAGTATTTGAGAGGTAGATGTTGTACCTCATTTCAACGAATACAGTCATTTGCTGGTAATAAGGAGTGGGACCAAGCCATAGGGGTACATACTTACACCTCTTTATTCAGTCTGACTTTGCTATAAAGGGGTCGAGAGCTGAAATTTTGAAAGCGTTTGAGATGAAGATGTTGTACCTTGAGTGTTAACTTACGGAGTTGGACCAGGTCAAATGGGTACATACCTGCACCCCTTTGACTTGGCCTGAACCTGACACTGGTATGCACGAGAGTTTTGGAAGAATTGAAAAAAACTGGCTGTTGTACCTTATTCATGATGTTGGAAGATTGGATAAGGGGAGTCTTAAAGAATGGAATCATTCTAAATGGGAAGGGTGATATTCTGCTTTCTCACTTTGGGGGTAATAGTACTTTATTTTGTAGGTGAAATCTTGAAGAGTGTGATCAACACATACCTCACCGCTTCTGCTTGATCTGACACATGTATCACTGGTATTTAGTACTCAAAACTGTTGAGGAAATTTGAAAGTTAGCGCTGTACCTTATTTCATATATGTAGGCATGTTGGGGTACTAACAAAGTATGTAAAGGGCACATAGTGGGGTAGGTGTGCCATAAAGGCATGTATGATGTCATGTAGGGGTGCAAATATAATGCTGTATGTCTCATTCACTCGCCCCCCCCCCTTCCATCACCATAGTGTTGAATGCAATATCCATGAGTTACTTGTATGAAAGCGAATGTATTTTAACTCCTGCAGACTTTTGCCTTGTGCTGTCAGTCAGCATTGCCGAAGCCATGTTTGGTTACCATATACAAG
Source organism: Echinometra lucunter (assembly GCA_029962745.1). NCBI lineage: Eukaryota > Metazoa > Echinodermata > Echinoidea > Camarodonta > Echinometridae > Echinometra > Echinometra lucunter. The sequence goes on along the minus strand of CM057163.1, from coordinate 4,216,183 downwards.
GCAAAGTGTAGAGATTATTTTATGTCTGAAAATATCATCTGCTATTAAGAGCGAGAAAGGTGCTGATGCTTATCATTTTAGATTGATTTAATGCCCTTTTAGCTCTCAGGTAATGATAACTTGTGTGTTCTTTCTTCAGACATGGGATATTATGTATGATACATTGTAACATAAGAGATTTTATTGTAAGATAAGAAATCTAAAGCTGTTTATAGGGCCTAGGGACAAGTGAAAAAATATATTATTTTGAAAAAGAGTTAAATGGCACTTGGACACAACAGAAAGGAGATATCATTCACTTTATAGTCAAACTATACTTGTACATGTTTGTTCTACAAGATGAAATCAGTTTATTGCATCTCAGTAGTTCACAGAGGGAATTTTTCTGTGGACTTTATTCAACCAACTTTCTTCAGTATTTCTCATTAGCACTGTACATGCAGGGGGAATGGATTGTTTTTGTTTAAGATTAAATTCTACTGATATTTCCTTTATCTGAGCAATTTACCAAATTTTAATTCAGGAAAGGCCAACATCATTAGACATCTTAGTCGTCATTCTGCAATATTTTATAGTGGCATTTCATGTTTTATCTTGAAATAATCCTGTTTAGCTAATTTGAAGAGAAATAAAGATTTTGACTACTTTAAGATGTATATCTTAAGGCACTTTCAGATATGAGGCGACTTTGTGGTGCCACTTTGTGTGCACACATTTTTTGTGTTCAGATATGATGCGACTTTGTGTCGCCACTTATGCTAATGAATGCGCATTAACGCGTCAACTCTCAAATAAGAGAGCATTTAGTCAAAACTTGCGCAAACAATTTCGTGGCAACAGTTTTTGCGCTAACTTTTTAGGAATTTGATTGGTGCACATTTTTTTTGTAGCCAGGCAGCAAACAAAAATATGTCCTGCCTTGGTGATATTTTTTTTGTCGCCCTGTACCCCATAGACCTGCACACAAAAAATGTGTGCACACAAAGTGGCGTCACAAAGTTGCCTCATGTCTGAACGCACCTTTATCTTTCAAGTGATTTGAAAGGCCTATTTTGTGTTTGATGGGGAGATGTTCATTACATGGATTTTCTATGAAGAAAATTTTACAGAGGATTCTATCTCCCTCCCCCAAACCCTTATATGTGCCTAAAAAGAAATTCCTTGCCAAATTGAATAGTTCTAATTTCCACATACCTTCCACGGTTAGATTTAAAATCTCTATGAATTTTGTCCTTTAATCATACTCTGTAGGGGAGAGTACAGTAGCAGAAAGTGAAAGCATGGTGAAGTCAGTGCATGATGAGAAAAGAAAATACCTTTTTCATGCATTTAATTCTGCATAAAATTCTGAGTGTCATGAAAGGTCTAAAATTGTACTGCTTCTGTAACTGTTGAGAGTGGCAGTTATCAAAAGTTTGGTCTTGAATATTTTTTCTCAGGAGTTATGAATTTCATATTCTCATGTCTACTACCTTATGTGAAGAAATTATCATACATCTATTGTCATCACAATGCTGAAATATATTTTGAAAATTATGCATGTCAGAACAAAGGAATGAAAGATGTGGAAAAAGGAAGAAAGGAAAATGAACAAAAGAAAGAAAGCAATATGCAGTAGTTTGAAAAGAGGCAATGCTGGAATTGTTAATATTGACTGAATAAAATGTATGACATCATTATTAGTCTTGTAGTAATAAGGAGAAATATCTGTCAGTGTAATGCACTGAAGTTTTTGTAGTGTCTTACATGACACACATCATTGACAATTTTCCTCAAGCCTATTTTTGTTTTTTCTCCCCCCCCCCCATATTTTCTTACTGAATTTGATGTTGTCACACTCCTTGTTTTCTTCCCATGCCCCCTTTTTTTTTTCTTCTTCCCAATTATATTTTGATCTTTTCATCATTTAGATCTTGATGCTACTTCTTTCTTTGAATTCCTGATCAAATATCCTTTTCTTTTCTTTTCCTCTTCATTCCTACATTTTAAAGTTCTTTGTTAAGTTTTGTAATGAATAGGTTCAATGGGCATGAGCTTCAAAAATACAGTAATGCAGGTTAACCTGTTCAGTGCTAAGCCCAAGATAACTTGGGCTAGGATGTGTGGAAAATGGGTGTCATACTGGCATCAGATTGTGTTCAACTGGTTAAAAAAAAAAATCATCAGCGTAAGATCACATAATTTCTTACAAAAGTTTTACTTCTCTTTATGCACACATATAACTAACATAATGGTTGAAATAACCCCTGTATTATGCATATATCATACTGAGTATCTCCAAAACTGAGATTACAGGGCAAGTTTTCTCCCAACTGTATATTCTGATGTTGAGATAAGGTGTGAATTTTTTTGTCTTATTAGTCTTGTTTCCTATTTTCAATTTACATCAGTACAGCTCATTGAAAAAGAAAGAGCTTATCATGTTTGTGATGTAATTCCCTGAGAAGAAAAATCATGTGTGTTGATTGATATTGATGATATATATCTTTATCATAGATATTGAAAACATTCTTAATGATTAAAAATTTGAGAGAGTAGCAAAATTGCTGCCCTTGATTGGCAGAATATTAGTGATGTAAAATGAAGCACCCTCAAAATTACCCCAAACTAGTAATGAAAATCATTTCAGCAATTATTGCATTGTAGAATTTATTGCTGTTTTTGTGGATTATATTTTGTTATCATTATTTCTACCAATGCATGAATTACATGTATATATGCCCATAAATTTATAGGGGGTAAAATTAGCACTTAATACAAAAAAGTGAATACTCTGTAAATTTGAAACACTCTCGTAACCATGCATCTTTATACTTTTTTTTTTTATTATTAATTACCTTTCTTTGAAATCAGTCATGGATATTGGAAATTTGGAATTGATTGTAATCAAGAAATACTCTTGCCCAAATACAGACAAGGAATAGATCAAAATATGGATGAATACAAGGTTTCAGTTTGATCAAAGTGTGTTGAAAAAACATTTGTGGTTATACTACTGTGTAGCACTGTTTTTAGTTATCACATGTTGGGGTATGTGTTTCCTTTGATAATTCTATGTTTTTGTTGTTATTTTTCTCCGAATCTTTGCGATTAAATTTGGCTTCCATTCTTTTACAGTTTTATTCTTGATACAACTCACAAGGCATACATTTGTTGAAGTTGTGTATGTCAGTTTTTTGGAAATGTTAATGGTTTTCAGACTTTAAGTGTTACTTCTTCTCTTTCTTTTATTTCATTTGTTTACATTTTGTTTTTCTTTGCTTGTGAGTGAAAATAGATACAAAAAATAGATGGTAAATGGTATTATGACTAATGTTTCAAAGTACATAATAGCTGTAGTAGTACAAATGAGCTTCATTGATATTTTACATTTATTCATATTATTCATATTTGTTGTTCCTGCTTCGAATGTTTACATTGTACCGGCGTTTTGATCATGGATGGATAAACATTTATTATAAACATATTAATATATTTTATTGCTTTATGTGTCCTATCTGTAGAGTATTTGAATACCTAGATATATTACTAATATGTGTAGTCTGTGTCTATGTATGACAGTAATTATTAGCTTATTTCTGGACTTTTGTTTTTATATGAAATATTGTAGCGTACACCTAGGAATATAAAATTGTAGAAATGAAATCATGAATTAATCCTCTTTTATTACATATTTGTTGTGGGTTTTTATTGTTATGTATTTGAAGTCAAACTTGCACACTCATTAAGAGCTAAACATCAATGTGAAATAAACAAGAATGTATCTTTTCAACTTTAGAGTAAAAATTATTAACAATTACTTGATCAAATTTACAAAGGTTTGTTCTTTTGGCATTGTCAAATTTTGAATAATTTCCTTTTCCTTTTCTTACTCCACTCCAAGTATGTTAATGTTTCTGGTGTTGCATACATTGCCATTCAGGTGGATAAATTTATTCACAATGTTTATTTTTCAAAAAATAAAAATGAACTGTAAATCAAGATACATGTACTAGTTTCTCAGATTTGGGGTACATAACTATTTTCTGAGGCAATTTGAGTTAGCTTGCATATAGGCTATAAAATACAATCATTCTTTTACGAATCAGTAGATTCCCTTGACTGTAGAAACTAGATACAGGATCCTTGAGTAGATGTCACTCACGTGCATAGGTCAAGTTAGAAATATTATCCCATTGTCTATGAAACCTGGGGGGGGGGGGTGTTTCATAAAGTTATTGTAAATTATGAATGGCTTTACGAAGGACTTGAATATAGCAAGCCAAATGGGATTCTAAGTCATCTTAAATCGCATCAGCTAAAGGTGAAATATGCAGACGTAGATTAACAATACTACTGTTTACAAACATTTTGATTGGGAAGTATATGTTTTGCCGCAGTTTAATTGAGATTATGGAAAATACAGTCACATTTTGTTAAAACGAAAGGAAAAAACCATTAACTACTGAATTCTCTTGTTTCCGTAAACTTATTGCAGATACCATCCTGTGCAATAGCCAATGGGTTAAGCTTATGGCAGTAAGAAAATTCATTAATCAACGGATTATTAAGTATTTACTGAACCAGATCTCTCAAAAGATGGAAAATTGAAAGCTTTCGCATATTGGGATTTTAACTGTTTCAAGGCATTGTGGCCTAGTTTTTTCATGATTTCCGAATTGCAGATAAATTTGATAAGAATAGGGCACTTTCTGGGACTTGTTCACACTTAAGTCAAGACTTGAAGTGTAATTGTGGATAATACATATCTGTAGCATTTTGATGCAGACTGAATGCTAACTGGGTCCGCACTCAACCCTCTTATGTTGTACGTGTGGATTGGGTATTTGTTTTAGCAGGAAATGTCTATATCTTTGTCAGGTATATTGTAAATTTATAAAAACTCATTTAGTGGATGAATAAACCACAAGAATATATTTTGGCAAATCTACTTCTCTAAGGTGTCATTATTAATTCTATATACATGTATTACATCCTGTCTTTTAGTACACTTTTTTTTCTCAGTCAGATAGTACAGGCAAACCTCGTTATAACAAACTCTTCTGGACCAAAGAAATCAACTCTTTATATTAAAACCTTGTTATATCAGGGCTAAAAAACAATAAAATACAAAAAAGTGGGACCAGCAAAATTACATTGTTATACCAAAAGTTTGTTATAACAGTGTTCTTTATAACGAGGTTCCACTGTATTGAGTTTAGTTGATGAAACCTGCTTAGCTTGAATAACACAATATTATAGAATGAAAAAAAAAGGTTATCTGGATGAAATGGAGTGGCACAAAAAGCTCCGTTTGGAAGGCAAACAATATCAATACAGACAAAAATATGCATTAATCTATTTATAATTTTGGATCGGGGACACTATCCATTTTATTTATTTTTTGTGGGGGGAGGGGAACATTTCCTGAAAAGGAAAAAAAGAAAAAAGAAAAAAGGGGATCCTCAGCTTAAAATTTGGGGGAACATACCCCAAAATTTGCAGACAAATTTTTCTCAGGTGTCGGGTGTCTCTTTTTCTTTTTCTTTTTTTTTTTTTTTTTTTTTTTTTGGGGGGGGGGGGGAGACACACCCTATTGTGTCCCCCACCCTTATTTTAGGGGTGGACATGACCCCACCCCCCCACCCCCACCCCCGTTTTCCATGCCTTTTACAGCAATTCCACACCTCTAATTGTCATTACTACTAACGTTATGATCACTGTTTTTGCTTAACATTTTAGACAGATTAAAAAAAAAAAAAAAAAAAAAGTCAACCTGTTGAATACTAAACCAGAGATACTCGGCTAGGGTGTACATGGAGATTGTTATGCAGAAATCAAATCATTCTCAGTGGGGTGTCAAAATGTTAACAGTGGTAGGCCTTATCTGGGAAGAAAATGCTGGAATAGTAATTAATGCAATGAAAACTATGGTAAACAAATTCTGAAATATCAAAGTAACACATAAAAACATAAAACAACAAAAACAAAAATGTTGACTTACTTTTTCAGAGGTAACTTAGAAATGACACATCAAAAATTATGTACTCATGCAAAATCCTGTTTACACGCATATCACATCCCATAGATGGAAGATCTATGCTAGGTTAAAAAACTGAGATCTACAGTACAGAATTGTATGTTTCCACTGCGATGTCTCCATTTCGCCCATAATATCAGCATTATATGTCTTGTCACTCTATTAATTTCATTTCTATAAATAATTTTTCTTTCCCGGTCTAACGAAATATAAATTTCTTGTGTGATCTGCTCAACTTATTGAAGAGGAATTAGACATTTTCACTGTGAGCAGGGGCCAGGGTGTGTCAGGGTATTTTGATGGGGGGAGGGGGGGGGGGGGGGGAGATGACCTCTAGGTGAGTTTATTTACATTTTAAATGAAAAAACGGGTATTAGATCTATATAGTTACGTGACCCAACCCTCTCTTCTCCCATACTGTTCTTCTTTCTCCTCGTTTTTCCTCTTTTCCTCCTCTTTTTCCCCCTTTTTTGGTCACTTGAAAAATCAATGGGGGCGGTCTCCCCCCTCCCTCCGACCCCCCCCCCCCCCCCCCCCCCCCTCCCCCCGTAGCGCCGCTGATTGTGAGCGCCTGAGCGGGCGCGGGGTAGGCTAGTACATAGTAGTACTAGTAGTTTATACGAAAAAGGTCGCATGACCTAATGCCCTTTGCCCTACAAAAGCAAGGACAGGCTTTGCATTATGATGTCATTGATAAGTGCGCGTTAATGAAATTATACGCGCGCGCGCGTGTTGCTATACCATGACGTCATCTTGACAATTTACAAATAAACAAATTTTGTCGCCACAAGGAATCTTGGAAGAAAATTAAGGAACAAGAAAAGTCAGTCAAAATGGCGCAAATACGGGAAGTAAGAAAAGAAACCCAGTTTTATGAAGAGCAGAAGTATTGCACCATATATCTCTTTTAATTATATCAAGGAAATAAACAAAGTATTTCAAGGAAAATGAAGAAGAGAGTCGTCGAACTGCGGGAACTTGCGCCGGCTGTAGCGGCACTTGCTGCAGCGGTATTCATTCGGTCTGCCACCGGGAGTTCTGGGGGATCTTCAGGTCACCACCCGGCTACGACGGAAGCTTACGATTTTCATAATTTGACAACTAACAACGCGTCCGACGAACATCATGACGAAGAACATCATCATGAAGAAGAACACCGTCATGACAATTTACATGACCATGCCCCCAAAGTTGTTGTATTTATATCTGGATGCTGTCTGTTTGGCGGTAAGTACTACTAGACTAGATCTAGATCTAGATCTAGATCTAGTAACAGTTACATAATTTACCTTTTTGACATTAATTTTGAACGAGATGCGCATGAATTGAAAGTTGAAACGGTGGTCTTGATTGGCTGTTACAATTACTTTGCAATTGATTGCAAATCTTAGAACAATTGCAGAATACTCTACCGCCACGTGCGTTATACACCCATCTACCCATTTTCAGAACGAGGCATACATGTATATGCATGTACACTAGAAAATGGTAGGGTATTCTGCAATTAAGCCCAAATCTTTGAGTCACGGGGCCCGGGGGGGGGGGGGGGTGTTTCCTAAAGCTGTTCATAAAGTTACAAATGACTTCAATTTACGAAGAACTTGAATATCGCAAGCCAGATGCAATTCTGAATTATTATAAATCGCATCTGCTTAAAGTTGAAAAATGCAGACGTAGATTACTATTGTTAGCAAACATTTTTATTGCGAAGTATACTTTTTGCCACAATTTAATCAAAATCATGGGAAATGTCACATTTTGTTAAAATGTCGGAAAAACTTTGGGCATCCCATTTGGTACTTCATATTCAAGTCATTCATAAAGTCATGCGTAACTTTAGGAACAGCTTTATGAAACACCCCCCTGAGTTGATATTTGTCATTGTCGTTGAGTCTGACTTTAATGTTAGACTTGTCACTTAAAAAAGTCTAATGTAAAGATCTAACTTTAACCTTCTAAAGTTATGCCAGACACAATTGTCAACAATTGTTTTATATCTACTGTAGATACACAGTAGAACCTTGAATTACTCACCTGTAGCTAATTCAGAATTTCATAGCATATTTCAAGTCTGAACAAAAGTGTAGGCTTTGGCAGGTCTTTTATCATATTTTTAGGATTTCTTTTAGGAAACTTATTCTTACTTGCATTGCCTGTGTTTAAGGTACGTCATCCAGGTGTCAAAAGGGAGTATGGGCCACTTGTGCCCCACAGTCAAATCTGCTAGTGGGGGATGAAATTATGTTGAATCTCTAAACCCTATTGTAATTTGTTTGATGATACTGTGGAACCTTTTGATTATCTGGTTGGACTTGGAGAAATTACCTCTCATATACAACATGAGGACTAGAAAACAATAGAATACAAATGTATGGGACTTTGTAAGCAAAATTACCTTTATCATAACAAAACATCATGTATTGTTTGTATGGTATCATCTGTATTTGGTTTTGCTGTTTTCATTTTGAAGCAACCTTTATTTCTTCTTATCTGTTATAGCCATCTCAAGGTCCATCTTGAAGAAGCTGCCAATCCCCTACACGGTGATCCTGCTCGTCCTGGGCGCCATCTTGGGCGTGGTAGCCTCCAACGTCCCCCTGGTGGAACAACATACCAGTGATGTGGCTCACATGGACCCTCATGTCCTGCTTGTGATATTCCTACCCATCCTCATCTTTGAGTCGGCCTTCGCGATGGACGTACACACCTTCATGAGGTCGTTCTTTCAGGTGCAGTGTTTGCTCTGGTGATATTTGCTCGTGCATTTATTTTGTCACCCATATAGAGGGATAAGATTTGGTTGAGAGATGACAATCTGTCTTAAAATCAGGAATTCGACTGTTGTAAAGATAAACTGTAAAGCAGTTATTGCTGTAAGATCATTGTATTGCATAAAACAGGATGCAAGCAAGGTCCATTAAAGTACTTATCATACTTGGATGTCAAAAGAACGTCTAGTGCTAAAATATACAATACCTAGAGAATGACAGTGCATATTTGGTATTGCTATTTTCCTCCTGTTGCTCATTAATGATTTCAGTAAGACTCTTGAGTCTATGAATACTGAAACAGAAAGGGTGGTCCTTGAAGGGGGTGCTGACACAATGTTAGTTCATTTAAAAGAGCATGATTTCATCAGCAGAAAATCATCTGAATAATTTTTTTTTAAAGTCGCGTTGCCAAGGAAACCCCCAAATGTGGTAAGATTTCAGGATATTTTTGACCCCTATTAGCTGTGTCCCAGTTTCAGCTGGGTACCCACAATTACGTCTGAGTGGTTACCTTGTAGGGCAATTCTAGCAAAATGCGCGCAAGGTATAATATATATTGTATAGGCTAACGCGCAGCACAACTGCAATGCGCGAAACTGGGTAGCCACTTTTACGTCATACCTCATACTGAAATTTTTTGGTCAACTCTTGACTTTTTATGAGAAAATTGGCTAAAATGCATTGATTTTGATTGAAAATCATCAAATTTTTAATGTTATTCTTCTTAGAATTCTATTCTCGATTATATATCAAAAAACAATTTACCATTGTGTAATCACTTTAACATGAGATCACCATAGATGTGACTGGTATATGAGACAGAATTCATTATTATGGAACCTGATCGAAAGCTCGTTCAGTGGCAAATAGCCTTTTCAAAAGCATGGAGGGATTTTAAGAGTACTGCACATCACATTTCTCCATCTAATAATATACAGTTGAGTGAGTACAGATAGAGCACCTTTGCTGTGTAATTGCATTCACATCGTACATAAGAAACTCCTCCTCTTCCCCTGATTGTAAGTGGTCTTATACTGCATATGAACAAGTTTTAACAAGCCTTAAGAGAAAAAAAAAATCAGATGCAATGAAAACAAACATTTTTTTTTTCCTCTTCTTGAAAAAAAAATCCTTGTTAAGATTTCTTTTGTCTAATTGCTTGCCCTATTAAAAAAAAAATTTACAGAAACTTCCCAGCATATTCAATATATTTTTCTTTTTGTCTAGGTGTGTGTACTTGCTTTGCTTGGTCTAGTAGTAGCAGCTATTCTTACTGCTCTCTTGGCCATGAACCTGTTCAATTATAACTGGAACTTTAGCGAATCCATGATGTTTGGCGCCATCATGAGTGCTACGGACCCTGTGGCTGTGGTTGCCCTGCTCAAAGACCTTGGTAGGTTCCAACTTCTTCTGCATCTAATCCAAATGATTTACGTCATTCAGTAACGTGGTGGGATTTTGTCTTGTGTTTGTACTGTCTGCATTTTCTGCATTCATCTACACTAATATGATAAACATGTTTGCATTTTCTTGTATTCATCTGTCTGACAGCAATGATTGCATTAATCTGTACTATTCTGATAGAAATGATTGCATCCACCTTCACATATTTATATTATATTGGATGGCTCTGAATGGGATAGCAGAGAATATTCCACGAATTAGGCCCAATATTGCACAAATGGAAGATGAGTGCAATATTTGCCCTAACGAGTGGAATATTGCTGGTATTCCATGAAATAAAGCCATCCAGTATGATTATTATTATCTATACCCGACAGGAAAGGGATTTAAAATTCAATAAAAGTCATTTCAGCAACTAAAAAGGGCCCCCATCATACATTTATTTTGATCACACAAGTTTGACTTACCTCTTTATGACGTCATCAAAGTGTCATTTGTGCATTGCGTGTATTGCGTATCTGCGCATTGTAATCCTTATTGCGCATATTTGTCTTATTGCGCGCACACGAAGAGACCATGCAATATCGCATATTATATAACACCTACATAGATCCCAGTCATTTGATTGGTTGTTTGATATTGATCATTTGTCCCATTGCACTATGACGTCATCATTCGTGCAGTTGTGGCTCCATTTACAGTGCAATCTTGGATCCATACAATTTGCTCCATTGCACGAACGCTGAGAGCCCGGCACACTGCACTACGTATGTAAAACGCTTGCGTTTGCAGTGTGCACCACGAATAGCGCGCTAGCGTATAGCGCTATTGATTTATTGCGATTTGATCTATTTTTAGGTGTCATATAAAACAAATAATGAATGTTTTTTCATTCGTGCAATGGACAGAATATTTCATTCGGTGAAAGATGAAATTATTGATCCATTCAACGAGGCAAAGCCGAGTTGAATGGATCCATTGAACTCGTTGAATCCACATGAAATATTCTGTCCATTGCACTCATAAACATTCATTATTTGTATAATATTGCACTGCAAATTTTGTACATAAGCCTATGGGGAATTCGGCGTTTTATACAATATGCTCTGATATTGCACAGACAAATCATGCAGACAAAAAATATGTGTTTTGAATGCGCTGCTAAAATGCCCTATATAGATAATAATACAGTGTATCTCATAGAAATGATTAATTTCCCTTGTATTTATATGTGTATGCAGTAAATATGCATAAAATAGAGATGATTGCCTTTGCTTGCATCCATCTTCACTATTCTGAAAGAAATGATTGCATTTTTCTGTGTTCTATACAGGTGCATCTAAACAGCTTGGGACCATCATTGAAGGTGAATCCTTGCTGAATGACGGGTGTGCCATCGTCATCTTCAATGTCTTCATGAAGATTGTTTTCTTCCCACATCTAACTTCATCAGGTACAGTATACCAATAATGCATGCATTTAAGTTCATTGTACTGAGTTGTATCCCACATATCAAGAATCTTGCATGCATGGGCAATGTGCTCTTATTTGCTCTTGTTTTAATATTTACCCTTATGGAGGTTTAACCCTATATAGCCCGGGCTGTTTTGAACAGGGGGGGGGGGCTTATTTGGCCCCCTCCTCAGATCTTGGCTGTTGATCGCGCGATCGCGACGAAAATCAGCATGCACGTCACCCACAACATAATCTCAAAAATTGTATAGTTAATATTACAAAATTATTCACATTTATTAATTGATTATGCTAATTTATGCATAAAGTAAGAATTCAGCTGTAAATCTGTAAATACAACTCCAAAACTGCTAAATTTTGGTCTACACACTCTTTTTAGGATTCTTATCAAAGGTACATCAAAAAAATGGCGGTATCAAATTTTTTTCTCATGTATTCTATTGTTTTTAAAATTTCTTTGTTTTTTTACTTTTTGTCTTTTATTGTTTTTTCGATGGAAATCGTTGGCGACACTATTCTGATTAAAAACAACATGAAATTAATTGTGTTTAATCAGTAAAAGTAAAATTAATGATACATTTATGAATTTTGGCTAGTGTCAGGAAAATGCTTAGACACAAACAGAGTACAGAGTCGAGGAAGTTTAAGTTTAGACTCCGTTTATTATCAGAGTACTCATGATGCAATTAATGAAATCATAGTTACTTAAAATTGGATGTCAATCAGAATATAATTAAATATTACAAATATATAACCAGGAAATTATGTTCAGTAACCAGTCTTGCATAAATCAAATCGTTTAAATGAAATTGAGTGTGACTTCTATGAAAGCTGGCTAGAGTTCAAGGTCCGGAGATTTTGAAGTAAATGTTCCTTGATTTAGGCAAAGCAAGTAGTGCGGACATGTAATGGCCAGATGGTACTGTTCTTACTTTCCTTTTGAAGATTAGCGAGTCGCAAATGGGTACAGCACGAAGATTGCATAACAGTTCCCCACCACACAGGGGCTTGACGCCATCATCTCTCACTCAGTACTGCGAGATTCACGAAGTTAATTCATCACACAGGAGGGGGAAGTTCTGTCACTCGCTGTCTAACCCTTCACTTGGCTTTATACTCTGTTCTAGTCCCCAAAGGGAGGAGCCACCTGTAATTACAATCCAAACTTCCATAGATAGCGATATGCAAATAATACCTTACCTCTATATAATACAATTGTAACGGTTTATTTCTGTTTGACACCCACAATTACTTTAGATCAAATAACAATAAAATCACAAGCAAATCATCATTTAGAAATATCTATGTGAAGTTAAAGATTAAGGTAAATACTTGCTTTACTGAATGAAATGTTAACTAATTTACATGCAATAACGAGACCACTATAAATCAGTATTAATCCTGAGCGGCATGAATCATCAATCTAGGCTTCACACATTACGTCTGATACAACTCCACAGTCGTTATACTAAAACGTCTTTATAATTCAATATCAAATTCTTCAGAGAATAACACATCATAGTAAGTGTGAAAACAAGACAATTTATAACTTACAATTCAGCTTTGGTAGTACTTGGCTTCAAAATAAATTCAGCAACATGGCTGATATGTAATAGACATGATAGAAGTCTTTCCTCTTTGACCACATAAGCAGCTTCTTCAATTAGCAGTGAGACAAACTGAGAAACCCCTCACATACAACCCTGCCCATTCACTTGTACACACTCATTCAAATCCGCTCAACCATCCTAGAGTCACTCTCACTACCACTCACACTCCTGCTCTAGCAACTTATTTGCATTACAAAGAAAAGCGAATTGCAGCTCCTGTATATCTGAAATGAAGAAAAAGTATTTGGTTACAAAGAAGGGTAGTTTTCTGACAGCTAGAAACAGAATTTGCATTGAATTTGTACATGAAATCACGTTTTTGAGCAATTTTGGGTCTGACATGCACTTACGAAATGTTACGTAACTTCGGAACCATATACCCGGGCGTCACGAATTTGGTCTCAAAAGTTGCACGAGACTTGAAAGAAAAAAGTCATGAAACTTTGTGGCATGAACTTTTCACGTCACGGATATGTCGCGCAAAATGTCGAGGGGGGGCTAAAAAAGCCCCCCCCCCCCCCCCCCCGGCTAGATAGGGTTAAATCTATAAGCGTATCCCATGGTTACTCCTGATTTAAACCTCCTTTGTGAATTTCCAGCTTATAGGTCTACATAAGTTCACATGACAAATAATAACATATCTTGGCAGTCATGGAGGTTTAAATCCATATTAGTGTATCCCATGGTTACTCCTGATTTAAACCTCCTTTGTGAATTCCAGCTTATAGGTCTGCATAAGTTCACATTACAAATAATGACATATCTTGGCAATCAATCATGATAGCAAAAACTATGTGATAGGCTGTTGTGCTTTTGCCACATAAATATACTTGCTAGGAGCTAATGGGTTATGGTATTGCAAAATATTGAAGTCATCTTGGGGGCTATACCCTCTTCCCTTACTATCAGCTTGGAGAGATACATATGGTAGCCCACCGTTGGGTAGATGATCTCTGCGATGATAGTTGTTCTCATCGCAAGAGTAGTCTGTAATTATTTGCTTCCAGTCAATATGAGGTAGCCTAAGAGCATCTCCCTACAAAACCATTAGCTTGAGTGCAGAAGCTGCACACAGGATCATTGAGAGCTGATGGATCGTTTACTGAATACATGGATGAAGACATTTATCATCTGCTTTAAAAAAAAATGCTCATGCATCCTTTTCATTTCAAATTGCCGAAGTTTCATGACAGGTTAGTGTAATTATCGATTGCACACAATATAAATTTATTAACCTCTGCATGTTATTAATATTTTATTCTAGTTGGCGAAAATGCGCTGTACTTCGTGCAAGTGGCCCTTGCCGGGCCTCTCTTTGGCTATGCCATGGCCAAGATGACAGTGTTCTGGCTCTCGCACATCTTCAATGACGCCCTTGTTGAGATCACCATCACCTTAGCTGCCACCTACCTCACCTACTACATCGGTGACATCTGGCTCCAGGTCTCCGGTGTCCTGGCTGTGGTTGTACTTGGTCTCATTGTCAACGCTGAGAAGACCTCCATCAGTCCAGAGGTGGAGGTCTTCCTGCATAGGTAAGGGGATGTTGATGATGATGATGATGTTGAAGTACTGTTGATGTACTGTTGAAGATCATGATGATGATGATGATGATGATGATGATGATGATGATGATGATTCTGATGATGATGATGACGTTGATGATGTTGATGTGCTGTTGATGTACTGTTGATGATGATGATGATGATGATGATGATGATGATTTTTCCACGGGGGTTTTAAAGCACAACTTATAACATGCAAATAATGAGTGCGCAAAATTTTAAGCGCAGTCCTTTTTTGGCATAATTGCCATTCCTTTTGTATACAAAATGCACTTAAACCCATAGACAGTGAGTCCAAGCATATGTGACAGCATCACATCACTGTAAATATCATCATCATCATCATCATCATCATCATCATCACCACCATCATCATCACCACACTCATCATCATCAGAGAAACGCAGCAGTTTCCCTCATATTTTAACAGGCCGTTATTCTACACTTAATCCCAATTCTCTAGTAGCCATAGTGCCGATGACCATGTAAGCATTACAAATGCAAAGGAAAAAATTCCTTGTAAATAAGTCCACAACAACATGACCAAGTATAGTTCTACATGAATATATAAAATCTTTGGTAGATATGATCTTGTGACAATATAACTTTATTTTTTTTCATCTTGACTGAATAAAGTGAAACATCTTTTGAGCACATATGTAGTGATACACTATTTGTTTTCTTTATAATCACTGGCATTCTTTCACTCTGATGGTCGAGTTCTTTACTCAGAAAGCCTTTCCAATCTTTTCTCTTCTGCTTTGCTTCAGGTTTTGGGAGATGCTAGCCTATCTTGCCAACACCCTTATCTTCATGATGGTTGGTGTGGTTGTTACCCAGAAGGCCCTGGTCAGTGTTGAAAACATGGACTGGTTTTATCTCATCATTCTCTACCTAGCCATTAATATCATCAGGTAAGGGGCTAGCCTTGCATAGTGTAAACTATAGCTTTAATCTATTATGATGCAAGTGATGAAGTCTGGTAAAAGTGTAGTGCCAGAAAATTATCCTATCAAGACACTAAATCAAGGAAAAATTACAAAATGGTTGGAGTTTTTTTTAAAGTTATGTATGAATTTTGCAAAGCAAATATTTTGGATTTTACAGTAGTCTTTTGCTTGTATTCTTTTCTGCAACACTATCATTCATTTATTCTCGTCAGAAACAAAAAAAGAAATAATGCCGCCATACATACATTACATATATATTCCAACCAAATTCTGTTAATGTTTATGAAATTAATCCATAAATATTCATACACTATCTAGGGGAATGGTTATCAGCCTGTTCAGTCCCATCCTGTCCCGAATCGGTTACGGTCTCACCTGGCGTAATGCTGTCATTATGACTTGGGGTGGTCTGCGCGGCGCCGTAGGTCTCGCCTTGGCCCTTGTCGTGGAGAACCTGGCCGGGGATGATGTCATCGGGAGCAAGTTCCTCTTTCACACGGCTGGCATCGTGGTACTTACATTACTCATCAACGCTACTACAATCCAAGCTCTACTCAAGATCCTTGGTAAGTTTGACCCTCAATTAAGGTCTGCCACCCCTTCTTCTTCTTACATGTATATATTGAGATTTTGTTGTCCATGTGGAGACAAGGATGAGGGTGACATGATCATTGACTAGAGTGATCTTTGTTTGATATGATTTTAGAGATGCAATATTACTAATATTGTCCACAAATCTGTTACAGTCTTTAAATGTATGTTGGAAGGAGAAATTGAAGGCATCTGTTGTACAGTAAATCTGCTTGAACTATTGACCATTGCTAATTAAAATGGCTGATCTTCATAATCTGGAGATAACAAGAGGTGTCAACTCTAATAGCTGAATCTCCTCTCTGGACTTGTTTAATGAGAATGTGTCATGGGACTTTTAATTACTTCACCAAATGTGGACTTGAATTTTGAGCTCAAAAGCTTTGTTGTAAGTTTACTTGTAAGCTCAGTCATGGTATAGTACCAGGGATGGAACTTTGAGATTCATTTTATCTATTAAATCGCACAAAATGTAATCATTACCTGATGAAGGCTGTTACACCTGAAACATCGCAATCTCTTACAAATATTTGCTATATATCGTGTGATATATGATCCAGTTTACTTCTTTATTTCTCAACTGCGATGATCAACTTCATGACCTCATGATGATCAGCCTACTAAATCTAATATTTTTATTCACTTACATAAGGTAGCATACACTCTCTTTTTTAAATTGGCATTCTGAAAACCATTTCAGCAAAGTCTGATCGCAACATAGACACAGTAGGTTTTAGAACGCTTTCTTCCAATCACTTGCGCAGTATGCAAGTATAAAAAATGAATAGACTTTTAATGAATACTGTATGAATGTTTTCCTACATCTAACATGAAATGAGTGTGAATAGGTTAATTTGAAGCTCATATACAGTTTTGGTAGCAAAAGGAAAATTGTCATGAAACTGAACAAAGATAGTCTTACATTGTCCGCCTTGCATAGAATAATATGTTTCATTCCATATGTTTCATTTATTAATTTCCACATTAAAAATCAGCAAATTATACAAACAATACAAAGCAAATCACAGATTCAGACACATAAAACAATAAAACACAAGAATCTACATCAAAATATGCAAGAAAAGGGGGAAAAAGAGTGCATAATGTGGACGGGGCTAGAAAAAAGCAAAGCTTGTCTAGTCTAGCCGCGTTAATTATTTAAAGGGGAAGTCGACCCTGAGAACTTGTGTGGCCGAGTAAAAGGCAGAGGGAAAAGAGGGACAGGGCAGCGGGGGGGGGGGGGGAAAGAAGAAGAAGGAGAAGAAGAAGAAAAAAAAAAAAAGAAAAAGAAGAAGAAAAAGAAAAAGAAAGGGAAGAAAGAGAAAAAAGAAGAAGGAAAAAAGAAGAAGGAAAAAAAAAAAAATCCCATCGAAATATACATGAGGGAGATCATGTGATATTCCATTCATGATTTCCAGTGAATTTGAATGTAAATATTTGAAATGAACGCAATGTAACAATTACATTCTACCCTAGCTAAGACCCCTGCATCCTAATCACTACCCACACAACAATTATACAGCGCTTTGTACATGTGTTGCAAAAACAGAAACTGACATTAGTTTTACACGTGTAAAGGCCTGTATGACTTTGTGCTGCGACCCAAGATCAGAAGTATTTTTGGCCTCTTCCATTTGTTTTAATATTCAGCTTGAGGTTGAAAGAACTTCACATCATCTTAGTTTTACTTTTACACTGCTGCTGAGCATCTAAAAGCAAAGAAATATGATAAAAAATTTTTTGAGTGCCTACCAAAACTGTATATAAGATTTAACTTTGAGTAGACGGATGGCGCTTTCCAGTTTTTGACTTCTTATCGTTATCAATACACAGGCATGAGTGACATCTCCATGCCGAAGCGTCTAGCCATGGCCAGTGCTGTCAGACGTATTCATGAGGGTCAGAATCGTACCTTCAACATGCTGAAAAGTGACCGCTTCCTCGCTGATGCCGACTGGGACATCGCTACAGCGGCTTGTGAGATCAATGACCCATATAGCACCAAGCAGGATGATGAGGTATTAAAGGCAATATGTGTCCATTGTGCTCGAAGTTGTTATGCCGCAAAAAAGATTTACATTAAGGTCAGTTCAATCTGTAAACCGGTACATCCATTTAATGTGATATACCGATACCTGTGCCCCACGAGAGTGGTTTTATTTTAAACCATGATCTAAACCTTGGCTTTAACTCCTGTGTGAGAGAATTCAGTAGTATGCTGTATAGTAAGGAATTTGAATTCTTCATTATTCTTCCACCTGCACTCTTTAATACCACATCAGGACTTTGCTTAAATTGACCATTTGTGCTCTAGAAGCAATGTTAATCATTCTTTCTTTTTGTTTTTGTTTAAATTTGATTTTTGTTTTTTAAAATGAAAAGTACATGTACATTGAAATCTTTCTGCATTATGCAAGTGCTCTTCCTTAAGATATTTGTAGATGTCATGTCAAGCTTCTGATTTATGTTTAAATTCACCTGAAATCCTCAGAAATCTGATAGTGTAGGGCCCATGCCATTTGAGTTATTCCATGGTAGGGAAAATCTTCAGTGCAGTTCATTTCAGTGATTTATTTTTTTGAACAGGATGTACCTGTCGATGAGTTGCTTCTTGGTGAAAGGAAGAGCGTATGTCCACGTTGTAAGGCTATGGTTCCCAACGAACCATCCCATAAAGAGTTTGCAGACATGATGGAGGAGGCAAGGCTTAGGATGCTCAAGGCTGAAAAGGTACTGTGAGGAAAGGATGCTAGAAAGCCTACTCCACACATGATATGGCAAACCTGAAAAAAAACCAAAAAACATGATGGCTGGAATTCACAGAAGAGGTTTAAACCATGGTGTTTAAACCTCCGTAAGCTTACTAAATTAAAGCATAAATAGGCACATACTGCCCATGCGCACACTTAAAGATAACATGTAATTGGAGCGAATTCTGTGTGCAAGTACGTTTAAAAAAACCCAGGAGATGGTTCAAACCAGCTTCTCAACCTTTTTTACCTCGAGGCCCACTTTGGCTATTCAAATTTTTTCGAGGCCCACCTTCATTCTTAAGAATATTTTGAGGCCCACCTCACAGAATCTCAATGAGAAAAAAAATCAATAAAACATGACAAAAGAAAATAGCGAATTGTGTGGTAAGTATCTGGATTACTACCTACATTACATTACATTACAAAATCCAACCTACAATTATGGTTGCAATAAATGAAAATTGATATAATACCCCCACCCCAACCAAATGTACAGAAGTCTTCGAAAGTTTTTAGCACATTGCATTGACGATAAGCTACAGCCGTTGGTGTTATTTTAATATGTTTAATAAGTTCAATTCGATTTGATGTTAAAAGTAAAGCTGAATACAAGAATTTTGTCCATAATATTTTGGACTGACCTCACGACCCACCACTGGGCCGCGGACCACCAGTTGAGAAGCGCTGGTTTAAACCACCCCATGGTTTCAATCTCTTTTGTGAATTCAGGCCAAAGGAATGAAACAAGCATTATACACTTTACATTCTCGAAACACTTAAATAACAAATGAGTCTACACAAAGGCCCTTCTAAATCTCTAGCAGTATGTAATTTTACAAAGGTCTGAATGAAATCCTCAAATTGGCACCAGTTGTACCTTTTACTCTTGCATTCTGTTGTCAAGGTAATCTCTAAATTAATCTAATGACCATGCTGAAATAAGTAATACATATTCATATGTCAGTATAATTTTACATTATATCGAGACTTTAATATGCAGTAATAATTGATACCTTTTGGACATATTTTAATTCATTGTGCTGTTTTCCTTGATTTTACACAAGCTACTTGTTTTATTACGTTGCTCTCTCTCTCTCTAGCTGAAGATCGGCTACTGGATGCAATTTGAGTGCACAATGCTAGCTAGAGAGGCTAGCATTTTCTCTTACATTCTTGTGTCAGAATAAACTCTAAATCTGTTGCATCTGTATTGAATAAGTAATACTAATAACTTGTAAACTCATACTTCATAACATCGAATTTACATCATGTATGATTATATATAATTTTTCCAACTGAAGATCAGTTACTGGAAGCAGTTTGAGCATGGGATGCTAGCCAGGGAGGCGGTTCGTCTGCTGGTACAGCATGCAGAGGTTGCGGCCGATGAAAAAGACCAATTTATCTTGGTGGATGAACTCAAAAAGTCCTGGCAGATCAAAGGCATCTACCCCTGGCTGGTGAGGGGAGACTGCAACAACTTTCATTAATACCACAGTCTTTAAACATGAACTTGAAAATAAGAGCCTGGGGTGGGGAGGGGCAGTCATAATATAAATTGCTGTATACACGTGCTACCAGAAAATACACAATGAAAAGGGTAGTTTTTGCTGGTTAAAGTGATTACACAATGGTAATTTTTTTTTTATTATATGATCGAGAATAGAATTCTAAGAAGAATAACATTAAAAATTTGATGATTTTCAGTCGAAATCAATGCATTTTGGTTAATTTTCTCATAAAAAGTCAAGAGTTGACCAAAAAATTTGAGTATGAGGTATGACGTAAAAGTGGGTACCCAGCTTCGCGCTCTACAGTTGTGCTGCGCGCTGGACTGTACAATATGTATTATACTTTGCGCGCATTTTACTAGAAGTGCGCGACAAGGTACCCACTTTGACGTCATTTTGACGTAAAAGTGGGTCCCCAGATGAAACTGGGACACTGCTGAGGGGTCAAAAATATCCTGAAATCTTACCACATTTGGGGGTTTCCTTGGCAACTCAACTTTTTAAAAAACTTTAGGCAGATGATTTTCTGCTTATAAAATCATGCTCTTTTAAATGAGCTAACATTGTTTCAGCATTGGGTACCCCCTTTAAGGCTTGTGATACGTTAAGGGTGCCAAAAAGGCAAAAAAATCAGGAAAAGGGGGTGTTTCTTAGTTTATTAACTAACAGCGTATCATGTTCCCCATTTTTAGTCTGAACTTTTTGTAGCCTCGAATTGCACAAATCTCTTCTTCTTCTCAATTTTGTAAGGTATAAGCATAATGTCTGTCAATTTGTAATTATTCCAGACACACGATTTGTTATATGAAAATGAAGCAATATGAAAGCAAATACTAGTGTTGCCAATGGGAAGAATAAAAGCTGATCAAAAAGAGCTTGAAATAATTCCGGTCATGATTAGAAGTAGAGTGAATACACGATCTTATTCTCAGCATGAAAACCTCTAAAAAAAATCATATTATTTTCTTGCATGTTTATTTGTAGAATTAGCACAAACTAACATTGCAGTTGTCCCCATCATGCCCAAGCACAAATCAATTGCTTTTCTTGTCACAATTGTCATTTTTCCTTATGTTCACATGGAAGATTCTGCCCAAATCAATGGCATTTAATAATCATTTTGGCACGTTTGTTGACAGAAACGCAAACTTGAGGACCTCATCAGTGAGAAGAAAATCGCAGCCATCCCCATGCCCAAGCACAAACTTGGTAAAATGATGTACAAGATCTGTCACCATGTGGCCTTCGACATCACAATCAACCTTGTCATCGTAATCAACATCATTCCCATCATCATGGAGATCGTCGTCCAGGAGAAGATAGCTGCCAATCCCTCTGAGCCAGGCTCGGAGCCTTCAACCCTTGAAAAGATGGAGAATAGGCTTGAAATCTCCAACTACGTCTTCTTTGGTATTTACCTCTTGGAAGCTATCATCAAAGTGAGTCTTAAATCTAATCTTGGCCCTGTTTCATAAAACTTGTTATCAGTAAGTTACAACCATAGACATATAATAAATTTACTAGATGAAAAGCAGCACGTGCGGATATTCATTACGCGAATGGTATAAGGCCCCGCCTCTCTTTCGGATCATTTGAAGGGGCCGATAAGCACCCGTTATGCCATGATATCGATGAAACTTTGCATTATTCATATATATTGCGTGTCGCATCAATTTATTGTGACACTTTGATTTAATGCGCATTCATTGTGCATTTATTGCGCCTGTGGTTGTTGATGGACGTCATGTTTTAAAACATGTACAAACGCACGCTACTCCTTGGAATCATCTTACAAAATGAATTATTCATTTTTGATCATGAATATTGTGGGTGCTTAGGTCGGACTTCCAATGAATCTGGACAGAATGGCAGAGCTTTAGGGGCCTGGTTACAACTGCTACATTTCTACGACAATTTGCTCTCGGCTAGTCAGATGCAAGGATTTCAGTAGCTTATAACAGTTATTGGAACTTGTTATTGGTACAAGTTTTATGAAATGGGGCCCGTATGGCAAGGACAATCTTGACCTATAAGATTGCATTAGAGC
The DNA here is from genome assembly GCA_029962745.1 of Echinometra lucunter. Taxonomy (NCBI): domain Eukaryota; kingdom Metazoa; phylum Echinodermata; class Echinoidea; order Camarodonta; family Echinometridae; genus Echinometra; species Echinometra lucunter. Next base: position 4,193,489 of record CM057163.1, on the reverse strand, counting down.
ATTAGACTTACTGTACAAAGTGACCTCTATGAAGAATGGTCTAAACCTGACTACTCCAAGTAATCCTGAATGGGGTGTGTCCCATGATTTTTCTTTTTCATTTTTGATGCATGGGAATTGAATGAATCTGTAAGAATACTGCAGGGATGTCGCATTCCCAATAAGAACCCATAATTCTTGTTACTACCTGTATGTATAGCCCATATTAACCTGTTGCCCAACAAGAGTCAGGTAGACACCGCCTCCATAAAATTCATTCATATAGTCAGTTCCCAAGAATCGTTACTTGATCCATTCAGTGCTTTAAATATGCCTTTTAAATAATTTTTGTGTAATTTACACATTCCCGGAAGTTACCTATTACTACCTTTCATTTTGCTCTTTTTTTTTTTTCATAGCGCCAGTCTTCGTTGCATGATTATTGCTTAACTTATGTCAAATCTTCAGAGATTTTTAATAATTCTGTATAGAAACCCTGAAAGCACAATTATTCTCTACATTAAGTTAAAACTTGACTGTTTGCTAGGATCATCAATATCAACAACTATGTGTACTGAAAGTTCCCTTCTCCAAGTACTAATTTATATGCCCCAAACATTAGAGCGCTTCCAACGTTGGGATGCATAGGAGTTCAATGTGATAGGGAAAATTGAGCATCTTAAAAATAATGATAATAGTATACAGTTCTTGTATAGCGCATATCACATTATGATTTTATTAATACTTGCTGATTCTTTGATTAGGCCACCAATACATCATGAGTCACTGGAACTAGTTTAATGCCTTCACCAGCAGTCTCAATTATTCTTAACCTATTCTAAAAACTCAACAGTGCTTCATTCATTTTGTTGTTATGAAAGTGTGATATAATACTCTGCTGTATGTTTGTAGATTCTTGGATTGGGCCGGCGGCACTACCTCTCGAGTCACTGGAACAAGTTTGATGCGTTCATCCTCATTGTAGCCGCGGTTGACATCATCATTGCAGAGACACTCATGGAAGGCACCATCAACATTGCCATCAATGTCTCCTCTCTTAAGGTTGTTAAGCTTTCCGACTCCTCCGAGGCCTCAGGATGCTCAGGCTAACAAAGGTATAGGTGCTAGGTGTTCATTTTTTTTGTCGGACCTTATAAGTAGGTTTAGCATTGTCTTAAAGATTGAGGGTAATTTAAATAAGTGGGTAGACCATATAGTAGGGTTATAGTGTTCACTTTAGACAGTTTGACAGAGGTATGGGTGCTACTAGGTGTCAAGTTTTAGTGGTAAATCAGATGTTGGTGTAAGTGTTTAACAGGATGACTAAGATGTGGGTGTTAGGTGTCCAATCTTAGTGCTACGCCAAATGGGAAAATAAGTGCTTGACAAGTTTTCAAAAGTTTGAAGTTCTAGGCATCAACTGTTGGTGCTAACCAGATGGTAGTGTTAGTGTTAACAGGTTAGGTATGGGTATTGGTGCTAAGTGTAAAGTGCTAGTGTTGAAGCGGAGATAGTACTGCTGTTTGAGCAGTTGGTGTAGAGTGTACACATTCATCCAGGTATGGGATCATCAGTAGATTTTATGCAAAGATAACCCTAATAACACTTGATAATAATATTTGAGAATATGTATGTAAACAGTAATAGTAGAAATATACAATGACTAGAAATATGAATAGAGGGAAATGATAAAATTACTAACAATAAATAAAGGGGGAGAGTGTTTCTACAGTTTCATCGTCCAGAACCGGCAATCTCTTCACAAGAACATAACCAAACATATGCTACTTTTCCTACCATAAAATTCTTGGCCACCCCAAATATTTAGGCCTTGATCCCTCGGCTGATTGCAGTGGTGAATGGACGTATTAACAACCAGCTCAGCCTGGGCTACGACGGTCGGCAAGGGGTACGTCATCGGTGAAGAGGAGGTAGGCAAGATGATCGACCACATGGTGGATAACAAGAAGATCCTACGGGACTCAAGCACATCTCAGAAAACGGGACGTCTCCAAGTGGTCAAGGAACTAGGTGGGGGTCAGGGTGACTCCCGGGGACGTTTCATCTAATGTTCTTGTCAGTGATTTCACTGACAAGTTGTCAGCACTGACCCTGACAAATTGTCAGTGTATAAGGCTAGTCAGAAATTGTTGATTAAAATAGACTTTGTCAGTGAAGATCACTGACGAGACATTGATGAAACGCCCCCTGGTTTCAAAAGAAATAATGCCGTTTTACAATGACTCTTATATATCAAAGATTATGGTAACCCATTACAGTATGCAACATTTTAGTGTACAAGTCTATGGGATATGAGGTGACAAAAAAATGTCGCCGAGGCAGGGGACATTTTTTGTCGCCTGGCTGCAAAAAGCTGTGGACCAATCAAATTCTTGAAAAGTTAGGGCAAAATACGTCATGAGTATGTCTGCGCAACTTTTGACAAAGCTCTCTTTTATTTGAAAGGTGACGTGTTAATGAACGTTCATTAACATAAGTGGGGTGATTTTGTTGCATCATATCTGAACACTAAAAGTGTCACGGGTATTTGTCGCATCATACAAGCCTTAGACATCTGTAATGCCCAGTTCAGACAAGACTGAGTAACTTTTCCCCTGAACATGTAAATGGCGGTCAGAGGAAAATATTAAGCTTTGGTATACACTTACATGGCCAAGCTAGGTACCTCCTTTCTGTGGGTCATACATGAAAGATAGCAATATGTAAAACCTCAGCAGGGTTTTTTATTTCCAGCATAGTAGTCAGCGCATGTCTGAATGGCCTTAACCTATTGCCTATGAGAAGTGGGTGTCCCTGCGTTAAGCTTATGGGAAATCAAGAGTTTAATATTCAGAGAGTTTATATTGAACTAGCAAGACATTGCATTTCATAGTTTAATCCAATGTCCTGTCATCATTCCATCCCTCCAGGACTGCTGCAGCGAGACCACCCAGGCATCGCCGTGTCTGTCAAGACTCGTCAGGCAATCCGAACTGTTTCTCAACCACTCTCGCGAGACCATCCACGAACTCCAGGGGGCGGGCTTGCTGGACGAGATGGAAGCACACAAACTTGAGACGGTCAGTCCACTGACTCAGTGTGTGAACATATTTAAGACTTGTTCACACCTGCTTCGATTAACCGCAACTAAAAACAATCTGTTGGATTGCATAAAAGGTTGCAAGCAAGGCTAAAACTTTAAAGCAACTCCAGAAAAATTAGACACAACTTTGTGTTCAACAAGCCTTTAGCGTACACTTTCAGGTTCTTTGCACTCATGTAAAGGTACTTCATACATGTACATGAAATGAAACAAATTCTCACATGACCATCAGCCGAACATGTCATACCAGTCCCTGCATTACATCAGCTGAGAGCAAAGTTTATCCTGATTTTATGGCACTCACTCACTCATGTGAACTCTATGAAACAGAACCTTGAAATTGCCATGTGCCTGGCAGAATAATGCAAAGGGATGCACATCCTGAGGATGTATATTCTAGAAATGTACATATCTACCAAACACATTTCAGTTTTTTAACCCCCTGATTGTATTTCCACGAGGATGTAACTTCTATACCACATTTTATACTTTGCTAATTCAAAGGGATTTTTTTTTTTTTTTTTTTTTTTTTATATTCAGATAGTTGAGATCAAGATGAAGAGATTGATGAACGCTCCTTCTAGCATTCCTCCACCACCTCCAGAACACCTGCTGAAGAATGTATCCTGGCTAGCTGGGGATGAGGAAGCTCATCAATTTCATTAAGGTATGATTTCTTCACTTTCAGCTTAAACATAACAATTAGGCCTAATAATAATTACGGTACAGATAATTATGGGGGATGTTTCACAAAGACTAAGATTGACTCAAATCGCTCTTAACTGTGGCATTCATGCCACTGTTTGCTTTCACCAGCAGTCTCTCAAGGATGCGCTATGCGCAAATCATTGTCACAAATTTGAAGAATATACATTTTATGTTTTCTTCATCAATGAACTATAAAAATTTGTCAATTCTGCAGATTTGTGACCATGATTTGCAAATCCTTTGACAGTTCCATGATGAAAGAAACAGTGGCATGTATGGCCAGCCATAGTTAAGTGCGATTTCATTCTTTGTGAACACCCCCTTGGTCACTGGCCATAGCATCTCGCTGTGCTATGAAAAACAATTTACAAGAGGATAGTTAGGTGCTCTAAATGCCAAGGCATAGCTCATTACCAAATGCTTTTATTTTAAACAGATACATATTTAGAATGGTTTAAATGAAGTATAGTTCCCCCTGAACAGAAGCATATATAACTAGTATACAGAAGGAGAGCATCTTGCAAAATAGAGAAGAAATAATATCTTGCATACTTGTCAGTCTGTGTTACTTGTGAACTATTTTCTCATGAGTTGTCCTCTACAGACAAAAAAAGATTTCCAGTGTTACATTATCTTTTCCTCCTTGACCTTTTTTTGCTTCCATATACTTCACGATAAACAATCCATGATACATTTACATTTGTATCCAGTGACTTTTTTTTTTAACCCAATGAGCACTGTTTAATGTTACTGTAACATATGCAGTTTCCATAGACCCTATCCTGAGTTATCTCGGTATTCAGCAGGTTAATGCAATTCTCCATTGAAACTCAAAGTCAGCTTCATGTGCAGAATCATTCATGGCTTTGTTCCTATGTCTTTTTCCTAGGCGGGCTAGCCTGCTTCCACTTCGACTATGGTGAGGTGATTGTGAGGGAGGGTTGTGATCCATTCCGGATGGGCTCTTTCTCATAGTATCTGGGCTCGTAAAGGTAAAGGAAAATCATGTCAGACCTTTCAATGGTACAGCAGAACTTTCTATACCTGCACCTGGGGAGCATTTCATCAAGTGTCTTGTCAGTGATTTTTCACTGACAACTGTTATAAGCTGAATTCCTTGCATCTGATTGGCTGAGGGCAAATTTGATAGTAAAAATCACTGACAAGACACTTGATTAAATGCCCCCTGGGTAGGGCCAGGATCTAACGAAAGAATAGGTTACTCAACTCTGAAAACTAATTGACGGACAAGGAAAGAGATCTGAATTCAAATAGGGGGTTTACACCTTTATAAGTGTACTACAATATTATGGGAGCACATTGCCCGTAAAGAAAATGTAATTGGACCGTATTTTGTGTGCATTTATCCTTTTAAAAACCCAGGAAGCGGTTTAAACCACCCCTTGTTAAACTGCTTTGGGAATTGGGCCAAAGGCTGTCAATTTTGGGGATGGGTGAGAGGTATCTCCCTTCATTGTTCAAATAGTACTTTCCTACATGTAATGCCCTAGCTATCCAGGACACAGCCTGCCTCCTCGTATCTTGTCTTGTCCTTCTATCACCTCACCTTACTTCCTCCTCCAGTTGTACAAATACAGTGCTTTCTTTGACCTTGACAACCCTTTCTTTCCTCTCCATCTTCCATTCCTCTTCTTTTCATCGGTGGTATTCAATTCTATACTTACCCATAATTTATTGTATTTACTCAGTTTGAGCTCAAGTACAATAATACTTGGCAAAACTTCCGTATTCAATTGAATCTTTGGGCTAAGAATTTCACCCAAAGTCAAAGACAGCCACCTTGCAGACGACGCAAGCACATGACCCTGGAAAATCTCAATTTCAATTTTTTTTCAATTTCAATTTTATTTTCTCATAAAAATCCATAACAAAAACACAACATATACAAAGCATCGTATTA